>WURS02000004.1:2550794-2569240 GCA_011762765.2 Rhinocypha anisoptera | reverse complement strand
GGTACCACATCTTCGTGGGAAACCACAGGCGGCACAGGGAAATGAACTTGCCCCTCTACCCTGATGTGTGAATTTCCACATGCCGTGGGCTTAGTACTAAGTTATCTCTACCCTCACTTAACATACCAACATTCGGGTTGATCACTGTGGTTTTTAGACTATTGGGAGGGTGAGGAACACACTTCACATTGGGGAACAAAGCTGCACTCAAACTTCCGGTTGTTCGAGTCAAGAAGCCTCAGAGAACACTGTGTATAAACAAGTCTTATATACAATTTTTCTGTTATCATAGTGTGGATGGCACCCATAGAAATTTTCAATATTTCTGCTAAGTACTGTTAACACACTGTGGACAGATCACAAGTTTTCTCATCTTGTCTTGCACACCACCTGCCCTGATAATTTTATAGATGCATAGATAATTATTGTTTTATAACATGTGTAAAGCTTAATCTTTAAAAACTGTAAAGTTCAAGTAAATATTCTAAAATGTCGATGAGACATAAACTCATTTATAGATGACTGCAGAAAAACAGCCTGCTGGAATAAAATACCCGGCAACTGGGGTAGGTTAGAAAATAAAATTCCTGACTTCAATGTGTTAATATAATTCGATTATAACTAATATAAAAAGTTTTCATTTTTTAATAAAAGTATTGTTGAGTGGAACCTGGTATTTTAGGTTATTTTTGCTTTTGTTATTTCTTTGTATAAATCAGCTTCTTTTTTATTAATTATACTGGACCGAATTATAAATTCTATAACTACTGTATGTCATATTGGACATTATGTGATGGGGTCAGGAAGAGAAGTTGGTCAGAGGGACCATAAAAGTGTATTTATCAGTCCTTGTTTTTGGACTGTGTGATTTTTTGGCAGTGATGTCAGACTGCACTTAATATTACTTGTTATTTGCTATGGTTATATTTTGCACATATAAACATTTTTTAATTTATTCTTTGTAGGAAATTTAATTTTAGTTTGATAATTTAGTGATGGAGGGTTGCATTGAGATACTTCACGTTTATATTACAGAAGTGCAATATTTTTGCTATGTTGATGATTTGTGTACTACCTGATACTACCTCATGCACAGGAATATTTAACGATATCATGCAATGGCATCAGCTGTGCCAATGTTTACTTCTTAATGAAGCTATGGGTCACTTTCCTTTAATATTGTCCCCCTTTTAAAACATTTTAAACCATCTTAAAATGGACAGTGAAAAAGAGACCCACCATAAGTCTCCTGTAGCATTACATAAGGTTAGGTCGATGATTTAAAAACAAAATTTTAATACACCATACACCTCAGTGTGTGTTACCTCAATCTTTCTCATGGGTGAACTGAAAATGTTTCAACTCTCAATAGCTGCCACTGACAATACTAGAGCCAAGTCAATTGAACTTGTATCACATATAATCACATATTAAGCTAGCACTATAATAAAAAATCAAATTTTTGTACAATACATTATGTAAATAAAAAATTTACAATCACTCATTAGTGATCAGCCCTCATAGAAACTCTTCTTAGGATTCACTATCAGTGACAAAAGCCAAGCTGTTGCTATTACTGAGACTAAGGGATTCTAAACAGGTTTAACAGGTGTTTAATTATGATTATTATTGGGGAAATTTCACAATCCAAATCGGTGCAAATGAAGAACTCACCTTGTCAAGTAATTAGTTATCTTCCTGTGAGGTTTCACCAACTTCTCATAGATGACTTCAAGATCCTCATTAACAATGGATATCCTTGTAAGTTCTGACCTATTTTCACTAGTTATACACATCTCACAATCTACACCAAACATTGGAGAATTATTTCTCACTTCTTTATATGAAGGCATTGAAAAAATATAAAACTCATCATCAGCCTCATTCATTGCCTCCTGAAAGAAAATAATTCAAAAGGGATAAATAAGTTGATGCATAAAACATTTATTTATAAGTGAAAGACACTCAGAAGAGTTGTCTGTAATTATGACTCATATGTATTTGATTATTGGTACAACTTCATCAGTGCAAATATTAGTCTTGAGACAAGTTTTCTAACAATTACGTTTGAGTCATGATATTTGCATAATGATGAAAACATTAATAGAAGGAAAGGTTTAGGGAAAGAGGAGAGGAAGAAGGCACAATTTGATGAAACATATAAAGGAGGAAGGATCATATAAACAACTAAGGAAGGCAGCAAGGGACCAGACAATATGGAGGGAGTAGTTCAATTGAAACCAGTCAGAGGACAGATTCACCCAAGAAGAAAAAGAAAATTTGCATAGTTTCCTGCAGAAAATCAATCTTTTCTTCAATACCATTATCCATTTATTCATGGTGTGAGTACATAACAGCTATCCAGGAATAAATATTGACATTGACCACAATGCAGTACTCATAAAGTGTGAACTAATATTGAAGAAATTGAGGAACACAGTGAAAAGGCAAACAGATCTATAAAAATTTTAGGAAATAGAATAAAAGTGCACCATGCTCCATAGAAAGAAATGGAAAATCATAGGGAAACAAGGTCAATCAAAGAACGATGACAGTGCCAGAAAAAGAGAATGCAGAGGCCCCATGACCTTAGGACCAATACTGTATACATAATAAACTTCCAATGAAAATTAAAGAAATTAATAATATGCTTAGTTTTAATAAAGAATTGATGAGATGCCTGATTGAACAAAACTGTTATAGTGTAGAAGAATTTATCTAAAATTGGTTTATTGTATCAATATATTATATTTGGTTTCTTGACAATAGTATATTGTGGATAACATTTTGTACGGTGATGAATCCTATACTAGCAATTGTACATAATTGTATGATCTGTTGGAAATTAAATAAATTATGTACTATTATGTACACATTGTACAATTTTAAACTAAAACTTAATGGCGTCTTAAAATACACCTGTATCTGTACTATGATTTGGGGTCAAATCAAAATAATTAATGGTAATCAAATTATAATTAACATATACAAATTACTCATTACTGGAAAACTGGAGATTGAGGCTCAGTCAAGTTAATTGGGTCTAGTCCGACCACATAGAAATGGTCCTTCTTGGTGAATGGTGGGTGGAGCTATGACTACCTACCACCCCTCCCACCTTTTCCTCCCCTTCTTTACTCTCTCACTCACACATTGGAGGAGAGGCAAGCAGTGTTGCCAGCTTTCCTCACACAGGTACACAGTGGGGTACCGTAAGAGAACCGAAACGTCAAGAGCTGGCAATTATGCTGAAGTTAAACTGGTAGGGGAGGTACGAAACAGGAAGGAAGGAGTCCGGAGTGGGGATAACTGAGGACAGAGATGGGGTGTGCAGAAATCTTCATGCAGGACCATTTCTACATGGTCGGACTCGTCATTAAAAATTAAATAAATTTGATATTTCAGATGATTGACAACAAAGTATTCCTTTAAAAAGCTTGATTAAGATAGCTTCGTTTGCATCACTAACAATCACCAGGGCAATGAAACACTACTGATTTGAAATTTCAGTGAGATGAAAATCAATCCTTTTCAGGACATCTCATTTACTGCTGAACTTCAGCTGGTAACTTTTGCTCTCAGCTACCTTTTGGACTGTTTCTTTAACATTATTTTGAACAATAGCAAATAATTATATTTCATAGAATGATGGTCAAATAAATATCAGTTGTACATACATTGTCCTCATCCCCACTCATAAGTTCACTGTGATCAGTACTGGCACATCCCTCTGGTTGCTGGCCACTGTTTAAATTTTTCCAAAATCCGGAGCTTTGAATTAATGACCCAACACTACCAGCAATCTTCTTTTCTGTTTCATTAATTTTATTTGGATATGCCTTAAATAAAATATACAATCAATAATTACTAGAATTGAATCTTGAATAGAAAGTTGTGTATCTTTAAAAATAAATCACAGACTCCTTCATTATAAATATAATCATGTATATATTCATATGAAATGGTTTCCACCATAAATAGGTAAGTGGAATTTTTCCATCATACAGAATTTAAAAAAAAACACTGCAATTCCACATTAATAAAGTTTATTTCCACGACCTAGGTTTCACCACAGTGTGGCATCATCAGGTGGTGAAACCTAGGTCATGGAAATTAACTTTATCCATGTGGAATTGCAGTGTTGTTGTTTTTTTAAATTGTGTATGATGATAATATTCAATAAAATGGTGCACTGCAGGGTTCAAAGTAACTAGCGTGCATCAAATAACTTCTAGGATGAAAATTACAAAACATTATTTGCGTTCACTTTTAATGAAGTCTTCAACATATATTCCCTTCTAACAGTCCTTAATGATTTGGGTCTAGGCCTAAAACTCCTTTGAATGGGATTTCTCTTTTAGAAACAACAAGTAATTAACAGATACATAGTAAGTCTGTCAAAGGTAGAGTCAAGCACACACTCACTCACTATCAGTAACTTTTTGCTTGGAAAAAAAAATATTTGAAAATCACTGCCTCATGAAGTTCCAGTGATGGGAATCACACATATATGAGAAAGATGTAAAATTCTTTTCACGAGAATTTTAATAACATCTCTGCAGTATTTTGCAAATTAGTAGTCTTAACTCCCTAAAACGAGACTCCCCAAAAATGCCACTGTTAGGGCCCCATTCAGTTCTTCAGCACTGTTCAGCAGGATGCAGTAAATAAAACTTTAGAACTAAATATGAGTTTAATTGAAAGCAGATTACAATGTATGCTAGATTAAATTATTGCACAGCAAGATATGGGCTAAATAATCATATTTATGCATTAATCACACAGGGACTACCAAAAGCACTGTGAATTGACACTGTTAATCAAGGCTGAGAAAGTATGAAGAAATATAGCAAATATAAAATAATAATATACTACTTAATAAAATTGTGAATAATATTAATATTAACATGAAATATCAATATATGTTGAACACATTTTGAATTAATGTATCTTAAATCCATCTACACCATGTGTTTGTTTTTAGATCACTGAAAATTTAGTCCAATTAGTCACATTTGCACACTATATTCCATGGGTCAGGTAAAATCGTATGGAGAACTGTCTTTGACCTGCAGATTTCATTTTGGAGACCCCTGCTCTAAAAGCAATACTTATTGCATAAATCAAATTATATGTAGACGCACAGTAAAACGCATACTTAACATTATTAGGTCTTGTTTCCAGTGAATCTATCAAAACTTTTAAAGAAATTATCAAACTGAAAAATATTTACAAAACTAAAAGTTACACTTAACATATTTACAGATGATTTTCATAGAAATATGTACACTCAGAAGTAAAATTCTCAATGTAAACCAGAGCAAAGTGGAAAATGAAAACTAAAAAGATGTGATCAAAGAAAAACTGGGATATCTGGAATAATCTGTAATGGTTAATAAATTAAATCACACCATTAACTCTCTATTCCACCTTTCTCATGACAACATTAATGTGTTATCAAGTACATATTTCCAAATTCTCTTAATATCTATAAACATCTTATAAGATTTGTATCATACATTTGGTTGAGAAGAACTTAAAAAAGTCTTATTATCTTTGAAATAGTATTACTAACATTCTTATAATAAATCTGCATGGTTGTTAGGCTGGAAACCTATTCTGTTGAATCACTAAACACAGAGCATTGCAACACTAAGGCCAGGACTGCTCCATGAACAGATTGTGGAGGCACATCTTAAATTAATTGAATATTGATGGAAAATAATTAACTGTGTACTTTGAATGTCAATTGTTTTGTGAGTTGTTTAAAATGTATATGTAACAAGAAGCCTCTTGACAACCAATGAGGATTGTTGGTTGTTTATTAAAACAGTAAACAGACTGCCATGTTAAAAGCAACACACATTTTGTGTGTGCATTTCCCGACACCACAAGATATATATAAACTCTGCTGACTCTTCAGTAAAAGAGGAGCAGCTTATATACATATACATTCAAAATAGCCAAGAGCATGATTACAATAAATTATGCTTTAAGCATTTGCATTGTCAAGGATCATAGATTAGCCATGGCCACTTTACTAGTTTTCATTCCAAACCCAAAATAAGAGAAAAAGTGTCTATCTGAACACAAAATTTGTGGGTGCCACAGAACCATATATTAGTCTATTAAAAAAATCAAATTTACTACCTAGTTTTCCATTTTGAAGACTGTGGGAAGGAAGGGGTCTGCTGGATTTAATGGGAGGTAAATAGAATGATGAAAAGAACAAACTTTGCGATGGAAGGAGGAATTGAAAGGGAGAAAAAATTTAAAAAAGGCAAGGCTTGGACTAGGTGGCGTGCAATAAATGTTCCAGCACAGTTAATGAGTAGGCCATGTGCAAAACACAGGAATTGTCAATCAAAAAGGCTAGAGAAATTCTGATGACAGTAACAAAAAAATATATTCCTGATAATATCTCTATCAATAGTAGAGTCATAATCCACTAATGTTGAAAAGAAAAAAAAAAGAGGAAAGACAAAAAACATTAAATGTACTCTTGAACATACCAATGGTTGCTTGGCAAAATCAGAAGAGACCTTAACCAAAGGCATTGGATATCCGATTTCGACCATCTGATCTGGACTCAGCAACAAATCAGTTCGGGGAAACTTATCCTTAACTTCCCTCATGTTATCCTTTCCAGCATGCTCCTTTGAATTATCAGTTTCACTACTTTTCCCTTCATCTTCAACAGGGAACATGGATCGGAAAACTTTGTATACTGCCTTCCCTTTCAAGGCCCTCTCTATGCTGCCATAGTCTGTAAACATAAGTGTTTTCATTTCATTCTAAATTAAAAGGAGCACTATGTTGCCACACCCCTGAACACAAAAATTATTCTGATATCTCAAAATTTTGTAAAGTAAGAAGCACAGGATAATGGATACAAATAGACTAGTGAATCGTACTCAGACAGCTTCTGTTTCCTCTAAGTATTTTTAAGCATTTTGTTAAAAATTACAAATGAAAAAGTTTAAAACATAAATTCCACAAAGTTATTCTTATTTGATAGTATGTTAGTACAGCTATGGAGCATTCTACAGTGGATGCATAAATTTAAAATTAAATAAATCTGAATATTTAGCAGGTATATTGCAATATTCAAATATTTCATTGTCACAATTTCACTTTATTGTACCCACATATTCCTAACAATTTTTAAGTTATTCAGACCCATAAGTTACTAGTGAGCATGATGCTTTCAATTTTTGACAGAGGAAATTTATTAGAGCTATAAAAATACAGGGCTACCTGCAAATAAAATTAAAGCTATAAAAATACAGGGTCAACTGCAAATAAAATTCAAAAGTTACTCACTATTAATCACTTTGTCATATTGTGAATTAGACAACGGAACAGTAGCTATTTCTTGCACTAAGTTACTTCCATAAGATAATGGCCCAATGAATTCCAATTTCCATGGGAAAAGGTTTTCAGAAACAGAATCTATATCTTTAGATTCATCACCATGGAGTTGAGGAGGATGTAGAAATCCACCTGCTGACTGAAGATCATCCACAGACACTCCATCAACTGCCAAAAGGACTGTATGTGATATCCTGTTGAACTTGATGAGCTGGTACCATCTGAAAAAAAAATAAGTTTCCCATAAAATAAAATGCAAATTGAATTAATACGCAAAGCAAACATGTAAATACAGATGAAAGGAAGTTTTTCCAAATAAGTAAAATTTCACTTAACCATCCCTCGATCAACCAGGCACTACTTTAATCAGCTATTTTGTGGCCCCTTCGCCTTATGCGTCCATCAAAACATATATTTGTGAGAGCATGGCCTCCTCTCAAGGGTTTGCACCTGTGCTTGTCTTCATATCTCTCACCTCATCTTCATTCTCTCTCTCGTGACATTGAGCGATGGATGCCCAAACCTATTTCTTAAAATTGAATGAACCCTGTTGGCTACCACCATAATAAACCATATAACTGCATCAACATATTTGACACTATGCTCATGTTTTCATTTTCTTCACTTGCCTTGCTTTTAGGTTATTATTTAGCATTAGCTTATGGAAGTGTGGAGGTTAAGTAATATTCCACCAAAAGAATTTTTCACAATGACTTTGTAGAAAGAATGAAAACATACAGTAATCAGCATAAAAGAAAAGCTGAACTGTTATTAAAACTGAAATCTGGGGCTTCAACTGCAAAAATTGTCTTGGATTACAGTATAGGAAAATCAATGGAGAATGAAATAAAGAGAGACAAGAAAAAGCTCAGCAAATTCGCTAAACAATTTGTTGCAGGCAAAGAAAAGTGGAGAGTATCAGGTTGCAAAAGTTTAAAAAACCATTTCCGTAACTTTTTTGAGCCATTTCCTTGTTTGCATAAACCTATACACAAATGCCCCCGATCATGATTTCCATGATTCTTATAACACCTAGACCAAAGCACTGTCCCCAATGGTGTGAAACCACCCACTTTGGGAACCACTGCTTTAAAATCACTGAATAATGATTATTTGGATGAAGCAATCAATCATCCTTCGAGTTGTACACTCATCAGCTATCTTGTTGGATGTCTGTGATGTCAAGATTGATGCAGCAGCTGTTGCTGAACTCTCTACCTGCCTAATTTTATGCTAAGCAATTGTTGGCTATGCCATTTCTGATTAGAACTAGCACAAGATTAGAAATAAAAAAACACAGGGTGGAGTTTGAATTGGATTTTTTGCATTGGGTGGATTTTCCTCTTTGTAGGGACTTAATTGATTTCATTGTTAGAAAGTGCAGTGTTGATCATAGGAAATAATTGGTGATTTTTAGGTGAATAATTAAGAATTTTATGATTAAAAATAAGTCAAACATGCTGAATATTGTAGAGACCATATTAAATGAGTGGATAAGCAAGTTGTAGTTATGAATTGCTGCTGAATAAAATAATTTTTTTCATGTCATTTACTCTAAGATGGTCAGTGAAATTTCTCTCCCTGTTCAACAAGATTTTCAGATTAGAATGGCTGAGGTTCTACTGAATTTAAATTAGGAAATGGATAGGAACACATAAAATGACAAACAAATGTGATGACGAATATGGAATAAGCTGAATCCAGACAGAAAAAATAATTTCCAAGATTAGAAATCTATGGACCGCCTGCTGGCTGGAAAAGTTCTAATGCCACTGAGCTACCCTGAAAACATATCACATCTGTGGAAATGGGATTTATAAGAAATTTGCCCAAAAGGTACACCCAGAAATGTTTTTGGGTATTATTTACTCATTTATTTTTCTGTTGGCTTTGATTAAATTTAGTCAATAGTCGAGACACAAATAATAAATTTATTAATCTATAACCTTTTCTCAAAGAAAAAATGGCATAATGAATAATTTAAATAGAAGGTCATAAGATCCTATGACTACATACCTGGATGGTGGAAAAGGAGCATTGTGTCCCAGTAAGGACCATATAATTAGGTGCTGTACATCAACCATGAAAAGTGGAATCCTATTTTCTTCACTCATTTTTAGGGATGCCAATTCACCACTCTCTTTAAGTCTAAACCTGGGAATTTGCTGAAATTGCAAGGAAAATTGTATGAAAAAAACATAAAAATTGTATGAAGTTTGCTTTCTTGCATAGCATTCTGAAATGATGTCTTCTGTGTAATCGTTAATTTGTACTTGAAATAACTTCCAAGTTAGTCTAAAATCACTACATTTTCTACAGCACCAAAGGCAAAATTATTCATTGTTTGTTAGTGTTTCATAGGCACTAATGTTTCCAAAACTACGTATCAACAGAGATTAAGGGCTTTTGTCTCAGTTCTTGGCCTTTTAACACTTCACTTTTATAAAAATCAAGACAAGAAAGACAGTGATATGACTTGGTAATGCTATTCTTGGGACTGAAGAATCATAACTCATTTAGCTAAAAACTCATAGTGTCTTTTATTAGCATGTAGGAAAAATGTATTTGTCATGTTCTAACAATAAGTAGTGAAGATTCGGATGTGATATTTTGGAATGTGGTCAGATTCATTGTGAAATGAAATGGAAAACTTCCACTGATAAATATTTATTATGACCTGAGTTTCAGTGTTACTACACAAGAATCAGATAGATATACAAAGAGGCTCTGGGCCACATTTGTGTATCTGATGATGGTGGGTTAATACTGAAACTCGGGCCATAATAAACATTTATCTGTGGAAGTTTGTCATTTCATTTTGCCATGAAATGTTTTAACAATTTTATTAAATACACCCTTCATATGTTAAACCAAGTCACTGAATCTCCTGTATCTTATGCACTGGTATGGAAATGAAGTAAATAACCTCTATGTTTATCAATGATAGGGTTTAAAAGAATGAAAGTAACACTGAAGGAAAAACTATTTCCTAATGCGGTAACAGTAATTCTTGATAGAGAACACGTGGATAACAAAAACTTTTACATAACAATGAAAATAAAATCAGTTCACACCAAAATGCTTATGCCATTTAATATGTGAAAGCAATTTGTATTTCATACAAGTTGACAAAAAAGTAAGATTTTAATATACATCAATATTTAACATCCTTGCCACTCTACACATCCAATACCACAAATTAAAAATAGCCTTATTAATGCCTTCATATTTCAATGTAAACTAAGATTTTGGTAATATGTTTTTATTTACCATTAACTTCTTTTTCCTTTCTCTAAGCAACCTCCTCAATTCATCAATGTCTGCAACATCATACTTGTGATTTAATTCTGTTTCTTCAGAAGATTTATGATCACCATCTTGGCTAATTATTTCAACATCAAGAGAGCTGGTAGCAACATCACTGTTTATCTGTTGGAAAGAAATAATAAATTATAAAACAAAAATAAGATTACATTTTAAATATGCATTATTAATTTGAAACCAACTCCACAATTTGTCAGTCAGGTGCACTACCAGTTACACCACAAGTCATTCTTCACTATTATAGGGGTAACCAAAGTTTGCATTAACCCCCAATAAAAATTCAACGTGACCAACTATGAAGCTTGATAGTATAACTTTTCCTGAAAAGCTATTAGGAGATGCAGGTTCAAATTCTATTATAATCAGAAGATATTCTCATAACAAATTTCATTCAAGAGCTAAATTCTAAAATTTTTACAAAAATTATACTGTAAAAATACTGTTTGTAAAATAAGAAACTATTAAATCACTGGAATAGAAAATGTGATAATATCATTGGCAAATTCAAATTCATGTATCAGATAGGTACATCCAAACATATTATTCAACCCTGAAAGCCAAATATTCAATTAATTTAAATCATAATTAAACTATCAGGAAGAAAAATGAAAACCTTGCGATTCCACAATATATATAAATTGTGGAATTGCAAGGTTTTCATTTCTATTCCTAATATGGAGAAATCCCACAGAGTTAACCCTAAAACAGTTTCCTTTAATAATTAAACTATAATAATATATAAATTAAAATATAATAATAGTATGCTAAGAGAAAATTGATCTTAGCATCATATTATTTCAAATTAACACAATGATGCCACATTAAAGATCCAGGGAGAATAAGACTATTGGGGAAAATTGTGTAGTTTCAGGGGGGACTGAGGTGGAATTCAAACATATGAATGACAAGTTGATGGCAATTTTCCACTGTTAAAAGTTTTATTTTGGACTGGTTTCAATGTATCACATCAGGCAAAGAATGAAACTAAGTACCAACATATATATCACACATCCCGGAAAGTAGGATGAGGTGAGGGGTGGGGAGAGTGTTACAGTGGAGGAGGGGTGAAGGGAGTGGGGTTAAGAGCAATTGATATTACAATTAATAGAGCATAGCAACCTGTGTCTGGTATTCAACAGTTACAAAGTATTTGTTATGTTTTAGAATGGTGCAGTACTTATTAATATGGCACAAATAAGAACAGGGCACCTATTCAGAGTTGGGAGCAAAGTCTCAGAGGGTAGGGGGAAGAAAGAGAGCTTGGTTAGATGCTTCATCCATGGATCTAGAGGTCACTATGGAGGGGCAGGGGGGCGCAAACATGGAAGGAGGTCTGCACTTTACATTGCACACACCTGAAGGGCAGGGGGATGAATGGAATATAAGTGTACCAACAATTGAACACACTAAGGAATACACTAAAATTAATGTAAATGAAGGGAAGCTGGAGGTGAATGGTGTTGCTTTGTGGTTTTTAATTCTTTACCTGACGATAATGTGGTACATTGAAACGGGTCAAGAATATTTTTAACAATCGAAAAGTGCTATCTAGTGCAATCAAAAGACAATAATATCTCCATCCTCATAACACTATAATATTTCACATCCTTATTCTAAGGGGTTATCTTTTTACGCCTATATAGTTGTGCAATGATACACTTAAGTTGTTCAATAACAGCCTCTCCTCATGCCAAACACAGTGAATTGTCCAAATGAATCAAATGTTACGGTTACAAAAATTTACTGTCCATGCTCCCACATTTCATGGGAAAATGATTAAAATGTAAAAGAGTACATTTGTAAAATAAGATAAAATGTGAAGTAACTATGAACTGTATTGATAAGTGCGATGAGCTGTTCTCTATTATATTATTTAAGATTAGGTCCCATGGCTCTATAAGAACTTTCCTATTTCAGCTCATTTTAATATTGCTACAATTATTGACTGTTTTAATGAGGCTAGTTTTATACATTAAGGTTTACAGCGCCTTTATGGTGAGTATATACTCCTGGGACTCAGCAGATACAAATTATATTTTTAATTATTCAATTACTTCGTCCTTTAGCAAAGTCATGACATTCTGTTTTTATTCACAACCTCCAGTTTCTAATAATGACGCCAATATGCATTAAATAACCCATTTATCGTAAATGCTCGTAAAGAAATACTTCATTGCCTGACACACCAAAGACTGTTCTGTTTTGCTCCTCTTGAATTCAGGGGTGTCTTCGGAATACTCCGTATATCCTTCTTTTGATTCCTTCTGTCTAACCTAAAAATACATACCAAATGAGTATAATAAAGAGACAACTGATGAATAAACACATGAAATGTCGTAAACAACAGAGGTATTTTTTACTAAACCGGCATTAAAATAGCATTAAAACGCTTTTACTAGAAGCAATAATTAACTTTAATGAAATTTTCACCATCCTAAAATGTTAAATATGTTAAAACTATACCTTTCTGTCATCTTCATTTAACTTAGCTACTCCTAAGAAGGCAGCAAGTTTCTTCTTCTTCCTTTCAATTCTTCTCATCTGTCAAACAAAACCGGTTGTGAATTTAATATCGCAAATAAAATGATTAATTTTAAGTACTAAGTAATGTAATATGAATTAACAGAACGTTTAAAAAATGTGACTGCAATTTCAGGAACTTTTACGTACTTTTCTTTTGGTTCCTTTGCTCATTTTTAATTATTCGAGAAGATCAGAGCTTTATAGAAAAAATGGCATTCACAATACCAGTTACACAACTGCCTCATGTGTTACAAAATTCAAATGTTTATACTAACATCCCATGTGAGTAAGATTAAAAACAAAGTAACAATTGCAGTAAGGAGCAGTCGACGTCCGAACCAAACCGACCAATCCATTTCGAACAGTCGAAGTGATCACCCTGGTCGAAAAGTTGCGAATATCGAAACTCCGCAAAGGATTCGAGATGATTCGAGAAATGGCAATAATCAAATTGAATCAAATAATCGCAGGCGTTATCTGTGCTCTCGCCCATTTCAGTTTTGCGAGTTTTGCTACGTGTTATCTAAGATGAGCGTTTTTCTATAAGTGAATGCAAATGTGAAGGAAGTGAAACGTTTTATTCACTTGTCAACATATATATATTTGTTATCCCTAAGATAGTCTGTATACTCACTTATTTACCGTATTTAACTCAATAATGCTTGATTATGAGGACGATTACTTTCTGGAAGAGGATAAAATGTAAGTTGTCGTTTGATGTTACCTTGTCCAGCGTCAACCCTGCAGTGTAAATTTTATTTGCTTGTTATATTTTATAAATAAATCATTCTAAAAATTTAATTTTGTTGCAGTATTAATTGATGTCACAAGATTGCTTTTTTCCTCCACCCGAAAACATTATTTTTAGTAAATGTGTATTTTATTGTGTTGATGAAGTAGAACATTAGATATGGCATGGCACAATGTATGCGAAGAGTACCCGTTACTTCGACCATCTGACCATCAGTATGACTGGCCGCTGGTAGAAGATCGCATGTATGTCAGAATTCCGTATTCTTGTGCACTTTGCATTGTTTGGCATTGCACATAGCGCACAGAACGAACTTATAGCACACCTATGGCATTGCTTTCAGCGTTTTTATTCTATAATGCAATGTATTTCCCATGCACCCAGTTTTGATGGATTACCGCTTTTGGTGATTGCGCTTCTATTATCGATATTTCACAGTTGGTTAAATCTATTGAGCTTTTGTCCATCCAAACAGAACCAACCTGCTTTACCTTCTACATGCTTCACATCACCTGTTGTACATTTTTATCACTGCTATTGTTATTATGGGCGATTAATGATCAACAATTTTACTTAGGTATACAAATTGTAAATATTCTCAAAGGATCTGTGAGACCATTATCCGTAAATTTATTTTTATTTCCATCATTAAGTACTACAAAATGCACATAGGTTTTAATGTTAGCATTTTGGCTATAAGTGGCTTATACTTTCACTCGTCTTATATCTTCTTGCTTGTACTTAATTTCTGCAACAATATATGCTATGATATTCACTGAATAAATAATATGACGCTGAATTTCGTACGATTTGGGTCTATTTGAAAGTTATCTATTATTCGGCTCATTGTATCATTGCCAGGAAGGAGTTGGTCCAGTAGGCCTAGAATAAAATTTTTATGGGCTTCTTAGAATAAAACCATTTTGACTCCAATCATGAAACGTGTTACATTTAATTAAAACTAATAAAATACTGCATTTTAAAACCACAAGTATCTTCTCTCTTCAAAAGTATTCAATGAATATTTAATCCAGTCCATACATTTATTAAATTTTTTAGAAATAGAGCCTTCGCCAAAATAATGAATTAGTGTGTATTCAGTTAATTACGTTGAGGAGAAAATAATTCAAAATTGACTAAATGAATCCTTTGTCACTAAATCTTTTTACTCGGAAAAATGTAAAAATTCTTCTCTCCTCAGTGTTGTTTTCTGAGGCTTAGTTAGAATTTTGATAAAGATTTTCTTTAGCATGCCTACATTTCTCATTCACCACACCATTGCAATGCCATTGGTTTTGTCTCGGTAGTAGTGCCCAAAAGGAAAGAATGGCTCTCCAGCCCCATCCTACTGCAAGGAAGGAACTACACTCGCACTTACATGTCAATGTTAGCCTGACCCAGGAGATGTGAGTAATGCCAATAAAGAATGCCATCCACCTTAAGGGTTTTTTTTTCACCCTACCACATTACAGGAGTGGCTTTTTAGTTTACCCATTTATCAAAATAAACCTTGCTTTGTTAATGTGGTTGGTTGTGGGGTCCGTGGCTGCAGTTAAAGAGATTTAAGTTTTTCTCTGTTTTCTTATATCTAATTAAAGAACTATAATGCTTGGCATCAGCTCACTAGGGGTTGAAAGCATTATTAGTATGCCATTCAATCGTTTATGTATTCATGAGACATTTGTTGATTCCTTGTCACTGAACCACAATACTTTATTTATTTTCGAAATTGAAAAGTTTACATTTAGGTTGTAAAGTTGCAATTTACCAGGGAAATAATTTCTCCAATTATGCACTATTCATTTGTGGAAAATCACCTCAAAATGTTTGAAGTTAATTCAAATCTTTATATAGGTATTCCGCCAGAGGAAATTTTCTCATGTTTGAAATGAGATTCCCCATTGATCTGCAAAATTAACTTATTTTACACTGGGAATGTTAAAAGTCTTATTCAAATAAGTTTTTGGCTAGTTTACACATGGATACCTATCTGGATTAAATACATTTTAAAATCTTATTGAAATGCAACATATTGTAGTATCTCAATTCCCATTAATTTTCATAACACACAAATCAGTATGAAGAAATGTAACATTATAAATAATGTGTAATTAGGTCTTAGATCTTTGGCGATTGTTTCCCATTATAGAAATTCTGCATGCACATTCATTTATTCATTTGAAGATGTTTACTTCCATTCCTGATCATGTTGACCAAGTAGTAAGTTGCATTGTTTGTCATTTTATAGTAAAGTTTTCCAATGTATCATCATAACTGGAAAACATTACTCTTATTGTGGAATTAAATGCAGAGTGACATTAATATTTCTACCCATTTGAATTCTACCTTGAATGATATATCATCATTATAGAAATATATTTTCCACAGTATTCCTTCAATGTTCTGTGTATGCAAGAAAAATATTATTTGTAAAGCATTCAGCGTAAGAAAATATTAGCAAAAGATATTTCAAATGAAGTGAGAAAATATTCTGGGAGAGGAAATATTGAAGACATACATGAAGTCTGGTGAATGGCATGTAATGAATTTTTAAATGCTACAATAATGTTTTTAGAACTTCTTTCAGTATTAATTTGATAAATTTTATCATCATAGTACAGATCTTATAGGTAGAAACCTTTTTCAGATTTTAATTATATCTTAAAGCACAATTGGAATTGTTTATTTCACTGGACAAGATCCAGTAAGCTCACAAATGCAGTTATGACACAAGAATCAGTCAAAGGACATGTTGAACCATATGAGCCTAAAATTATATTATTTAAGAAAAAAAAATTTCCTCTACAAAGAATTGCCAAAAGAGTGGTAATGACTATTTTTGAAATCAGAGGCTTGAAGTGGATACATTTGTAGGCCTCTTGACAGCATTGTTTCATCTTAAGGATTTAATTGTCTGTTGTGGCCAAATGGGATAAGAAACATGTATCGTAGTTCTTAGGTGAAAAAATGGCACACAAAAAAGACAAACTATGTGAAATAATATTCATGGAAGTAGAAGAAATATATATATATACTGATAGTTTCACTAACTCATTGTCTGGGTAATATATTCATCTTTAACAAATATAAGAAAAAGTTTAATGAATGATATTCCTGTTTTATTACATTTAATATATTATTGAAATTAAGGAAGAAAAGAGGTTTATTCCACACACAAGATATCTTAGATATGGGCATATATACAATCCTTGGAGGGGGAGAGGATTATGGACTCATCATTTTCATTCTTTTTATGTCATATTGCTTGCATTTTATGATTGGGATTACAACTATGCAGAGGTTTAAATGCTCGGAATGCAATTTGCTTCATGTTTTTAAAAAGTCTACCTCTTTTCTTCCTTCATAGATAAGTTCCATCAAATAAAGCTTGCAATATCTTCCTTGATAAATTACATCCATATAATGATTAAGATTCAAATCAATCTCCCTAGTTAGAGTGACACTTTTTAAGTGTCTATACTGGATTATTATGAGTGAGAGTAATCTCATAAAACATAGTAACACCCTTTGCCATTCATCATCCTAAATGTATGCAACATTTATAAAAGTTATTATGTAAAATATTTCACCAAAAAATTTCCCCACAGAAATGTGAATATTATTGATAAAGGAATTAGCCTGGGGGAATTTAAAATTCTATTTATAATACATGATGTTAAACATTTTATCATGGAGCTTCTACGGCAAATGGAAGCACATAAAACCCACAAAATTATTTTAAATATAATCAATTACCCCCTCATGCCTTCATAATGCAGAAAGAATAAAGAGTGTGATTAGGACTGATGGAAATGTAAAACAAATATTAGTTGAGTTCCTGCTAAATCATTTCATGGCATCCTAATTAGGTTAGGTAATTTGGCCATCATGAACATTTCTAAATGCATGTGTCCAAGGATGCTTTCCAAAATAACATCCAGCACCTCCAACCCATGTGACAAACAATTAATACAAGGTTGCACCACTTGCCTTCCTGCTTACTCCGGCAGGCCAAAACCATCCGTGCAAATGATTCAAAGTGGGGATGATGGGGGAGGGGAGGAAAAAGAAGGGAATGATGGGAAGTCTGGCTCTAGTCAGGGAGCCCCAGACGGTAAGAGGATGGGAGCTCTGATAGACATAGAGTGTCTTGAGAGTGGTGTAAAGCCAAGGGAAAGTGGTGATGGAGGAATAGACTCACACTCCACAAGTGTTGGAGTCGAGGAGCAGGCGGTGGAGGAGGAAGTGGAGGGGGTCCCTCCACTGCAGTTGGAGGAGGAAGAGGAGGAGGAGGAGGAAGGGGAGGAGGATGAGGGCGAAGAGGGAGCCGACGACTACGACGAGGAAGGAGGCGACGAAGAGGAGGAAGGAGGCGACGAAGAGGAGGAAGACGACGAGGAAGACGGAGACGAAGAGGATCCTCCGGAAGGGAGAGAGGCGGAAGGAGACGATTCGGAAGCGGAAGGGGAGAAGAGCG
>WURS02000004.1:2515679-2541491 GCA_011762765.2 Rhinocypha anisoptera | reverse complement strand
ATAAAATTATATGTGGAAAATGCTAAGTTTTTCTTCTCTCACCATGAAGGAGTTCCACCAAGTTAAGCCTGAGACGGGCTTCCTACAAATAACACATTGATAGTGATGAGTGCTTGCTGACATCTCTCCTTCTTGACCCATGTTAATGTAGGTTCCACTCAAGAGATGGCCCACCAGAAGAAGCCATCCTGCTCCGCCTTAGAGCATACAGACTCATTGAATTGGGACGATGGCTGGCAATGGGCCCTGCCAAGACACACCTGCGTCTGAAGACGCAATCAGTTGATGGAACAGAGGTGTTTGAGGTGGCTCCTGGTGCTCCTGCAAGGGCAACACCCCCTCCAGCTTTGCATAAGTCCACAATTCCCATGTCTTTAACTGTGACACAGCCCTCAAAACCCCAGGGTATCCTTAAGCCTCAAGGCTCGCTGGAGAAGGCCAGAGGTGAGAAGAGTGAAAGCAGAGATGGGTGGGGAAACTCAGGAAAGAAAGGTGGAAGGCAGAATGTTGCCATGCAAGCAATTTTAAGGAAGCAGGGAGCAGGAGGTGAAGAGGTGACACTGAGGTCATCAGAACCGAAACAGGTAAATAGTTTTTTTTATCTTATGGGCCCCTTGAAGAGTTGTTTTTGAGTAATCAAGGTTAGACTTTTATTATTGGATTCTTTTACTAAATTCTACAATGTACCTGTGATACGTCATGAATTTTGTTTGTCAGATGAATGTTTTCTTTTTATTTCATCTGAATCATGTATCAACAAATTCTTTTTTGTGTGCAAGACATTGAGGTTGGATATTGCCTCTCCACCTATTGAATCATTTGGCTGTGGTGAACTATATATGAGAAGAAACAGGACTCATAACAATTTTTATTTCCAATTCTGCCTCATTCCAGTTGTTGTACTTGTTTGTGTATTTCTTCTTGGGTTTTCCACCTTGTCAGGGCTTCAGCATCTGACATTTAGATAGATAACTATTGTAAGGTCTGCTGCCGAAACCCCGACCTAGTCGAAAACCCTTGAAGATTCCATTATAATTGCTGTAATAATTTAAATTTTTTTGTTTCTAAAAAAAATTTAATTATTAATTGTTTACTTATTCTCTGAGAAAAAATATTTTCAAAAGCAAAATTCTGATTAAATTATAAAGTATAAAGAGATTGCTCAAAAAAGACCAAGTCATTGGAATAATAGTGCAAAATATATGTAGCACTTTAGTAAGTAGATGTATGTAAGACTGTTATAACAAAGATCTGAATTTGAGCCTCACCCTCAGAACCAGGTCCTATGGAGTATGCCATTACCATACAAATGTCATAATCCCCAGGTCTGATTTTTTTTGTAACTGCATGTAGCACAAACTGATGTAACTGAATTATTTTCAGGTCACCTTCAAGACACCATCTCCTAGTAACTCTCCACCGGTAATACCAGAGGTAATGGTGTCACAACCAGATGTGTCAATGTGGCAGCCTCAACAGCATCAACTTCCACCACCACCTCTTTCAATCCCATGTCCCCTTCCCAACTCACACCACGAGTCATCTCTGCCTCCACCCAACTTCCACCGTACCCTGCCTCCACCTCCCACAAATAATGATCACTCCTGGACGCCAGCAGATGCATCAGTTGCACAGGTCAATGGGCTGCCACTCCCTCCACTGGCTTGGTGGCAGCAGCAACAACTACAGCAGCAGCAACAACAACTACAACAGCAGCAACAACTACAGCAGCAACAAATCCAGCAGCAGCAATTACAACAACAGCAGGTCCAACAACAGCAGATGCAGCAGCAAAAGTTACATCAGATTCAACGTCAGCAGATTAGTCCACTCCAGCCTCAGCAAATGCAGCCATTCCAAAGACGACACCTGGGGTCTGAAGTTGACACCACAGGGACTCATCCCATGGGGCCATTCTTTTCCAACCCTGAAGCGAGTGTGCTAGGACTCAGGGTCAGCA
This sequence comes from Rhinocypha anisoptera, assembly GCA_011762765.2. Classification (NCBI taxonomy): domain Eukaryota; kingdom Metazoa; phylum Arthropoda; class Insecta; order Odonata; family Chlorocyphidae; genus Rhinocypha; species Rhinocypha anisoptera. Next base: position 2,539,531 of record WURS02000004.1, on the reverse strand, counting down.
CACCACCTACTGTGCCAAATTCATTGCCACATTCAACAGAGCCTTATCCAATTAGCTGGAGAGGTGCAGATGTGACCAACCTAGCACATTTGATTGGCCAGATTCAAGCTACTCAGAGACGACCACCATCTCCGCCACCTGCAGTCACTTCAGTCCCTGCACAAACCATGTTCCAGGATAGATCTGGAAGAGTGGCTGGATCGAATCCCCCAGAGGCAGGGACCTATTCCTTATTCAGTGCAAGAACAATAAATCCTCGTGTGGAAGGGGGCCTCGGAGGATTTGGAGGCATAGGAAACTCAAGTGCAAACATTCATCCTACTGGTTTACAGGTAAGTTGTCCTTGGATATTGTATGTTTGAAACTAACCATAGTTGATTAATGATATGTAGAGGTGAGAAATATAGTGAATGTAGAATAGGATGTAGAGAAGAAACAGAATAAAGAAATAAATGTATAGAATAACATGAAATGTGAAGCTAAGCAGTTATTTAATTGCTTAGCTTCACTAATATGATCATATAATAGGATGAGCATCCACATTTCTATTATGTATAGCCAAAGGCATTAAGTTACGAAATCTATTTAGGGAGGAGTGAAATGTTTTTTGAGCTAAAGGATTCCCTTTAAACCTACTTATGCACAATTTCTTCTATATAAATGTTGAAATGATTAGTAAATGTGTACATCATTACCACACTTTTTATCATTGCTTCTTCACTACTTATTGTTGACTTAATCTGATGTTTCTGGCCTTACTATGTATTTTTGACTACTCTTTTCTCATTATGTCACTCAAGTGACTGTCCTTGTGGAGTGAAATTCTACTCCTCAATTGATATATTTTCATTCATAGCCACTTTAGGCTCCAATTTCCTCTTAGGAAAATGGCCAGTATGGTGGGGATGATTTTTAAAGTAAAATCGTTGCTTGTCTTTTAAGTGATCTTAGTATTAATGATAGTACTAAAGAAAAAGACAGGTAATTCAGTATATGTCCATGTACTGATCACTACATTGATCATGGAACTTTCAAGTGAAAATGAAGACAGTATTCCTCTACAAATCACTACTTTATAATTTATGCCATGTAGAAACATAAAGTAACCCTTCTTTACAAATTCATTTTCATTGCATTACATCTTCATATAGTTACCTAAAGTTAAGCAGTCAGGATTTAATAAATAGTAAAGAAATAAAAAGAGATAGTTGTAAGATTCTCACCAAGCTATATAAAAATTTTAAACAATCATCAAGATATGAATTTCCCAAAAAATTTGTTCTGTGGTTAAACTTGAGGGTTGAAAAATCAGCTTGACAATATATTTATTCCAGATCATTTTTCCATAATAGGTAATCTGCAGTTATTTGCTCATTTCCCCTATTCTCCCCAACAGCAATTCATTCCCAACCCTATCTGACCATTGTGTTCAGCACTCTTCTCCATATTTCATGGCTTTTTAATATTTTTCTTCCCTTTCCATGCATGAAAACACCCCTAACAAAACATACTCTCTTCAATTCCAATTTTCTACTTAATAATATTCTTTACTTATGAAATGCCTCCATTGAAATTATTCGCAATGGAGAAGAAAAATTACTGTGCTATAAAAATATAAAGGCAATATCATTGTACTAAAAAAACTACACACCACTCAATTGTTTATTTGCTTTATGCTACTATGTAATTTACTTCTAACTTTTTATTGTAATGTTTCACTCTCCTCTTTAATAACACATGACTTTCTATTTCTTAGAGTAATGAACTATATATCAGGCTAAACACTGTGAAATACCACTTATTTCCAAGTCACTTATTTGAAGGAATATCATTTATCAACAATATTGTTTTCACCATTGTATTTTATATCCTACCAGTTCATCACAATGGTGATATATTCAGTAGGATCTTAGTTTTCCTGGTGAATAGACTGGAGGAAGAGTTCTTGGTTTTCCGACCGGGTCCAGGGGTTGGTTGGCTAACCAAGCAGTCGGAAACCCAAGAACTCTTCCTCCAGTGATATGTACAGGTTAGATGATCTCACCAAATGCAACTTAACCATTCATAAGTCAAATGTAAATGCTGTGAAAGATATTTGCCTATTTTTCATTAGTGATTCTGGAGTCATGGCTAATGATCTTAAGAGTTATACCTGATGCACTATTAAAGCTAAAATTATCCCATTTAAATGAAATTCTAAATTGCCATTATATGGCATAATTTTTCTTAAAATAGTATGGCATGAACTTTAATCACTTTAACAAAGTGATTCCACATTTAACATAACTAGTATGACTGTCATTCACTGAATCACATTATCAGTAGTAGATATCATGCTCTAATTTTGACCACATGATCATGAAAGAGCTGTTGGTTATCAAGTGAACTTGAGGGAGAAAAGCTATAGGCTATAGCTATATATGGGTGATCTAGATTCTATAGGTTGCCCCCTTGATTCCATATAATCTCAATCTTTAATTCATTGACTTTTGCTTCACGGTTATATTTTTTTCATGTGTGCAATCTTGTGCAACATATTACCTTATGTAAAACAACTTTTTCATCCACCTTTGAAATGGTTAACAGTTCCAATGTCCACCACCATTTATTAGCATAAAAAGTAATTATGTATACTCACCTGTATTATCTTTTTAATGGCCTAATACAACCAATTCTTTCAGATATTATTTCATAATTTTTTAATACACTCATTTTATATTTCAGTCTCTGTGGTCAGGTCCAGGGCCATCTCCCTTGGAACGACTCTTGGAACAGCAGAAGCAGCAGCGTTCTGAAGGAGGCAACATACCACCACCGGGTCCAAGAGGTGGACCTTGAGATGTCGAAACTGTGCCGTAACAGCTTCACTTGATGTTATCCTAAGTTCTGATTTCTCCCATTCGAGAAAATTCAGCCTTGATTTTAAGAAAAAGGTTTCCACCGCAGTGGATCTACCTTGATGGGATTCAGAACGAGGCCGACAGCTATTTATGCATTACCCATTAGATTCCTTGTGGCATTTCCACGGTTAAAAAAGGGAACAGGGTCCTAATAGTTTCTCAGGAGGTGTGGCGTTGTGTGCACCTATGGTAGGAGACTTTGCCGTCCCAATTAACTGTCTCCCTCATTATTTTACTGAAGAGCTAGATTTCACTTAAATAATTGTTACTGTAACCGCTAAGGGGAATTAAGAAAAGGAGCTCTGAGCTAAAAGAAAGGTGTATGTTCATGTAATACAATACATACTTGTAACCTATACATACATCATAGAATTTACTGGAGATTGGGTCCTCGTATTAGTCTCCTTGTTAGTCAAAATTGCTGACTTCTAAAGTAGGCACTGGTACTGGTACTTAAACTTTTAAGAGGGGTAATTCCATGATTGGAGAAACATGTCACATATATAGGTGAATTCCTTTAGCTGTGAATGAGGTGATAAGTATAATATTGGTCCGAGTGAAGCATATTGTCAAAAAATGCAAGTACAAAGAATTTTGGAAAGGTTCATGACAATGAGATTGGTATTGTACCACCACTGTGAAAGAAAATTTGCAAAAATATAATTGACTGAACAATGCATTTTATTATGATTTTTAGTTTTCCTGCAGAAATTTTAAGGATCAAGGAAGAACCAAATAAGCTAGAATGTTAAGTACACAAAGGGGCAAACAACACCTCTCAATCACTTTCAAAATTATCCATCCAACACTGAGAGCTAACAACCAGCCCATGGTATTATATGAGGAAGATATCTTGCAAATACTGGCAATCACTGCAGAGCTTGTACAGAATAAAAAAAATACAAGGTTACCTACATTTGAACACTTTTAATGAAATTATTTTAAGATCTCCATTTTCCACAACACTGCATAAAAACCAAATGGGTATTCCAAAATGTTGCGTATTCTGTGATAGTGGGCTAAAAGGGACACTTGACTGCCCATTACACTCAAACTCAGCGTTTTCCATTATTATAACCCACAGCTCTCATTGGGGCCTTAAAGTTGATTGCAGCCTGGTGCTGGATTTGATAGGCCAGTGGATGAATCTTAAATCCATATAAGCTGAAAGAAAAACAATATATTATATTAATTAAAAATCCATATTACTTCATTTATAGAATTGATATTTCATGATGAAATACAGCTACGTATATTGGGCATAAATATTTTGTGATGTCCCTACATTAACTCTCCATTGTCAGCATTTTTAAAGCACATAGATAATTAGGTGAAATGTATTTTCCACTTCCAGTTTGTGGTTCCATATATTTAATTAATCCAAGTTAAAAAATAAGTCAGGAATTAATTTAAATTAATGAGACATTAAATTATCCCTTAAACTCCATACCCCTATAAACTCATTATATGTCAGCCTCTGATTTATTTGTTCTCATATATACCTGCCTGTTTTTTTAACTGAACAAATAAGCTACATGACATTCATCTGATGTTCCCCATTGGTATGTAAATATTACAAATACATTTTACATAAGTCTACCCACATTGTATGCATAAGATACAAGTTCATACTCCAGCTTCCAAATCTAATTCAAATACTGATTATGGCAAATTATCTACAATTGCCAAACTGAACACCTGTGACCTGCAGGAGTCATAATTAACAGCTGGCACCATTTGAGTAGGTGTTTCAAATCCTTCAAGATTTCATATAACTTTACAATATTATATAAATGACTGAAAAGTATAATTCACAAATGATGAAGTTCATCTACAATTAAAATAAATACTATAATAAAAATTTTCATAGCATTGCCTTTTTTATTACAATCAAATATAATCACAATAATTAAGGGAACTGACCCTTTATACCTATCCTTGGTACAGTTCTTCATAAGTAGTTTTGTGATCAACATTGAAATATAAAGAAAATAAGCTTTCAATGTGTCAAGGACAACTACTTATAGCTTAACAAGGCATCTATTAGGTATGTTCATCAATATATATGAAAATTGAGGGTATCCTGGAGGAAATAACAATCGTCATGTAAAGTTAAGTTTTGATATCATAACAGAACCTTAAAAAATCAGAGCAAACCCATTCAGAGTTTAGAAATTACATCACTAAAATTGACATGAACGATTCAGAAATTTAAAATGAGATTCTGTGATTCCACAGTCGTTAAATGCTTTGGCATAATGGTTCATTTATTTTCCTTTGTACTAAAAACATGTATACTCTACATTCTCTTGACGTGTCACTCATATCCAGCAATGAGTCATCCTACTGCTATGTAACATCTACCCAGGTGAGTTGCTTTTGGATATGCATGCTTACCAACTTACCCAAAATAGTCCTACCAATGTAAATGACATCTTACCTTTTCCCTTTCTAAATGATTAATAACACATTATCTACATATTATAATGTAAAGATCAGTCACTCTGACAATGAAAAGAAAATACAGCATTGAGTAAATAGTAAAAAATTGATAAACTAGTAAAAATATTAGAGGATTTTTTTTAATGTGCCGCTATAATTATTAAGTCATCAGATCAAAAGGTCATGGCATTGGGTTCTGCCCAGTGCAAGGGTGTCGTTTGTCCAGTAGTATTTTTTCTATGATTTGAAGAGGTGATATATGCCCATAACCACTGAAGCATCCTATAAACAAAAATAATACCGCTAAAAAAGCTTGTATTACACCACAAATGACATCACACAATTCTCCAAACATTTATAGGAGGAGCTATTTTCAACTCTAGACCCTCTATCAAGACATGATATGGGAGCAGTTCGAAATAAGGAAGGGTTTCATAAAAGGATATCTAGTGATGACAATAACTTTGCTATAAATCTACCCCTACTTCCTTCACATTATCTTGTGATCTTTACATTAACCCCTCGTTACCTCTCCACATTTGCTTTACCCCCTCCCTCATGAATATATCGTTGCTTTTTCAGAATGTGGTTAAACATTGTGCCAGGCAAGAAAATGGTGAAATGTTTCCTAAACCAACAAAAAGGTAGAATATTGGGTGTGGTGAAATGTCATGTGAGCCGACAAAACTTCATTGTCACACACTTTTTTTCGGCAGGTTTTATGTGGGTACTTATCCTGCCCACATATATTATAATATGGGAAGACATCCTGCAATGGAAGTATTAAGCAGTACATATTCTTATTATACCTTACAAAATGCATTAAAGTAAAGCTGTAAGGCCTCCAATTTTTTTCTCCTACTGGAAACAGAAACATGCTGTTTGTTTTAAAATGAACGAGCACTCTTTGTCAATGCGTGACAGAGATGGCAGCACTGTGTGACAGACAGAACCTCTAGCGGCAGCCGCGAGAATGAGAACTTTTCAATACTTAAAATTGATATGTTTTCGTTACATCACCAGAGTGTAATCATTCGTGGCATGACACCGATTGAAATTCATCACCAGTTGAAGGAGACATGTAGTGGTGGATGTCATGAGACATGTCATGGATGTGTCGAAAGTGTTTTCAGGGGTCAACAGTTTAAAGAAGGCGGAACATCATGTGACAACGAACCAAAACAATCTCGGCCTCGCACACCTTGCAAAAACATCACCATTTTAAGTACCGAAAACAGTTCTCATTCTGTTCTAGGCTGCCACCAGAGATTCTGTCTGTTGTACAGTGTTGCCATCTCTGTCACGCATTGAAAAAGAGTGCCTACTCATTTTAAAACAAACTGCATGTTTCTATCTGTTTCCAGTCCAGTCAAAAAAAAATTGGACCTCATATAGTTGTTTTAATACAATGCATGTAGTCCAGTCACTGGGTAAATAAAAGGCTCATTTATGATGTTAATTTGCAACCAGCTGGGAGGTGTTCTACAATGTAGGAAATTGAGAATGCCTATATGATTTTAAAGATCAAAAAAGTGTGCATTTACAAATGGTGAGGGTCCAAAATTGGAGAAAACATGTTTTTCACTTTTGCAAGCTATAATATCATTTTTAGAGAGCTAATTTAATAAGACCTTTGACTTGAGCAGCCAACAAGGGGGCTGTGAAGGAATTGCTTTTATGTACGTTTTTCAATGCATCACTGTATGTTTTCTTCTTAAAATTATTTCCTTTTCTATATCCCATCTTCCTTGCGAATTATGTGATTTTTTGTAAGAAATGTTATTTTTGCAAGTAATTGTTGCAAAAATTTTCAAGTTGGTGATTAATGTAAATTTATGTTACCACCTGACCAGATGGTCAACTTGTAACTAATAACAATTAATTTGATGAATACAAAAATGCTGAAAAACCATCAAAAATGGTTATTTTGGGTTTTTCTATCGAAAAAGCTGTAAAGTTATTACATAATACTCAATATAGAACCATTTTTAATTCTAAATCAAATGAGCTTTTGTGAAACTGTATTGGTTAATTTGTTGTCAAAATAATAACAAAATGTCAAAAGATGGTTTAAAAAATTTTTTTAATAAAGGAAGAATGTCCCTCGATCAATAGGATTCAAGTTAGGATAGTTTTGTTTTTTAAATAACTGCTTAGTTGTTTTTAATAATTAAGAAATGATTCTGATGGAATTCAGTAGTCAAAGACTTTAATTTTTTTAAATGAAAAGTCATTAATGCTAAAAATCTAGTATAAAATCATCAGTACCCCTGGGCGACACAAGGGAAGTATGGTGGGTTTAGAAGCTCAAGGAATGACACCAAGTCAACAATTGAATATACTAGTTGAAATTGGTAGAGTGCATAAAAGTATCTATTTTAATTTTATCTAGCTAATTTTGCAGCAAGGAGAAATATTAAAAATTACATAATATAATATCTGATATGTGCTTTATCTTATTTGATAACATCATATTTGCTAATTAATGTTTGTTTTATATTCAATGTAAAAGGGCACTTATGGCTTTTTTAAATATTTGGCCAATAAATATGCAATAAGTGCATAATATCTTATATTGTATATGGTTATAATAACCTAATTGCATTGTTTTTTAAAGAGTATTAAAAAACATACGCCAATCCCAATAGTTGGGGTTTCCCTGCCTATATACCGTCATATAAGGTATAATTGTTTACATTTTTTATTGAGTAAGGTTATAGAGTCAGAGGTAGGAATATGAATTTTAGAATGGACATTGATTGTAAAGATAACTTATAATAGTTACTGTTAAAACTATAGGTATATAATTAACAATATATTTCCCTTTTGTTCATTCTTTTCAGTTTCAGAATGCAACAGTGGATTTTTTCCTAAGTTTTTCGTGTGCATTTTGAGTAATTTTTTCTGAAAATTTCAGAATATCTGAATTTGGAGTTCTGTCATCTGAATTAAATCTATCTGGTCCAGAACCAGAATCTTCTTAAGTATTTCTGGACATTTCCCAGGGAAATATTTTCATTTCATTCAAGTTCCAAAATATGAATTGATATGATATTAATTTTGTTAAGAGGTTACAACTGTACTATCAGAGACTTTAATTTTTGTACCATAAATATCACAAAATTTATATTAAATCCATGACCCAGAGGTATTGCTATTTCTTAATCAATTTATGTAAACAGAAATACTCATTAAATTGTAGCTGACAGCAGTAGAAATCATGCCTACAATAATACCCTAAACTAAAGAATACTAGATTAGTCTATGATAATACTCGAATGTTAGAACCCTGCCCTTATCTATCTAGATCTATCTATTTTATGTTTGGAAAGCAGTTTCTCAAACAACGTTATAGAGAGTAATGGAGTGCATAGTTAACAATTAAAAAACGATTTGACTATACTTATTAAAAATAAATTATTATGCTTCACCTTGCCAGATATTTCACCATTTTTTCAGCTCAGCAAAATTTCACCATTCTTTTACCTTCACGACGTTTAACCAAACTCTGGCAAAGCAACAATATAATAAACTACCCTTCCCTACCTGACAATCTAAAAAATTAACAAAAAAACTGGTTATTTGAATGGAATACTTCGAACTCAACAAAAGCTTTTGTTAGTAATAGCATAGCAGGATTTCATCAGGTAGAGCCTGATACAATTTGAGTTTGTAGATGTAAGACCAATGCAAATGATTATATTAGATTTAACATTAGTTTAATATTACTGTATCAGAGATATATACTGTAGGACAAACAGATTTAAAATGTCATACTTTAACAACACAATCAGACAGCTAAATAGATAAGATTACAACATAAATTGGTACATTAGGGTAGTCAGTTTGGTTGTTAGACCTTTGTATATTACTTGATCTCTGCAGGAAAAGAATATTCCAGCATGAAGAGAATGGCAAATAAAACTAAACAATTGAAGCATGTACTAAATGAATTACTATTGACTTAATGGCATGAACTTGGGAGTAAATCTTTAAAAAACTCACCCCTTCCACAACATAGTTGTTTTGATGTACACACTGTAGATGTCAATCAGTCTGAGTGAAATTCTGGTTCGCGCTTAGTTTTGATTACTTATATTATGCAATTGGGAGTTAAGGAAGAAATAATAAACTTACCGTGGAACAAACTGATTGCTTGGTCTCTTTGGTCTATATTCAGGGTGAACCATGAAGAGCATATGAGGGAAACCAGTACCAAAATATGCTCCATCTGTATGGTGATGACGTGAGGACTTTGGTGTATACACATCCATGCATTTTGAGCAATAAGACTTCACCATAGCTTCACCAGGTACATCTGAGAGTCCTGTGAAGATGAGTCAATTCATTAACAACATTATTTAATAGAATTTCAGAATGTCTTAATCATAAATTAGTTGAAGTTACGTGAAACATCAAATTACTGCAGGAACCACTAAATGAAGTGATTGGAAAAGATTTGATACTGTATAAAAAAAAACACATTTAACATTGCCAATAATCAAGCTTACTTTTAACCGCTCCATACCCGTGTAAAAGACAAAACTGTTGTCTGACACTTTGCACAATGAAATAAATTTTTTAAGTGTATCCTTAAATGCCTCACTGAAGGCCTCTATTGCTTTTCTACTTTGATGTTCTACAGGCTCAAAGACATCATTTTCATCACAGAAAAACATTACTGGCAAAGGAATCAAAGAAAGCAAAAAAGAATATGCATATACCAGTTATTTGGCATCACTCTTACCGATTGGGAGAAAAGGCTGGCTTTCACAATACACTCTTGGACAATGCCCAAATTCACCATTTTGATACTTTTCAATCATCTGAGCAATACCTCTATTAGTAAGAATATATCGTGCATGAATAAGTCCATAAAGGAGCTCTGCTGCCTGTTCAATCATGTCAGATTGTGCAGGGTTGTCATCCAGTTCATCATCTATGCAGAGAAAATAAAATTACACATTGAAGATTTATTATCCTATGCCTATGAGTTAATAATCAATTAAAAATTTTCTACCAAAGAACAAATCATACCTGGCTCAAGGTCAAGAATCATGTCCAATGCTTGTCTGTAATGTGGGACTTGCTCATTCAATCCAGTTAAATTAAATTTATCTTGAATATAATCTTCATCGACTTCACAAAAAAACTCATTTCCTCTAAGTCCACAAAACCATGAAATCCATGAAACTTCTTCTGAGCTACTCATATTGCTAGGAAGTTAAATCTAGGAGAAAATACAGAGGAATGAAAACAGGACCACAACGCTATGTGGTCATTAATATGATAAAAAATTTAACCAATTGTTTTGCTGGAGGTTATCAAAGAAAACACTGTAACCCAGGCTAAATGTTTAATAACCAACTGCCACATGCCAAAGAAAAAATTCTTTCTCTGAGAGTTTCAATTTAATATCTCCTCTTTGAAGTCTACTTTACATGTATTGCCTCCTCTATTCTTACTGACATTTATGATTATATTTATTTTCTTTCCAAATCCTATTTTTCACTTGTATATTAATGCTAACTCTTATTTGAAAAAGGATTCAACAACTATGTAGTTAATGTCAATATCATGAGCATTCAGATATAGTGAACAAGTCACACAAAATCTTGTGAATATAAACTAATGGATTTCGAGGAACAAATGTATTTTAAAGCACTTTGGAAATCAGCAGATATCCCTACCGGATCAACCATTACTTTAAAAATAAATACAGCAATTAACCTTATTTTTCAAATTACATATTTCGAGCACCAACCTTTATATTTCAACAATCATTTCTTGTCATTACCCTTTAAGTATTCCCCATCACCAAGACAAGAGTTAATGTGAAATCAAAAAATAACATATTCGCAACCAAAATTAATTTCAGAATAGTGCACCGAATAACTTCTCTAGCAACCACCCAAATCTACCATGATTTCAATCTTACTCGTCCATCCTCCTTCATTGCAAAGGTCCAACCCCAGTGGAAGTGATCACACAATCTGTGCCAAATGATTACACATTCCGTGTGGACATTAGGCTCATTGTATAGCTCGTTTCACTTCAACAAATCCGACAGTAAAATAAATTTTAAGGATATATTTATTACCCCTCTTTCTGATATACAGTCAAGAGATGTGGGCATCCTTTGTGCCAGGGTACAATCAGAGCTAGATCATCAACAAGGCTACAGACGTATTTTTGTTGAGGCTTGGAAGGATTTTGGAGCCCATAAAAATTTACTAATTCTATCTTAACCAAAAAAATTAATGAGACAAACGAGGGAATCAAATAAATGTGGCTATATCTATATATGAACGTCAATCCTGGAGAACAGGACTGCAACAGGAACATTTACCTAAGTATTTTATATTTTTGAAGACCTGGGCATGATTTAATACGGTTCCATAGGCAATAACAAGAAACTCTAGAAAGGTAAGTCTAATATATTCTAAGTATGGGCACTTTAGCAGTATTGCTCAAAAGGATCTCAAAAAGCGTTGAAAAGTTGATAAGCAGTCACATTCCTCTCTCTTTAGACAACACACGCCGAAGAAATTCAACCAGGAGAGATTTCAACAGCATCGAATATTACGAGAAATTGTTCAACGACAAACATCCAACCCCAGCCAAGGAATACAAGCCTATAGTTTCTGAACACATGGGACACACTTATCCTGGGCTGCTACTACCATACTGAACACGAATTACTAAATTGGACGGCAAAGACCATGAACAAGAGTTGATAAAAGCGCAGTCAGCAAAATAGTATGCGAACCAGTTCCATCCCCTTCCGGAAGAAAGAGTTTTTTCGCTTTAGTGTCCTGAATTCCCACATAATGTGCACTTAATAACTTTATAGTTAGCGTTAATGGTGCCACGAAAGTCCAAGGACTTAAATTACTGGCGAAAATAATTGTAAAATACAGTAAATAAATGAAACGTCAGAGGACACCTGCGAGACCCAATCATGTTATTTCCAATTATATTATGAAATAAGTGATAACGTAATATACAATAACGAACATAAAAAATATTTATGGTTTTTCCAATATAAAATGTAGAAAATGATCCACGTATTAATATCTAACAGTAACTCGTTTTCACGCAGTAAGGGAAGCCCAATATGATCTATTGATAAAGGTAATCATGTGCAGTCAGTAGGCAATTGCCAGTAACATTAACGTTAAGAAGTTGTAGGATTTTCTCATTGTGAGTACAGGGAAATGACAACATATGGAATTTTCCAATACAGAGGGGTTAGTTAGCTCTATTGGCCTTCCGTAACTGACAGAAAAGGAAATGAAACTATATACCTTTGTTCAATGCAAAGCACAAATAATCATGAATGATTTCACAACAACGCGCAAAATTTACTCACCTTTACTTTAACACTATAATCTAAAACAGATGAAAATGACTAATTCCGTGTAAGAGCCGGTTATGTCTGAATCAGTAAGAGGTTTTCCTTTTCCACAGGAGAAAAGGTACGTGGTACTTCAGCGGCGTAGGTAAATTTTCACCGTCACGCGTTTAATTACAAAAATCACCACTAAATAATTGAACGATTTCAAAGGAATTTCGGAATTGGTTAGCGCCGCTTCGTGTGCTTCGTTTATAAATATAAAACCAAAGAAAATCAAAATACTGGAATTGTAATAAAATCCGAAATTCAAGAATGGGTATTCGTATGCACGTCAGATATCGCACTTTATAGAGCCATGTTCATGTTACAATGTTGCCTGTGCTGCAGATAGGGGCGCAGCAGACGTTGAGTGTGCCAGGAGTGTATTATCTCATTTTTATTTGTTCATGGTGCTCACAGATCATACCGCGAGGCGGGTAATATGTAAATTGGCCAAAGGTTTTGTGGTAAATGACTGGAAAATCCTGGCAGTGGTTTAAGACTAAACAGTGAGAAGAATTCACCAATAATCCCATAAGATCGGAGAAACAATTGATAATCGTGCAGCAGACGACACGTTAACGTAAGCGAAAAGTCAATATATGCATACGTTGGCAGGGTGGACTAAAAATTAATCTTACGTTTATTTCATCTCGTAAAAATTAGGAACAAAACTCAACATATAGCTCTAGGTTGAAATAGTAAAAAGAATATGGTTCTTGCGCAATTCGTCCCAGCGGCCTAATTTCTCCCCAAATGGCCCTGGTTTAACATTTTATAAAAGACATGAAATTCTTTATAGACACCGGACTATAAAAATGAGAAAATAAATAAAAATTAAGAGCCGAGGCGGCAATAAGTTTGCCGAGTACGAAAGTAGGAAGGGGTCCAAACATCAACGTAATTCCAACGCACTGAGCGCGACAATACAAACTTTAACAACTAAATAAAACAATATATATCGTACAGTGTTGCCCTCTAGCGGATCCGCGAATAAATTTTCAACACAATTACGACTATTATACATATGAATATAATATTGAATATAGCATATTATTCAATAATGACAGTGAGATGCGTCAAATTGTACGAAGATAAATTTTGTTACTTGTTTAACATAAAAGAAGGATAAGCAAAACAAGTGCAAGTAAGAAAATTGTAGCGACAATGATTTATTCACTTATTCTAAGAAATAAATGTGGCCACACGGATGTTCCGACACTTATCAAATGAAGAGATATCAGTGTATATTTTAAAATTTGTTATATTAACGTATATCAAATCTGCAGTTGTCATGTTTCAGCCTATCTTCTCCTAGTACAGTGACCATTTTCATCTTTTTACAGTAATCGAGCAGCAAAAAACAGCTTCATAAAATTTTACTAGGAATAAAATCTTCATCGATTATTATTAAACTCCATCTTATTACTGAAATCCTTGATGGTAGTGATCGACTTGTGCAATCTACCGTTCTCAGAAACTACCGAACGATTTGTACATTTCCTCTGCAGTTTACTCTCAGTTGAATAAGTCCAATTTCTATGTCACATAATAGGCGACTTTCTAGGAATTTTCTTTGATGGAGCTCACTTTTTTTGCCATAAATCCCCTTACATACAGATAAAAATGGTTGCTTATTTTATTAAGACCTTATTCTCGATTAGGGATTTGGAATGTAAGAATGATTTTAAGGGCAAGAAGGTGATTGTGTGACTTGAGGTGGAAAAAGAAAAAATAGACACTTGATCTGAGTGATGTAAAATTGAGATATACTGGAGATTATTGGAGAAATAGCTGAAGGAGTAATTGGCAGTGTGATTGAATGGAAAAGTTACCGAAGTAGGGAGAGAGATCTGTACTATATAGGAAAGTAGAACAGGAATTACAATCCTAGCTATAAGAGATAAGTCTGGAAAGGCATTAATAGGACAGGTAGAAATTTGGGAAAGATAGAAGAAGTTTATGGAGGAACTCTACAATAAATAAGTATATCCTTAAACCTATATTTACATGGGGACTTTGAAATAGATGATACCATAGAGGAGGTGCAGAGATGAAGAATCATAAAGAAGTAGGGGTGGGTAAGATAACAACAGAATTATGGGTTTAGGAAAAGGAGAAAGGAAGAAGTATTATAAGCTAATTCAAGGAATTTATGATGAAGAAATGTGACCAGAAGATTTTGTTGTGTCAGTATCGATTTCAATATAAAGAAAAATAGGATGTGAGAAGGACTAAAGGACAATTAGTTTGGTCCTGAATGCATTGTAGGTAGTCCTAAGAATCATCTATATAAGATTGGATGGAAGAGCAAATGAATATCCAGTTGAAGATTAGTTCTGATTTAGAAGAGATAGAGGACTCGCAAAGTGATAGCTGTAAGGAGGACATTGATAGATCGGAATGTAGAACGAAATCAGGATGTTTTCACATGCTTTGTAGACTTTGAAATAGCATCTCCTGAGGAAGAGTGGTTGAAACTGATGTAAGATTTGCATGAAATAGAAGTAAATTGAAAGGATAGGCTTCAGAATGCTTGCTGTATCAGAAACCATGCAAGGAAGGATAGCAGATAGAGAATCTTGATGGGCACAGTTTGCAGAGAAGAAAAATAGGGCAACCCACTATCACTTGTGTAGTTTAAATTGTACACACTGGAGTCAAGAATAAAAGTGGGTTGGAAATTCGTCAAGTTAGCCATGTTCGCAGATGACCAAACTCTAGTTAGTCAAAGTATCAAAGGAAAACCAACATAGCAGCAATGATATTAAAAGAAGAATTTCAATACCAAAAGATGATTTTGTGGAAAAAAAGGAGTTGATGAGGGGCAAGACATGAAGAATGGGTTAGTAAAAACTTTCTTAGAGGAAGAGAGGTAATTGGTGGTAGGAAGTATGCAGAAATGAAAAGGGATGAATGTTATGGTTAGGTTTTATGTGGAATTTCAAAGTTTGTGTCTCATTTAATCATGAAGCAGTTCCACGAAGTCACGCCGGAAACTATTTCCTATATGTTAGGTTTAGTAGTTATAATCTGGAATTCACCCGAAATCTACCTTAACTGGTAGATTACTCTCTATCATCAGATTTTATCATTCTACTGCCTTTCTTTCTCAGCCTCTAACAAGAATTGCATTGAAGGATCTCAGGTTTTCCTGGCGAATATATTCGAGGAAGATTTCTCGGGTTTCCATCTGGGTCCAGGGGTTGTTTTCCACCTGTACGTGGGTGGAAAATAACCCCTGGACCCGGATGGAAACCTGAGAAATCTTCCTCCAAGATTTGCATCCTTAGCTCCAATTTGTGAAATTTATATCCTCCACATCATTTTCCTACAGGAACCCCTAAACTCTCATTTCTTAACTCTTCCATATCATTATGCCCACCATTGCATTTTCATAATCCTGTATGAATTACCTTGTAACTATTGCTCCTAAAGCCTCCACTAAGACACTTTACCTAGCTGATCTGTTAGATATCTAAATGCATTCAATACTGACCCGTCTTTAAATTCTCTGACTTGCCATAGACACAGTGACTGACCTGTCATTCCAATTTCCAATCATAAATGTTTTTCTCACAATTGACTAATATGCCCTCTCAAGAAGACCTCACTTGAAGAACCAAGAGGTGGATTATTTTATCTCGTGATTTTTTTGCTTAGGAGATTCCCGCCACTTTATTATTATATAATTAAATTTGAAAAATCGAGGTAAGGCCTGCAGATCCTCAAGGGAATGAGGTTTTGGCTTCGTGTTACCTTCCACATCACTTTGCTCGAGGTCACCATTAAAATGTTTGTATTTGGATGAATGTTGGGGTATATATCACTCCTGGTGATTATTGTTTATCATAAATAAGTCCTGCTACCCTCATCCTGGTGATTATATGCTTTGTATATGTTGGTTGTTTTTATCAGCTATGTTATGATACCTTCGCAAGATTTTTCTGGATTTGCAACATTCTGCTACATCTTCTGAACTCTACTGTTGCTTTACAATAACATTATTTTATTTTTTATAGCTAATCTCTATTTCTAGAGATCATCCCTGCATCCTCAATGCAGTGACACCTAAGGGCTTTAAGCTAGGTCTCATGAAATATTACAATAATGTAATACTACATGCAATGAAAAATTATAAAGTGAGAATAATATTTCAAGACTATTTTACATTCATCAGTGAGTGAGTGATGAAAGTATATTTTTTTAATTCTGTAGAAGTCATTGCTTAGGCATATAGCTACAATTCATTACTAGACACTTCTAGACTAAATTTAATATTGGGAATGTAAAAACCAATGATCAAGTGGCTAAAGTACCCAGTGGCTTCATTGGTTATTCAAAATTTAATATATTTGGATAGAATTTGATTCCAGCAAAATCATTCCAGAAAATGTATGAATTATTAGTTTTGAAATACTATTGATATATTAATTTACATATTTGATGTATTTCTCCTGCAAGTGACATCCTGGTGTCTAGAAAAATATGCCCACCTGAGAAATGCCAATTGGATCCAGTTGGACAAAAAGAATGGAACAATAAACTTGATATTACAGGTATTGTGATATGTTAAGGTATCAACAAACATATTCACTATAAATCCTAAAATCATGTCATGAAAAAAGTTACTCTATCAGTGATGTTGGTCTCATAGACTGGATGTGTAAAAACAAATATTTCTTATCTTAATTTTTTATCTCTTTGTGGAATCAAATCTAATCAAATAGGTAATGAGTCTCATATTAGTTCTGAATGTTTTGCCTCAATAAAAAGTTGAGGGTAGGATTACATACATAAAAGAGAAGGGGACTAATAGCAGTGGTTCATGGGGAAGGATCATTTTCATGGTTTAAAGGCTAACAAACAAGAATTGCATCCTTAAATCCAATGTGTGAACTTAATATCCTCCACATCTTTTTAATGCTAAAGACTGATTCATAAAGAAAGATTTACGCCCTAAAGATTTCCATGAAATGTAAAAGAAATATATTTTTTACAAGATTGGTCAATTTGGCTTGAACATTATGATAGTGTAGTTGGTAGAAAAGGAAATTGTCAAATGCCCATCATATTCCTATATAAATAGATACATTTCATCAATGGCTCATTTATAATCAAGATACATTTTTATTTATCCACTAGTTCATTCACTCCTTCCAGCTAACTTTTACATAGCACATCACTTTTTGTTTTGCATTACTGACCCATTCGCAATGCCAAAGCCTTTCACATACCTGCCCATGAACTACAACCAAACATCATTGAAGAACTTGTACTTTAAGGTGATCCTTCAGGTGAGCTGTACTAGCAGGAACATTAATAGGCTGTTCCTGGTAGGCTCAACTATTCCAGATAGATTGAGGGGTAGGAGACAGGAAATATGGTGCAATTGGCAATTGTCCCTCAGTGAGGTGGCTGCAATATTGTCTGACCACAGTGGGGAAGTCAGTTGAGAGATTATATAAATTAGTATAAAAACACTATTGTGGGAGGAAAATGGATATCACCTCATTTATTTTATTCCCAAGAACATGGTGACAAAGTCAATAATATAATTAAATCCTGGCAACTACAGGGCTCATCCACTGGGGCAGGTATCATTCCCACAATGTGGAGGCCAGACTATCCCAGTTTCCTCACAAAAAATTCTTGTGAAATCAATAAAAAAGAAAAAAAGACTAAGAATACTATAGGTTATATTAGGGACTTGGAACAGCATGTGATGTTCAACATAGACAAGTCATATCTAGGAAACAAATAAAAACATTTGGATATGCAATATTCATTGACCACTTTATCTGATGTTCCTATGATTAAATGACAGTAGGAAATAATGTAACCACAGTACAGAATACTTCATAGCACTGGCAGAAGAAGCACATTCTTTAGCTACAGTTTGAATTAGAGATTCGGGAAGAAGGGTAGTCAGCACTGAGCGATTGAGCCATAGACTATCATTAAGTGATGTAAATACCGATCCAAAAAACTTGGATACTGTTCAGATGAATATGTCATGGTTGGTTGACCACCTTGAATTGGTTGACCACCTTGAATTGGTTGACCACCTTGAGGATTGATCAGCTTAAAAGAATGTACTAGTAAAGGAGAATTGGAATACAGTTATGAGTAATGATCGGGGTTAGTGAATATAGTATAGGAATAAGAATTGAATGAAAGTTAATCAGAGGAAGAAAATGGTCAACTTCTTATAAGAAAGTGTTTAATGATAATGAATGCATGGATATAAATTCACATGAAATTCACTGGGAGATGCAGAAAGTTTAGATCATGGTTAGCCATGGATATATAGAAATTTTCCATAAATTGCAACACTTTCCAAGGAGCATGTATGGTATTTAACCACAATTTGGTGTCAATGAATTGACATGTCAAGAGGATAAAAAAGGATGGCAAGTTTCAGAATTGGAACATAGAATCTGTGTCAGGAGTAAAGACATGATACTAATGATTCTGTGGATAGAATTCTTATCTGGGAAAATTAGGGTAGGACCTCAGGAGAAAGGTGATAGGTTCCTAAATATTGGATCATTAATAAATGAAGAAAAAAATACTATAAAGGGTAAGCAAAAATTGATTTAAAATGCATGTGTTATGGAGGATTAAGAAGATGGCCAAGAGAAGAAAATTGACAAATGTCATTATTATGGAAGGAAGAATGAAATATAAGGAGGCCAATAATCAACTGGTACAGTGATGGAATGAATGACATATGGTGGAACCAACAAGGGGAGTGTATGGAAACAGATGGAAAGATGGCTGTATGTAACTACGATGACATATGGCTGTCATTTTTATTTAAACTTGAAGTAGGTGATCTTCTAGAGATAGACCTTTACCTGTAATGAATTAAGTATTGATAACACTCATTCCAAAAAGGTATTATATATAATAAATGAGATTTTTATAAGGTATTTTTTCTATGATTGATTTTAATGTTATTACCCAGCCAAGTTAGCTGAATAAGTAGTGTGCCTGCCAGATAACCCGAAGGTTGCTGGTTCAAGTTCTGGCATGGAGATGGATGTTGTATTTGTCCAAAACTAATTTTCCTGATTGGTTGGCATAAGCAAGGGCATGCAGGCCAATATCAATTAAGAAAGTGATCCTATGCAAATGGGAAAATGTTCTGGAGAAAAAAATTGATTTTAATGTTTTTTGTTAAATTATTTATATTTCAGGGCTCTTTGCTCATGGTAGTTCATGATGATATTGCATTGGAGTCGGTGGCATTAATACATACAAACTGCAGAGGATTGGCAAAAGGAACTACTATCTTGTTTTTAGTTGCTAATAAGACAAAGGCACAACTTAATTGCCAGGTGAAAATTTAAATCTTTACTCATTAAATTTCCTTGATCAAATTGGAAAAGCCACAATATAATAAATGAAATTTACACTAAATCGATTATTATTAGAAATGCAAGAGATAATATAGTTTGTTAGGGACATTTGTTCCTAACAATCTATAAGTACAGAAGCTATAAGCACAAAAGTCATGAAAGTAATGAATTATAAATTTGGATAATGGTTGCTCTTATAGTAAAAAAAATGTTTTTGCAACTTGATATAATAATGTGAAGGCTTATTATAGCATTAAAAAATTGATGGACAGACATACCAGAGAATTTTCTAGTCCAAAGTGTAAGGCCTGGGATGCTGCAGTGCTGTGTTAGGGATCTGTAGTTGGAGAGTATGAGAAGAAAATGAGGGAGGAACATATAATAAAAGAGTTTACTGTGACTAAGGAATACACTTATAAAATTTCCATATTTTTATTTGAATCTAAATAACAATGGTTCCAGCACAAAAATGTCATTTTTGAGCAACAAAGCCATCTCAAATAGGTATCTCACTGGCAATCAAAAGAACGGGATAGGGACAGATGGCAGGAAATAGGTAGGTGATGGCAAAAATCTAATTATTACACAGGGCTGTTCATGATTTCACAATGTTCCAGAAATCTATAGTTTCAGCCCTTTATCCATATAACGTAGGGTTACAGCATCAAAATCTAATGATATATACAACACTTTTTTCAATACTGTTATTGGTGTTACATTATTGTATACCGTGAAACACTTATAAAATGACAGTTTCTGTTATCCAGGATGATGATTGATGCAGCTTAAAGGAAAATTTGTTCACAATTTGCACCAGCAATTAGATATTGAAAGGTTCATTCTTGTCACCTACTTTTGCTGCCATGTCTTTAAATGTGGAGGTGTGTCTATCTATGCTAAACCTAGCACTTAGCACCAAATAACTTAATTTATTAATTGTATTAAAAAGGCATTTGATTGTGTTGCATCATTGGTTAAAGTTAAACAATCTGTTTTTGACATAATCGCTGTGTCATTCTCCAAGCAGTGTTATAACAGACTTCTTCATAATTCCTCTCTCTTTGACTGATATCATTAATCTCTCTGTCAGTATCAGTATCTTTTCATCTGCCCTAAAACAGGCCAGGATAATACTAATCTCCAAGAAAGGGTGCCCCACTGAATCCTCTATTATCTATAGGCCTATCTCCATTCTGTCCGTCACTTCAAAGATAGTTGAAAAGCTCTTTCAGCACAGGTTATATCTCCTATCATTTAATTTAATTTTTTGTTCCCAACATGCTTTTAGAGATGGCAGGTCCACTAATATCTATGTTCCAGTTTTTTAATAATATAATGCTTGGACTAAATAAGAAACATGTCCTAGGTTTCTCTTTTGATCTTAAAAATTCATTTAACAGTATGGATCATAATATCCTCAAATTAAAACTAAGTTCCTGGACATCACTGACATTTCACTAAAATGAATTTTATCATTCCTCCAAAACATCTCGATTTATTAGTTTTTCATGTCATTCCTCAAGGGAGTTGTAGAAGCCAAATCAAGTTCTCTCAAAGTACAGATGGGAGTGTCTCAAGGTTCCATCCTTGGCCCCTTTCTTATTTCTTCTGTTTATCAACAATCATCTCAACAAGAATTTTTCTGTTGGCAAATTTATGATAAGGATGTTATCACCTGTAAATTTTTTATTGAGTCCTAGTAAACCTTGCCACTGGTGTTATGTTCAATGTATATTTTGTTGAAATTCATTTGAAAGTTTTTTGGTAGGGAAATTTTTCAAATTATATGGGCTCAAGGTACACATTTAACATTATGTGAAAGGTTGACTAGTTAAAATAATACCTTTCTTTTTACATCAGTATTACAATGTTTGTTCCTTTCACTAAAAAAAAACAGGATTATGATAATGAAACTTCTGGCAAAATGAAAGTTAGAAAATTTCGTGTGAAATTTGCCTCAGAAAAAGGAAGGTCAGCTGATGAGCAAAAGGCTTCCTGCATAACAGCTCTTCAGGGATTTATGACCATTTATGATACAGATGGAGGTGAGTTGAAAATCATGGAGAATTTTTCAAGCCAATGAAAAGTGAAGTGTGTGATGCCAAGTCAAGGTTTGATGTTTTGGAAACCATGTTATATGTAGAACTCTTTTTATGTTAGACTGCTGCAAAAAAGATCAACCTAATAGCTCCAGAATATTTTTGATTTAACATGTTACATGTAGCTATTTCTAGTAATCATTTACATATTTTTTCTAGGCCTATGTGAACATTCAAATAATATAACACCTGGCACTTTTATAGTGGTACATGTTAAAGAAAATTCAATTTTTATAAAGTTTGTATGAATTAGAAAATCTAAATAATAATAATTTTTATTGTTGAAAAGAATTGTGGCATTTCTAAGAAAGGGCATAAAAGAAATTATGTAGGACCGCATTGAAATAGTGCAAACCTTTTAATTCATGGCCTCAACGACATCAGGCTAATTAATTTCCTTGTCTGGCAACCTGAAGGTTGTGGGTTCAAATCCTGACTATGTGGATTTTTCAATCTCCAACTAGGGCATGCATGTGTGTTTCATCATTTTTATTAAAAAATGTTTTACTGACCACCATAATTAATGCTGTGTATGGGTATTTGTAAAATAAATACATAAGTATATATTCTTAATATAACTACACTGGAATTGTTACACTTGTAGCATTTGTCAATATTTGGATAAGATAGGCATTAAAATGTTTAAGTTTTTAATCAGTAAAATTTAGGTGAGATAGTTGTTATTTAACTTGAGTTTGTAAATCCTTTATTTAATTTCAGACAAGGTACATCTTATTAAAAAATCATGGATTTGTTCCTGTCATCTAATCTATTCTAGCTACATATGGAATTCTACTATTAATACTAATGTTACTTTTGACTTTTAAGTAAGTTATTTTTGTACCATTAGGGTCACAAGGAGGAAATAGTAGTTCTTCAAACCTCACACCTCTAAGAGAAATAGCTTGTAACCTGCTGGCGAAGTCTGAGCTAAACAAGACAACATTACCTGAATGGGGTAGGCATTAATTTTAAATTTTTGGTCATTATTAAAAAATTGAATGAAGCAATAAACATTATTAATCATTGGACTGCATATTGTTTATGAATCTTGCCATTTTAATAATGAACACAAAGAGATAGATATTGTTGGGGATAGCAGGTAGAGTTAGAGTTTATGTAGATAGTAGGTAGAGTTTGGGGGGGAATGTGAGACAAAATGACATTTTCTCAGATATCATTAAATTCTCATTCTGCCTACTCCTTTTTTGATATTCTCATTTCCTTCTTTTTTTTTAGAAGTAAATGTTAGAGCTAATAAAACCTATCGGTATATCCATTATTTATGAGAGTGAAAAATAAAAATTATGGTGGTCCATGTCTTGATGCTGTCTATCCTCACCCATGCTCTGGGTAGTTTCATTTCAATTTTAGTTAATTAAGTAAAATTTTTACCATGAATGGATATAAATATAAATTCGTATACATATATAACGTAAGCCAAGATGGAACATGAAAACATTACAGGAGAATAAGAACCGAGAAAGATTCGCCTAGGCGATTGATGGAAAACTAGCAACAGGAAAACAGATGAGCACCGAGGGAAGGTGGAGTGACTTGAAGAAAGCAATAATGGAAGTAGCAGATGAGCAACTTGTGAGTAAGAGAACTGCTACCAGAAATCCATGGATAACTGCGAGAATAAGAGATC
>WURS02000004.1:2489256-2515366 GCA_011762765.2 Rhinocypha anisoptera | reverse complement strand
GACTTTGTAGCATAGGTTGAATGTCGTGTTATGTTCTTTTGTGTGCTGTGGTATCGGAAGGGTATAAGAGGGAGAGGTGGGGTGGCAGGATGCCCTGTGATTATTTATTCTAATATTTAGTGGTGTGGTACATTGACCGATGTAATACACATCGCAGAAATTAAGTTTTAGATGGTAGATGACGTATTGTGAGATGCAGGAAGGAGATGAGATTGGGAGAGAGTGGAGAAGATTGACTAAGTGGGACGGAGGTGTTGTGAAAATTGGGCAAGTTTTACATCTAGGGTGGTTGCAGGAGATGGGTGGGATTTTGATGGTGGGGGAGGATTTGAGGAGAGGTGGATTTTTTGAAGATGTCGCCCAAGTTAGGAGGACGTTTGTGTTTGACAGAAGGGCATTTTGGGAAAATATCATAAGTAAGTCTATTATTGGAGACTCATCTTAATGTTAAGAAAATGAAAGTTATTTTCATGTTGCGATGAAAATTTCCTAAGAGGTTTAAAATAAGACCATTCAGATTCCACAATATACCATTCAAGGTGTTCTCTAAAATGATAAAACTTTCCATCAAAATGCATTTATCAAACTATCACTATTATGATGATGATTTGGTGGGGGATGTAAGAGCCAGCCAGTTGTAAGCACTGTCAGCCACAACTTGTTGCCTCTGAGCCATTATATTGTAAAATCCCTTATGAAGTTAGAGTTCAGTGTCATGTTAAAAATTTAGCACAGTTTATAGGAAAGATAAATGATGGAATATTGCAAAAAACTCTCAAACAATATGATATGCTTGAAATGTTAATGTGAGACTCAAAGGCATGAATGTCCATGAGGCACAAGGCATTTGAATAAGTAAGAGAAGACAGGCTCTATCGAGCATTGTTCAACCCATTACAGCCAACCATGTAACTGAAGTGAACTTTTGGATGGTTGCAAAGATTCAAGTTAAATGCATTGAAAGACTTCCTGTGCCACCACCATAAGTAGCAGCAGTACTGGAACCGACCACTTTTCTAATATTGATAGCACTGTTGTGTAAAAAACTTGAGAAAGCTGGAAAGCAAACATTTTTAATGGCCATTCCCTAGAAAAAGATGAGGCATTTCCTTTCTTATCGATGTGATTCTTCATAAGTAAACCCTTTCATTACATCAAAGAAATGATGTTCTAATATAATTTTCTTTCATTTATAGATGGTATAAACATTTCAAAGGAGGAAGAGCTGTCTTTAGAACATGCAATAAAACTTTGTCTTCTTGATCCATCTTTTCCGTTGTTGGTTAAAAAAATAGAGGAAAAACTTCAAGTTGCTAATTATCCCAAGAAATGAAATAACTTCCATAATATACCATTGTATTGTTTCTCATATTCAACTTCTGGATGGATAATCATTTAAGTGACTGTTTCTTATAAACCATAATTTGCATTTATGTAGTGTACTGTTAAATAAATGTTTAAATTAATTGAACCTGTATTCAAATTATTTACATAAATATCTAAATAATGCAGAGTAATATTTTTACATAAATGAAAATTCACCCTTAATATTTTGACACACTTAAGGTGATCTTCCTTTACTGAGCAAAACTCTGTTGTTCCCATATTCAAATCAGGAGACAAATCAAATATAAGAAACCCCACCCTATATGCATTACACTTTATAGAGTCTATAAAGTATTGTATGTAATGCTCCTGTTTAAAAGTATTATCATTCTCAACCAGGGTCTTGTGCTGGAAGAAATGCAAGAACAAATCTCTTAAGATATGAGTAAAAACTTCTTGGGTTTTCCACCTGGTAAGTTTTTCAATAAAATCTAATGTTTTGATAATTGACTTGGCCATCGAGTCTGTTTTTGAAACATTGGCTCTTATGTAAAAACTCACCTGGTGGGAAACCCAATAAGTTTTTACTCATCAAATATGCTGGGAAAGCATTGTATTATAAGATATATTTCCTGTACTGTTAAAGACATGAACATTTACTTTCAATGACTATATATTATAATAAACACAAGACTGTTGATAAAGTTCATCTTTAGTTACTTCTTTAAAAGTCAGAATGAGTATTAGGGATGATTCACAAAAAGTTTAATTTATATATGCAATACATGTAAACATTATATCTGAGGAATTTGTAATTAACCAAGGAGTTCCATAAGGCTCACACTTAGGATCCGGGTCCTGGCCAAAACTTGGAGAAATCACTTCGACCTGAAGATGTTCTCTGGAACGAGAATGAAACTGCCGTCAGCAAAAGACAACGGATGTGGTGGAGCACCGAAAACTTCACAGCACCAATCCATGGAACACTGTAGAAGCCTTCACCAGAACATATCACCTATATTATGTCAATGGCAGGCATTGTTGTTATGTCCAAATGAGTTTTTTCTTCGAATTGAAAAGGTGCAAAATGACTAATACTTATAGCCATACACACCCTGTAAACAAAAATATTCCTACTACTAGATTTTTGCTTACAAAGCATGGAAGTAATGTCACTTCAACATTGTAACTTCTTAAAAAAAACCAACGAATTACTACAGTTCACATTCTTTATAAAAATGGAGTCATAGAAATGACTGATGACCTGAGATGTATTTATCAGTTTGCTTACTCAATATTCTAGTTTGTAATTTTTATTCAACACACATCACAATCTAAACAACTAATTATCCAACTTAATGAAAGATGATTTTAAAAATTGTAGTACCTATATGATGAAGAGTATACTGCAAAGTTTACCTGTTTCATGAACAAAAAATATTAACTCTTGGATAACATCAGAGATCACAGCAGCCCATTGAATGGAGTGCTTGGCTACTGAATGGGGGGACTCAGGTTCAAGTCCTGGTGACAGCCCTAGACAACTGGCTAAACCCAAGCTGTGATTTTCTGGGTACCTTATCTTCATGAGAAGCCACCAGCAACACTGGGAAAAGAATCCCCCCTCCAATTAAATGAATTTTCATATTTTTTAATTCTATCCTCAGTTTAATAAACTAAACTAAATTTTATTACATTAATTAGCCTAAGGTTTGTATTCTGTGGTTAATTAATGATCCTCAGCTAAATCATTACCCTTAATGTGATTTTTTATAGTAGAGAAGCATGAGATAATATAAATATTGATAAATTGAAGGTCATTATACATTTTTTGTGTTACTTAGGTGCCTCAACATCTAAGGACACTTTGGTTCTCCATGGAATTTAGCTTAGTATCTCACAATTCGTATTCTTCTTATGATAGCTAACGTACATCCCTAATAGTGACATATCAAAGGTAATATATGACAACCAAATGGTCATTTACATTTAATACTAAATAATCATTTTCTCTAAACTACAATTGTGAAAAAGTGGCATTACCTTCCCAGAGTGAAACCTGCAAACTTTTATTTAGTCACATTTCGCATTACATTACAAACCTTAGCATATATGATAAACATTTTAGCAA
Organism: Rhinocypha anisoptera; assembly: GCA_011762765.2. Lineage (NCBI taxonomy): Eukaryota > Metazoa > Arthropoda > Insecta > Odonata > Chlorocyphidae > Rhinocypha > Rhinocypha anisoptera. The sequence goes on along the minus strand of WURS02000004.1, from coordinate 2,511,909 downwards.
AGATCACTGCCTAACTACAAATTTGCCCATGGTGAACTATGATTGAAAATAACAAAACTGCTCATTGGTCGTTTGTAAAAAATGTTGCAGAACATTTAAGGAAATATTACGAAAAAAGTCACGCAAAATAATATACTTAATAATTTCATGAATTATGCTAAATTCAGTTGTTTAATACACTAATTGAAAATTTCATTCCTTTGTGAAAATCATTAATTTTATCCAAGATAAGTATTTGAAAATTTCCAAATATGTTGTAATGTAGCTTATCCATTAATTTAAACAAAAATGAATTTCAATTAAGTCTAATTTCCCGAGAAAGATTTCTTTTAAATATATAATAGAAGTGGCTACATATAATTTCTAATATTAGTGTAGTTAATAAAGGATTTGGTGCTTTACCAGCTTATTGTGTGTGTGAAGTTCTCTCTAGTTTCTCACCAGGTCAGGTAATTTAAGGCTGACGTTTCCATGGCTGACTTTATCATTGAAACATTGGCCTTAAATTACCTGACCTGGTGGGAAACCAAGAGATCTTTAGTGTAGTTTTCTTAAGGATTCCAATGGGGTGCAGAAGATGAATGTTGCTTAACAATGATTTCCAGTTTGTTGACTGAGAGTAGAGACTGGCACCTTCATTCATAGGATCATCAGTCGTAGCTGCAGAGGTATCATTTCATAGCATGGTATTCAAAAGGTATTAAATACTTTGCCTTAATTAAGTATACATGAGACAATACTATCAAGTTACTGTAAAACTGAAATAAAAGTAAAGTAAATCTACCTTGCACGAACACAGTACAGTGTAATCCATGTTATCTTTAGGAATCTTTATTTGTCTTAAGTGAAGAAGATTCAGACGTGATGTTGTGGAATACCAAAAGATTCATGACAAAATAAAATTGCAACTTTCCACAGAATAAAATTTATTTTGACCCAAGGTTTCGGTGTCATTACACCATCTTCAGATACATAATATAAGGAGGCCCTGACCAGCATCATGTATCTGAGGATGGTACAGTGACACTGAAACCCTGGGTCAAAATGAATTTTATTCAGTGGAAAGTCACAATTTCATTTCGCCATGAATATTTGTCTTGTATAGTATGTTCCAATGACTCCTGACAATCTGTAATTTTAGGTCAATGGGTGATTTCTTAGACACCTGGTGAAAGGAAAATGCATTCATATTACTCTAACAAGAAACTTCACTAATTTATTGTTTTAGGCTGTGTATTTTTTAAGGTTTCTCCATCATGATCTTAAGTTTTTACAACCATTTGCATCAGCAATGTTTTATGTTCAACCTAATTAAAGGTCGCATTAAATGTCATGAAATGCTTTAAAGAGGGAATGGCGAATTTGAGTTGTATTGAGTGGGTTTCAACTGGTCCCTTATAACCTTTCAAATTCACAATAGTTCAAATTATTCAAAACTGGTTACAATTCTGTAACCAGTTTTGACTATAGTTAGTATCGCTCTGCATGTCTATCGGGTTTCCACAATGTTCATTGGCTTTTTGCGACAATAGTTTCGCTGGAATTCCAGCTGGCATCTTAATGTCAAAGGTGACGCCAGCTGGAATTCTGGTGAAACTGTTGTTGCAAAAAGCCAACGAACATGGTGGAAACCCAATAGACATGCAGAGCCATCCTAATCCACACTGCAGAAATCTACGAACATATAGTTAGCATCCTTACATGTGACAATAGATTTAATACTCAAATGGTACAAAAATCAATGAAATAGTGTTATCATCATCCCCAAGTAAACAATCTTCACTATCTTGAAATAATGATGTATCTCAGAAGCACTGTGAAGAGGAAGGGGCCATAACTTTAGAGAAACAAATTATGAAACTCTTGGCATTCTTCAACTGGCCTCCAGCAACATTTAAAAATTCATATTGTAGATTAGTCCCACTGGGAATAATTCCACTAATTGAGCCTCTCCTGGGAGATATATGCTGACTAAGGAGATAACTTTGAAATTGGCTTAAATGACCAATAGCTTCTACAATTAATTCAGAAAACTTTTCTACCAGACCATAAATACTGAACAAAAATAATGTAATTACAGTTAAAATCACTAGCACATACTTGAAAACTATAGCAAAATATTAGAGAAATTATCATTAGAATATAACATATGAAGATACTTTCAATCATAAATTAAAAATCTACTACCAAGGAAAAAGTTAATAGGTTTGCTAATTAAAAACTAGGTAATCAGAATCACAGCAATACCAAAATCCATGCTCACATGGTGCAGCATATATGAAGCAGAAAGGTTGCCTGGTGATATTTTCCAGATTTCTCAGCAGAGTAAAGAAGCCTTACCTACTCACCTTAATTAAGGGTAAAAAATGATTACACTATCAACGAGTTGGATAATCAATCCTCATGTATTTGTAACAAATGCAAAAAGATAATTTAAACATCGGCACACTTTGATTCAATATGCTTGTGACCTTGACAGCAATCTCCAACCACCATATAAATGAAATTTACCATTCACATACTTTATATAAAATGGTTACTCTTTTCATTCTCTCCCAAGAACTCTTAGGAGCTTAACTTGACTCAATTTATTATTGCATCAAGGGACAAAAACTACAGAACAGCATTTTTTGAGCTTACAAATACCAGATTAGGTGTTCATGGCAAGCCACTCAAGAACCTGATGACATGTAGAGTGGAAGTAATGGAATAGGTTAGGAGAAATTAAGGATAGGGAACATTCAACTACCATAGCATCCCTTCCTTTCTTGCATCTCACATATCCATTGATAGGGATTACAATCCCCAAACCACTCACTAAAATAAGAAATACATTGGTATGGATCTCCCATTAGCCAATCATCTAGCAGGTTGCCATATATCACATGAGGACACTTGATTTTGACATTTCCATCATTAAAGAAATGCCAAATGAAACAGGAACATAATCACCTATCGATCATATCCTCAATGTGATTAGCTGAAAACACTTCCATATTGTCTATGATACACTCATCTTCGGGCACTTTATAAAAGCTCCACCAAAGTCTTCAATTTTCTGAATCAACATAATCTTACTCTTTCATGTGCTGTAAATAACAGTCCTTACAATATACACAAATGATTCATTCCCAACTTGTATTTTGAAGGTATTCAAACACCCGAGTGTCATGTACATATCTATATATATATCAGTTCATGTACACATATAAAGGGATTAAAAGAAGTTAGCTACATCATCTTGATTTTTCCACAGCTAAATGGGCAGGGGATAAAATAATGAAACTATAGCAAGGAGGATCACAATATGCTGCATGGTGTCATGCCATTGTGCAGCATCTCTCTCGATTAAAATCACCTAAGGGGTTGGGGTATTCTTCCAGCACCAATTTCTCCAACACATTGGCATTAAGACAAAAAGCTGGGGAAGGCTCAAGCAAGTGAAGTTTATACTGTTATTCCAGCTCTTCTGCCTTTCCCTGAACCTTCCCAATAGCAAGGGAATAGAGCACATAAAGAAAGGGTTTAGGGCAACAATTCATGCAGCCACAAAACTGAAAGTCCCAGTCAAATCTCTTCGACAGAGATTGCTTATTTTTAAAAGTCTTCACTTTCTCTTAAAATTGTCTTTTGTTATCATTTGGGTGCCTTATTATACAGAAGCAAAACTCTTGCTTGGGGGGACCTTGCACTAACAATCAACAAAAGACAGGTTGATATATTTTAAATTCTTTTCATTTAACCCTATGCATCTGAAAGAGTGCTGCAAATGGGAGGAGGAATGTGGCCAGCCAATCATGAAAAATTCCATTTTTTCACTCCTCACTCTGCTGTCCCCCCAGAAGAGGGTCGCTGCTCTTCGTGGTTTGGACCTCCTTCCACTTGTGGGTCAGAATTTGCAGAGGAAGTCGCGGGAGTTGAAGGGGTCGGGACAGTGGATGACTGGCCCGTGGTTGGTATGGATCCAGGAGGGGAAGGAACTGTGGGGGTTGCTCCCGAGTCCCCACTCCTTGTACTTGGTGATTTACTGCTCTCCACTCCCATTTTACCATCATCATTGCCATCATCTCCTTTGGCATCTTGGCCTAAAACAAATCATTTACATAAAAATGGAGGCATTCCTATATTTAAACAGTTTGGTACTAATGACAAATGTAATAGGTTAAGGAATTTCTCATGAGTCCAAAAAGGACTAGGTACAATTAACTCATTATTTTCCACAATGCACTATGGGCTACTAAAAAAAAAACAACAGCAATTTAACCTTTCTACCCTTTAAGGCTTTAAACGAGATATCTGTCACCATTCTAGTGGAGAAAAATACCTTTACTAATGACAGAAGGGGATTTAAAAAACTTACTTGAACATAATAAAAAATACAGCATTACCACATGTTATTTATGATACTATCTCAGGTAAAACTTTGTGGAAGTCCATCATACTGGAGGTGAATGAACTAACTTAGCAGTTTCACATGAATTTTTATTTAATATGATCATGGTTTTATAGCAAGGTGTAGGTCAACTGATTTTGTAGTATTTGTTATGAAACTATGGTAATGTTAAATAATAATTCATGTGGAAACTGCATAGTTAGTTCATTTATACCCCTGTGTGTTATTAAGAATATCTAAAACTTTCCTACACCTTTACAAATCTCAGACAATGAATCACTTGCAGTAACATGATTTTTGATAAGGAGATAATTCCGTATAGACCTGATCAGAGTTAAAAAATGTTTATTTATTAAACAGTTCAACTTTATTAACTCTGTTTACATCTCCCTTTCACAGAATTCCTAGTTTCTGTGCCATTGTTGCTAACTTCCTCTATCTTTATGATATTTTTTTTATCTAACAAACAATATTCAAAGCTATATAATAATATATTACACATTTATCAATGGAAATTGTAGCATAAAATTCAAGTATAAATGGAAAAGGTGCTACAACAGAAAAAAATGTCTCGCATGGTTCAGATTTATGAGTTATTACAGGAACAACCTGTTTAAAATATTAATGTACTCATATCGATAGTCATTTTGAATTAAGCATCATGCACAATAACAAGCGCAAGAACTTTTGAGAAATTAAACTTCCAAATAAATATGATATTTAACGAATCTGGATACTCATAAAAGAGTAAATTTATGAATCTGATATAAATATTTCAAGTGCTCATGATTATGTGATTCAAATAATCCTCTAAGATCGAGAATCAGTGCAATCACTCTACTTACCAAAATAATGCTTTCCAATATTAGTAGTTCTCTGTGGCTGGGGTTGCATTCGATGCCTTCCACTATTTCCACCTACGGGCACAGTGACAGGTCTCTGAATTGGGGCAGGATATCGAGATGGTGCAGAATTCATTGAGTTAGAACCTCCACCACTGCCCCTCAATAAACCACTCATTCCACCACTCATTTGGTTTCGTACAGAATTGCTTTGCTGCTGCTGAAGAACCTAGGGTGGAAAATACAAGTTAAAATAATAGTTACATTCCAATTTTATTTGTTGCATAGTAGTAAAAACTGATCATAATTCTAACAAACTTATAGAAAATAAATTACAAAGAAGATTTAATAGAAAATGCTTCTCAAAGACTATGCAACATTCCAATTCAGATTTAGATTGTTATAATGTATTACTGTACAATAACTGCAATGCTTGCCATTCACAATTTATCTTCTTAAACAGTAAGTAATAAACTAGAGAACATTTTTTCAAAATGTTATCTCAAGCAGTAAATAAAAAAAATCATTTTACAATGTTGATACACAATTGAATTTTTTGCACATAACCTCTTAGAATATCTCATTCCAGTATACTTGCTCGAATTTTCACAAATGGCATAGATAGGGTAGGCATGGCTATAGCTTGGGTATAATACTTCATATGAATTACTTGGTTACTTGAAAATCTTCTTGATTCATCAATGTGTTTTTCAAATTATAAAGGAACTTAAATATGCCCAACTTTAAAGTTTTACCGTAGAAAGGACAATGTTTTTCACTACAATACAAGAAATTAAAATTTTCATCAACAATGAATAAATTGCTTTGAAGTAATGTCATATGAATTAACATTTGAGAGCAACCGGGAATTTGACTAATTTAAAAAATTCAACCCTAAATTAATAACAAAGAAGAAAAAGTTTCTTCCAGTTAACTTAGTTATGAGAGTAACTTTTGGTTTTCCGATTTAATGAAGATAAAAGATTAAATTTCACCAAAATTGTACCACTGTTTCCTTAAAATTAAGCTGTCTAACCTCTATATAAGTAACTTCTTATGTACATGATGAAAAAACTGCCATTATTTAGAAAGCCAATGTGCTTTTTTAAGTCCATAATATTTGAAAAAGAAAACAGTATTACTAACCAAGGCAGCTACTGGTGTATAAGGTGAAAATTTTGGATGAGTTGTTGGCTGGGTTGGACTAGGCTGCTGCTGTTGATTTCCCTGCCCTCCTACTGGAACACCCTGAAGTTTGGTGTTTCGAGACTTAGGAGATGGGATCTGGGGTGCTAACAAAGACAAAAATACCAACCAAAGTTAGACATAGGAACAATCACTAGCCATTTAACAATGCGAGAAACGTTTTCATAGAAAAATTCATTTGACTGATGACAAAAAAGCATCAACCTAAACCAATAATTTGAGAAAATGAGGATGATAGAAAATAGTTGTCGGTATTTGAAAGTTCCTTAATGAGTGAGAACACCAATACTCTTCACAAACAGAAAACATGACAGATTAAACATAGATGCTCTTCAGGAGATTTGAAACCAGAGCCCATCGAGTCAGGTGACAAATACACTACACATGAGAATGATGGGGCACTATGATATAATAATAACTGCAATGATTAACAGGAAGAGAGGAAGAAATGAGGGTCGAAAATCTAAAAGGTTATTTGCATTATGATCAGGGAATATATGGAAGTAAATTAAAACACCCAAAACAATATTATTTAAGGGGAATAATGAAATAGTGTTCTTTATAAAACTGTTAATAATTCAGTTTATTCAAGAGTACCAATTTCCCACAAAGCTACTGGGCATCAATGCTTGTTTAAGGAGAACTAACAAGGAAGCAGGCTCTTGTGAAAGTTTGTGAAACATCATGATTTGAAGATGAATGAAATCTATTAACTGAGATGAAATAAATTGTTGAGCTGAGTCCATAGTGTTAAAAAATGGCTGGATATTAGGCTACCAATTCAATAGGCAATAAGTTGCACTGGTTTTTACCATTATAAAATGTCAATTATATTGTAATGGTAATGTTTTTGTAGTTTTACCACTGTAAAATGTATAAATCCAAGTAAAAACTTCCTGAAATGAAGTAATTACTGAGAATTCTGATCATTTAAGCTGTTTATTACTAAATAAAAATAAAGGTGGCATTTAAATTCTACCTTCTTCATTTTCATCTCAAGAAAAATAACTGTCATTCCTCAAAATTCTTTTGAACTACAGTTACAAGCCACAGTTTACCCTGAAAAATGATGCAAAGACTTTACATATGAAGAACTGTTATTAAGCAAACTTCATTAAATACATTCAATCAAATTATTTTGCAGAAGAAAGCATGACAGGAAATAATTGTGGCAACAAGTGAAGTATAATGTGTTTAAATCGTCACTGCCAAATACACATCAAAATGCAATATTTCACACTAATCAGGTCTAAAGAATGAACTTTGAATTGATTTAGAACATTAAGGCAATAATAAGCAATTCAGCATGCAAATGCATTTACCTCAATGTACATTAAAGTCAATTACCCCTCTATGCTAGCAAAAATGAATGAATGACTAGAAGTCATAGCAAGTTCATCAAGGGATTCTACAGCTCCCTTTCCACTCAAACTATAGTATTACATTATAGCAGTGGTCCAGTAATTTACAAGTTATGCCCACTAAAAGAAGAGAGGACTTCGATTTAACTTGTGATCGAATAAAAGGGTGTCCAACAAAAAATGCCAAATTAGAAGTATCTAAAACTTTATTCAAAATCAACATACAAAAACAAAGTCCTATTGATTTATACCCAAACATTTAAGGTATAATCACTCAAATGACCAATGTCTTAAGCACTTCTTGATGTCATTCTTGGATCCTTCCACTGTATTTCCACAGAAAAGAAAAATGTGTGCTTATACAGTGACACCAACACCTCATCCTTCATGTATTCAGTCATTGTCATTAAATTTACAGTTCATTATCAACAATAATTAGTTGAAAGGGATTCTGAAATGATCATAATACACAGCACTGACAACAAATTGATGTTTAAGAGAAGACTTTCATGACACCAAATGCATAATGGCAAGCACATTTCAACTATCATATAATGGATGGTTAAATAAACTTGATGGAATTAGCTGTCACTGGGAAATAAGGAAAATACAACATTTTATATCTTTCATAAGGATAATGTAAATTGTTTCATACTTTTACTAACACACTATACATTGACAACAATTCACTTCAAATAAATAAATGTATTCCTTTTTACTTAAAAGGCTATGTAAAGGAATACCTATACAATCAATATCTATCAAAAAACTGATTGAAAGAGCCTTGTTGCCTTTAAAATTAACATAAAATGAAATGATGCATTGCAGAATCAAATTGAGATTAAGAAGCAAAATTGGTCATAATACACCTGAAAAGAACCAAACGGAGAGCACTTAGGTGGTCACCATTTCTATGCAGAAGGCACTACGGTCTGGTTGGTACACTCAAATTACTGGAGGAGGCTATAAAAGGACAAAAGAAAAAAATCCTCTTCAGAGGCTAATTTCATAAATGTTCTCATTAAAAAATTCTGCACCCTGCTGATTCATACAAATATATGATGGAGACATCATTGAAATTTTAAATGGTTGAAACTGGCAGCAAAACAAAACTTATTCAACATTTACATTGCATTTACAATGGACAGCAACACTGCTCCATTGAATAGCAGACAATATCACTAAATACAAAGCATAGCTATTTCTGTTATGTTTTTGATAATATTACTTTTCACTTTTACTTCATCAAAAAACTTTCTAACTTTCATGCTAAATGAAACAGCATGAGAAACAATTAATGACCAGATTACAACATTGAGCAGTATGTGATGTGTCATGCATGTAATTAATTTTTTTTTCAATTTTAGGAATAAAAAATATTAAGTAATAATTTTCTCAAGTATATCAATTGAAGAAATGATGCTACCAGTCATTGGAGTACTATAATCACAGCTCATCACCCTTTTGAAATGTATTTAGGAATCAAAGTTAATGGTTGAATCATCTTGAGTTTTTAAGAATTTTCAGTTGCATCAGTTTATTACAAAAACCTGTACATTCAATTGACCATCATTGAAGAACAATTCCAATCAACAAACAGTTTTGGTTTCCAATAATGGAGAACGAAAATCCAGAATAATAATTCTTCCTTGGCAAAGGACAGACAAACAACATTTCTTCCTCATTTTCACAAACATCATGGGATAATACCAAGACAATTGATAAAATATCATATACAGCAGTCACAAGCGCTATTAACAATAAAGGCATAAAAATCCACACATTATATTAGGCAGAAGACACTTGACACAATCCCTAACTCTTCAGGAAACAGTATTACAACTACATTAACGGCCTCATCATTTAAAGGCTTATTCACACAATGTTATACAATTAACAAATTACCATTTTTTAAAAAGATCATCCACAGTATCACAACACAAACCATCCTACACTGAAAAGAGTCATTCACAGGAAGTGAGCATAAATTACTGGGAAAACTTAATTCTCTGAAATTACACCAACATATAAACTAAACAGTAATTATAAAAAAACTCAACAAGCTAATGGACTACCCACCAGACTTCATGCTCATGTCACTACAAAATTCAATTCAAAGCAAAATAGGAATATTATAATAGAATTAACTATTTAATTTAAAATAAATATACTGCTAATACTAGTAATGTTAAGTACCTAAAATGAGAACTATATTTTCAATCTCATTCTTCTCATTCCTAATAAGAAATTCAAAATTTCATAGCCATACCGTTATATAAGTTTAATAGCAGTCTTCCAATGAAAATGTTCATAAATATTTATAAAATGCTTAGCATTATACAATACTAGTGATATTTAAAATGTGGATAAAAGCACCAGGTCTCATCAAAGCATAATTAAAATTTATGATAGTCCTCACCACTAGGACTCATTAGCAGGAACAACCGGTTAAAAACAAAGTCATATAGAGCTTATTCAAAACTGAAAAGATTTCTAACACTGACTTGAGATCAAACCTACACTTGAATTCCTTCTAAACCAATGCATAAACTGTTAACACATTGACTAAAGAGATGACTAATTAAATAATAAATATTCATTTGGACTTCAAAATTGGCACTGCAATTCAATACTATGAACATAACAGAACTTCAAAGAGACAAATGGTATTACCTTCCCATCTTTTTAGCATACTTCTTAGCAAACTGCAGAAGGAATATAGAGTCTACTAAAATATCATTTGCTAATAAATCTCATCCTATCTATCATTACGGAGTGCAGGTGTAAACTCAACATTAAAACCAGATTTCTAGATGTGTACAAGCCAAAAGAGAGGCTTACATTCAAAATGTTATCAATTATTTCATGATAATGCTATCCATTTGCTGAGAATCACAATTTATTACCCTTCGCTCATAAGGCCAAGTGAAGCTCATTACAAATTACAACAGGCTCACCGCCAAAATAGTCACTGCACCATTCCAACAATCAGATAAGGAAATGTAAAAGCAAGGAATACCTCACTATTGAACTAATGCTTTTTAAAAAAGATTCTGTAACTCTTGGTAGAGTGACGTGAAACGATGATTTAATGTCTTCTATTAGCTTTATGTAAAACCGTACAAAATGTAACAAACTCTGGAAGTTGATATGTATCCAAGTTATTACAAAATGCATCTCTCTTTATCCAAAGGCACCCACAGATCATTCCGTGACTTCATTTTCTTAAAGCGATTTAATTTTTTACATTATAACAACTTGTATAGTTACTTTTCAAAATATCGATTCTTACTCGTACATTTTGATGAAGTATTTTCCTCACATACACAGTGGAAAGCAGAGTAATCATTTCAATTTTGAAATGAAAAATCACATTTTCACATTTAAAGAGCACATATTATTTGACACTAACCTAAAAATTTCAAATAATCCGGGAAATAGCTTTAAAAATGCATATTATGTCTTGCAAATAGCACAAAAGATTGGAACATTGTCTGAAGCTTACTATACTATTTCAGCACCCAAAATATGTGGCGGTAAGAGATTAGAAAAAAATAATACTGTAAAGCTTTACTTAGGAATGTTCATTAAAAGAAATTCTTTGACCATCAACTGCAGGCAATTTTTGCACATTCCAAACCATAAGCATATGGAATGGCCTTAAAGTCTCTCTACTAAAGCATGAGGCTCATTCACTGAAAACATCAAATTGGGCATAAACAATAGCACGAAAGAGCAGTGTTACTGCTCAGAATTGGGAGGGTAGGCATAGGATCATCTGTCAGCATCATACTGAGACTTCCAAGAGTTAGAATAATGACATGACAATAACTTTTCCAATCCTGGCGTGGCAAGAACCAGAAGTCAGAGGGATTTGTGTTATGCAGTATTCACTGGGGGTGTCGCCTGCGAGGAGGACCAGGGTTATTTCGCCGAGAAGGAAGAGCATTTCTCTCACCAGAGGAGAATGCAGATGTTAGGACATCTGGTGGGGGTGGCTGCTGTTGGCTGCCAGGATTGGCTGAGGGAGACTTTAGCTGACTCCTTCCACCGACTCCCTGTTGGAGATGTTCTGACGGTCCACCTATCCCACTACCTCCGCCTGCACCACCACTCTTAAGATAAGTGCTTCGGTATTGTTGGGCAGCAGCCATCTGTGAGAATTTAAAAATGAGCATGAAGACAGTTTTAACAAAATATTCTATGGTGAAATTGTTGAGTAGACAAAACATGGGAAACTTTGTAACAATTTCCTTTATAAATATGCCAAACAAATATTAATATTTTAGAATCAAGAATGAAAGCATGACGGCATAATATCTTGAAACATTTACGAATACACAATGTGATTCCAATAAAGACAAGAAATTAACCAGGATAATTTCAAGCATTACATAATGAAATCCAAATCTTGTCACATTAGCTTGTGCTTCTTTGGTGCCAAATTGATGTACGTAGCTAATAATTTGGAAGTCTACATATCATTTCGCTTTGGATCACATACATTAAGGACTTTCCCCAGCAGTTTACACGTCTCTCACTAAATGATCAAATTAAAAATCAAGCCTATCATTAATTCCGTTATTCTTTCTGTTTCTGCTAGCTAAGGGCCAAATTATTTCAGCCGTCTTTTGTTATCTTTACCTTTCATCCAGTATCCACATACTCATTCTGTGTTTATATTTTCTCTATTAAGACTGCTTCTTGCATATTTTTGGCTCCTGGTTTTTTTTCTTGGTAATCCCTTAAATAATAAAAAAAATCTGGGTTGTAACTTATCCATGGCAATTGTCAAGCCCTGTTTTCTCCCTGCCAGCCTATTATTTATACCCTTCAGCATATCATAATTTCTACCTAAGTGAAAGTAGTATATGTCACTACCAATCAACTAAAAAGTAAAATATGACATGGATAAACTTGGAAAATATTTCAGAACTTATAATAATCCTGTTGATTCCTTAGATATTGTCTAGCAATTAGAATATTATATTCCTATGATTTATTAAAAAGTGAAAGTCATCTCCAATAAATTTTCTAAGAATTCTAACAGTCAACCTAACAACTGGGGTAAGCAATATACCATACTTCCACAAATCTAAGACAAGCCTCATTTTGGTAACTCCAAAAGGGAAAAGATTGAATTCAATGAATTTCAGTTCAAAACTCAGTGGGAGTTGACAAATTGAAGTTTGCAGACAGAAAAAAAATCCCTTATGAACCATGAAAATTTGTACCCATGATCAAATGACTTTAAATTCTGTCTGCAGAATTCCAAAATGGCAAGTTAATCCTTTTGCTTTCACTTGAATAATTTCCATCACTAAGAGTAGCTCTCAGCCCCCTGGGATGTAACAACTATGCAAAGTTTAGTTTCTAATTTGTTCCTTCTGTTTTGAGACCCTAAAAATGCTCTCCTTGTTGCTGTACATGCGAAAATCTTATTTGAATCTTGTTTCCAGTATATTAACATTTCCTGCAGAAACCCCAAATAAACTTCTGGTGGATGACTTGGAATTTTTTTCTGTAAATAATATAATTTTTCTTTTAAATGCTGCAATATAATGAGTTTTTCTCTCCCATCATACTCGCACATCATGACTGAATTGATCTCTCTAATTGGTGTAAAACTAAAACGTTCGAAAGTAAATTGTAACTAGTTATACGAACATTTGTGAGTTAAGATAATGTTGATGAAATTTTATTATGTACATGCCTACACTGATGAACATAAATATGTATAAGATTATGTAATATCAAGACGACAAGGATTTTGCTTCCAGTCGTAAGATTTTTCTTTCGATCAGTTGTATGATAACACCTTTCTTTGGAAGTCCTGAAGGGGAAAAAAATTGTGAGATTTGTACAAATAAGTAAATGGATTTTGTTTTCAGAAAACGGGGAACATTTTGTGCCATGATTCAGACTGATATTTTGAAATACTGCTTTATTATTTGCAATTATATGTTCTTTGATCATACTATGTGCCTCATATTCTTTTCATACTAAAATCGAAATTTTTTCTCTTTGATTTTGAACATGTATTCTTAAAGTACCTGACCACTGCATTCAGAGATTCTTGTTTCTATGTGATACCATCTTCAAGTGAATGTTAATTTCATCAGCTTTCACCTTGATTGATAGTCATTTCTTCTGGCTATTTTATTGCTTGGTTCCATATAATTATTAGATAATGGTGGCAAGAAATTGCTTTCTTGTCTACTCTATTTTGGCATTTATTTTACTTCATTGTGTTTTGACTTTTAAATGGGGTAGTTTATGTAAAATTAGTCATGAAAACATCCAATAATATCAAATTACTCTTTACTATTTTATTACACTATAAAAAAATACGAATCTAATGTTTTATTAATTAAAATGTTTTATCGATATCAACATATTTACTACGTAATTATAACAGGGTTAATAGTCATAATGGCTAACAGCACCAGATAACACAATTACAATAATGAAAAGTCGCAACAACATACATAATGGATAATGTAGAAAAAGCAAATGAATTTAGTATGTACTTCTCTAATGCATATGTTAAACATGAAACACTTTCAGATAATACTGTTGAGATCATGAATGGTAAAGAAACCAAAGGTCAAACAGTACCATTTCACATAGAAATAAATGACATCTGCAAATATATCACCGAAATAAAAATTTTTAAATCTTGAAGATCTGATGGTATTCGTGGGGAAATACTTAGGTGATAGTTAGGTGATACTAATATTGTGCCTTATTTAGGAGCACTATTTACTATAATAATTAACAATGGAGATATTCCTAATGACTGGTGTGAATCTATTGTCATACCAATACACAAAGGAGGTAGCAGGGCTCTTGTAGAAAATTAACGGCAAATTTGTTTGAACAGCTTAATTTGTAATATGTTTTAAAGGATGATGACAGTTTATATTAGAAAGTTCTGTAAAATAAAACAACTGGATTAGCCCTTTTCAGCATGACTTTTGAGAAGGCTGCTCTTGTGATAAGCAATCACTGGGTTTTTATCAAGACATTGATGTGAGTGATCGTGATGATCAGGTAGACGCTTCAGTAATAGACTTTGCCAAGACTTTCAACATTGTAAACCATAATATACTTATTGACAGAGCCAAAAAATGGGTATCGAACCCAGCATTGTGAGCTGGATTACCTTTATTACGCACATATCACAAAAGGTTAAAATAGGCGATAAGTAACTTGAAAAAATTCTGTACCCTCTGGATAGCCACAAGCAAGCGTGATCTCACCTTTACTATTTTTAATTTTCATTAATGACCTCCCCAATATGATTCTCTCTGACATTAGACTATTCGTGGATGACTGTGTGATATATGGGATAATAAAAAATGAAAGTGATAATGTAACATTACAACAAGAATTGAATCAGGTACATAATTGGTTGAAAGAAAATAAGATGAAAGAATTGTACTAAAAGCAAACTACGTATTGAACTTCAATAAAAAAGTTTGATTATGTGTAAAAAAATGGATGGTGTAGCGATCCTGGTAGTCAGCAAATTAAATATCTTGGTATTATCTTCTTGAATGATCTAAAATGGAACCAACACATTTAAGCCATTGTAAATAATGCTTACAAAGCTCTAAACTTCATGAAGAGGAGTCTTAAGAAGTGTGGTTGAAAGACTAGGCCAGTACTGAGAGTTGCAAGACTGAGGGCTCCTTCCTCCTACGAATCCTTTTATAAATCTCCTTGAGTCTAATGGGTAGTAGGGCACTTTATTTTTTTTTTAAAGCCAGCTTTTGATATATCTAAGTTACAAGCTTGTACAAAGTACTAGAGATGCTGTTTCCTATTGTTCATTGATTTTTATTTCAATTAAAAGTATAACTCTTTCTGAAGTGATTTCATTTTGAATTGACCGAGAAAGTTAATAAACTAAAAAGTTTTGGCTTTCAACATTTATCGTGTTGGGATAAACATATCTCAGAAACAAATTAACAAATTGAATTTGGCAAAATTAGGAATTGAAAAAGCTTCCTTTAAACATTTGTAAGATTGCTTTTGTGATAAATAATTTACTTTTAAATAATGAATATTTTGGATGATTTTTTGTTAATTTTGCAATAAATAATTTCTCAAATCGAACTGAGTACTGCTCAAATTGAGGTCTTTTGTTTACCTAAAAATTATATTTGGCTTTTAATTCTCTAAAACCTCTATATTGGCTTGCAGATTGAAAAAATTATTCATAGCTCCAAATTGCTCTTAAGTTACAAACATGATGGGGTATCTTCTTTCATCTTCCCCTAAAATGTAAAACAGGTCCCATCCATTCCTCAATTACGTCAAAACATACATAAAATCTGGGTGATACCTTGTAGCATGGATAAATTAAAAATGTAATTTTTTCCTTGTATCAATAGAGAACAAAATAGATAAAATTGCAAACATGAAAAGGATAATGAGAGGCCATGTATTTCATAGTTATCTCATAAATACTAAACACTTGTATAAGTTCTCACATACACAAATAGTCTGAATGGTGAATAATTGTTCATGTGTGCCTGAGGGAATACTTGCCTGGTGCTGACTGGTAGATATTGGATGAACGAGAAGGATTCATAAATAATCATGTGAACAGCTAGTGAGTGTATCTGTGACATTTTGAATCCTACTTCTACTTGCTAATGTTTTTGCTCCTTGCCCACATATGCAACGTAAGAATGGCTGCTGTATAGGTATAGTTGTAGCTGTATAAGAATAGGTGTATTGCATTGCATCTTGAGTGGATGCAGCAGAAACAGGTTTGCAATGGGAGTTTAGAGAGTGATGGTGGAAATAAACAAAAGTAAGACAGATTGCCTTATTTTTCATTTAGACTTTTTCCCTGGGTGCACCAGGATGATTTTAGAGACTATCGATTGAATAAATTTAATTCTTTCTCGATGTAAATTTGTTAGGAAAAAGTGTTTCATGCAGATATGTATATCAATTTTTAAAATGAGCATGCATTTTAAAATTAATTTTACCTAAAGCTTAAAATTTGTATATATATTTTTTGATATGAATATTGTAATAAATTCACCATTATAAAGTAACCGAAGGAAACTGCATGTGTGATACCCCATGACTTATTTAAGAATTGTAATAATTGAAATAGTAGACACCTACACCTCTGGGAATCAATAATTAGGGCATGACATGAAACTTGACCATTAAAAAAATATATATTAAGCATAAAGACCAATATGGAAAAAATGTAATCCAATAATAAACATTCTCTTATGTTCCTAATGTAAGTGGTAATTTTGCTACAGCAAAAAAATGTTTAGTAAATATAGCATAATTTTACTCTAAAATAACATTATTATAACAACTTCCATATAATTATTATCACTGAATCTTAAGGAAAGCCTCTTTTTAAAATTCCAAGGTAACTGCCACAAAAATCCCTGATTCTACATATAAAACATTCACACAACCAGTAAAGAGCTTTAAAATACAATTTAGAAAGACAATCCCTTCATAGTGTATTTCACCCAACTAACCATTCATAGATAAAATGTTTTCCATTCTTGTGAGTGTAAATTAAGTTATCCTTTACACCTGAACTTTACAACATGTTCCCTATCAAGCAGTTAAAGACACTGTTTACAACATAAAAATGCACCAGGGCATGTGGGAAACGAGATCTAAGGGGTGACCAAACCACTAAAGAATTTTGATCCAATTTGACTAGTTCAAAGTTCTCAGCCAAGAGGCTTACCCTGAGAAATATTTTTCTGGTATTCAAAGTATAATATTTTATTTCACATACTAAACAATGAATGGAGGTTGTGGTAGCCCTGAGTGCTTGGCTACTCAATGGGAGGACCTGGGTTTAAGACCTGGTGACATCTCAACAGTTCCAGCTAAACAAAGTCGAGTGATTTTCTGGGGACAAGTTCTTCCTGGTAAACCACAGGTAGCACAGGGAAAGGAAATGATCCCTTTATTCCATTGTGTTAACTGTACACACTTTCACAATCCATCAGTCAGTCATCAGGCAGAGTACTAGGTGATCTCAACTCTATTCTCGAGTCTGACCTCTTAGAAATGGCCCTGTGCACCCTTCTCTATCCTCAGTTACCCCCACTCTGGGCTCCTTCCTTCCCCTACCATGCCTCCCCTACCAGCATAGTTGCCAGTTCTTGATGTTTCGGTTCTCTCTCAGTACCCCAATGTGTGCAGGTGTGCGAAAAATCTGCAACACTGCTTGCCTCTCCTCCAGTGTGTGAGTGAGAGTAAAAAAGGGGAGGTAAAGCCGGGAGGGGTGGTAGGTCGTAGCTCCAACCACTGTTCACCGAAAAGGACCATTTCTATGCAGAAGGACTATATCAAACCAATCTTATTACACTACAGACCTCTTAGTGCCACGAAACTTTAGTGATGTTGTCAAAAAGTGCTTTAGAGATTTAAAAAAAATGTTACTTAGAATAATACATAAATACTAAATATATTTTTTCAAAGATATTTGGTGTTTTTATTTTATAATAAAATTAATAATTACAAGGGATACAATGATTATAACTACGGTGAGGTCACAATCTAACCATTGCAGATAATTAAGTAGATTGAATAGTACTTTTTAAATAAGTAAAATAGAATAGTAATCTTAGAATGGATGACATAAAACACTTTTGATTATCAGATGTCTAAAAATTTTGCATGAGTAAAAACATATTAATTAGGAATAGTTAAAAAAAAAGTAAATCATATTCCACCCAAATCAATAACTGAATTAACTTCTGCCACTAAATACCAGTTGGTGTATATTTCAGCTGCCAGTCTACCAAATATCATCTTCGTGTGCTTCTTAGTTTAATTCTATCATTTCTGTGTAACTTGGAATTAACTCGTCATTAAGGAAAGTAATAAACTATTTGCCAATTCTACAGACAACTGTGGAATTGACAAATTGTTTATTACTTTTTTAATGCTTCTTAATTATTGTTATTGTGTTCTTCTCTGTCTGTGAATTCTGAAAAGGTTGATTTGAAGTAGAAAGTCTATGCATTATGTTTTGTTTAAGCTCAAGAAAACATCCTCTACTGAAATCTATCATGTGCTAAAAGAGGTTTTTGGCGAGTATGCCCTATTCCATGCAGGAACAATTGTGTAGTTTAAGCATTGAATGCTGGCTGAAATCTGTGGAGGATAGCAAATATTCAGATTAAAATACATCATACAAAACTTTAGAAATAATGGCAAAGGTCCTTGGGGACAGAAGTTAGACATTCATGAAATATGGGCATGACCCTGAGACAAACCATAAAACTTCACACTGGAAGATTCAATACTCTGTACAGCTGAAATAAAGTGGGCCAAGTTGATAGCAACATCAAGCTAATTTTTATCAATTCGTTGAATTGTCCATAAGCAATTCGTTACTGCATGCCAGACTCATAATGGAAGTTTAAATGAAAAATTTGGACAATTAAGGGAAAATGTTTAGTACAAACATTCTGAGATGTGGAAGAGAAATTTTGCTTCACCATGACATCCCTCCACACAAATCGATAGCAGCGAGGGGGTTTTCTGACAAATGGCTATAAGCTCCCACCCACCATTTTAACTGACCTACCGCCTTGAGATTTCTACCTACCTCTTCAATTAACTCTAGTTAAAATGGTCATGTTTTAACCCCATTTAAGAAATCCAAGATCGTGAACAAATTACAGTAACTGAACTTCCAGCAGTGGTTCTAACAATGGAAAAATTACTGTATAAGTTGTATAGAAGCCAGAGTTGACTACTTTGAAGGTGATGGTGGAAATTACAATTAAAGATAAGTTTTCTGAACCCACAAGGAAATCTGGGAAGTTTTGGGTAACACCTCATACAAGAACCTAACAAGTTCCTACTCATTTTACAATTGCAGTCATAAAACTGATAAGAACTAACCTTCCCTGACAGAAATGGCCTAAGTTGCCTGTGATTAAGCACACTTTAAGTGACGACAAATGTCATGCCCTCATCAAACTGCTGATGAGATTTCTCTCATCATTTTTAACCCCTCAATGATTTTCTGAATATTCAGTACACACGATTAAATTACCATGTGCCACAGTCATGTGTATTCAGTACACCCTGCAATTCCGATTTCAATCATATTTCTCGGTCAGAAATTGCATTTTAAATTCAATTAATTTACCGATGCTTGTGAAGGTATGTGTATTTTTCACAATATTAAATTCATAATAATTTAAGGCCTTTAGATTTTTTTTTAATGTTAATGTCGTCTAGTGACGCACAATAACTCCCTCTCCAAGCCTCAAACTGTTAGAGTGTGAAGTACATGTAATTCCATCTCCGTAACCTGAACATCGTAAGAGTAACGACAACGTTTGGTGCTCGCCAACATTGCTTCTGTCACTAGAGTATAAGGCAAAAATGGCCTATTTCACGTGTAATTATCATTATTTTGGATGAACTGAAATTATTAAGGTAATTGAAATAATTCAAAGTAATACTTTGCAGTTGTTAAATGGATTTTGAATACATTATTGCAATTGCTAAAAGGAATTTGAATATGTCATTGTGAGTGATACAAGGATTTTTGAATTGTAAATTCTATAAGGACTTTGAATATGGCACTGTGATTGCTAAAAGATTCTTGAAAATGTTATTGTAATTGAATTGAAAGATTTTGACTTCCAATGTATTATTGCTTACTTTGTTTCATATTGTTCATCGATCATCCGTAATTGTCACTCGCCTCATCAGGGTAATATTGTCACGTTGTTACAAAAGGGTTGTTTTTTTTATTATTTGTTGATTCTATTTCACCTTGTCCATCAATCACCAATGATTATCATTCACCTCATCAGTGTATTATTTAATTGTATTGCATATGCTCCTTTTTATGAATACATGGTTGAAAAGAAATCAAAAGTGTTAATGTTAATAACGGTCAGTGGGCCGAGGGAACTCCCTGCAAACCCTATTTATCCCTCGTTCTTTGTTAAGCACGGTAGAATAGCCTTGATCCTTCGCACCACTCAATTCGCATAATTCAGAACGGGATCCCACCTGCTTCCATTCGTAATCGAGTGGAAGTCGTGTAACAAATATAAATTTTAATGTGTCAACAGGACCTTCCCACGGAGACCATACCATCTGGGCAGGTCGAAGGTAGGATTGGACTGTTACAATATGCTATTGTTTTAACAAAAAAAATGGGTTTTTACATAATATTATTAAATAAATAATAATCTCTCACAGTGGAAGAACAAATGAAGTGATGAAATTTCAACTTAGCGAGATAGATAATCACATTGAAAGTACCCATACTATTGTGAAATATTTTAATTTTGTTTGCAAAATTTTAACTTTTAATTACAAACAAAATGCGTAATACGAAGGGTGACTATATACTTTTTACAATTATTACACTTGAAAAACTAAATTGTATTTATTGCTAAATTAGGTATTTTCAGGCGTTACTTTGTGGAAGCGATTTATAATGAAGATGAAAACAATTGGTTTTTCCACATGAAAATTTTTTTATTATATACATGCTAATTTTATTTTTTTTTCAAAATTTTTTTATTATATACTCATTAAAAAAATTTTTTTCATGTGGAAAAACCAAGTGTTTTCATCTTCATTATTGTATCTATTGTATTCAGAGAAAGAGATCAAAATAACAATAAATATTGATAAAATTTTTACTAAATCGATACTTTGTGCTTGTACAAAAAACTTTTCAATGCTACTGATACTATATCTTGAAAGTATTAATTTTTGAATGTTAGAATATCAAAAAGACGAATTTGATTAAAACTCCTCCAGCCTGTGGGATGGATTTTAATTACATGCACTTGAGGGGTTAAACCAGTTTTCCTCCTATGTATTCCAGCAAGTGAGGACAGACTGGTTCTTGTAGAGTATGCATTTTGGGTTGCAACTTTGTGCAAACAGAACCTAACAAAACTTTAAACTGTATCATCAAAACTATGTTTCATTCTAGAAATAGTACAAAAGTTGTACATATTTTGCATTGCTATTGGCTTAGGTCCTGTAACATAAAGGAAAGCTTGTAATGTAAATATAGCCAACCTCTGCATAAAATTTCAAGAACGATGTAAAAAGAACAGGTATAATACATGAATTAGCTTAAAAACACTCTTTTGCTTGTTATCAAAGTCTTTATGATTTTTTTATTGTATACTCCATAGTAAATATATTGGCTCTAAGCACCTTTTAGCCCAAATATCAAACGAATTATTGACTAATGGCATTCAAGAGGTTTATGCAATAATATTTTATCTTTGTTGTTAAAGACTTTTGGTTTGATACTATGACCCTAGAAGGTAGATTAGTGCTTCTATTACCTAACTTTCCAGAGATCACTTCTTTAAAATTGGTACATATTTGGATTCAGAGATTTTAATTTTTAAATCCACTGCAATAACAAGTGTAATGAACTAGATGGCTTATTGTTCCACAATTATAATTATTAATGAATAAACAATAATGGTATAATTTTCTGTTGAGATTTCAATTTTAATCTTGGATCTTTTATTTTAACCATTATAGAGTGCTATAAATTTGTAATAAACCTCATATAGTAGAATCTCGATTTTACGCATTCCGATTTTACGAAATATGTATTTGGTTTTACGCAGCCGATGAAGCGGTCCCGATCGTCCCTCTATGTATTCTTAAGGAGTTATCATTTGATACTATGTCAATTCGATATAACGATTTTACGAAGCCTTTCTGGTCCCCGGCGGAAGTAACCTTTCGTTTTTACGAAACAAAACCGAAGAACTTAATGACACGACAACAAAATCGGGAATATTCTCGTCGATTTTAATGGCAGTCATCGATT
>WURS02000004.1:2459846-2471690 GCA_011762765.2 Rhinocypha anisoptera | reverse complement strand
TTCAGGCTTCACTTTGTGGAACTCTTCCATGATGAAAGCGAAAATAAAAATACAGCTTATTCCACATACAAAAATAAACTTTAATGCATGACCATGGTTTCACTGCGAAGCAGCATCATCAGTACCTGATACTATTACCATCATACTAGCATCAGCTGATGATACTAGCATCATCAGTACCAGTCAGGTACTGATGATGCTGCTTCGCAGTGAAACCATGGACATGCATTAAAGTTTGTTTTTGTATGTGGAATAAGCTGTATTTTTATTTTCGCTTTCATCAGAATCATTTATGACAAATTATACATTATACAACATGAGAGAAATTCATAATGACCAAGGTTTAACTCTAAAAACTTGGTTCAATAATTACAACAATCAGAAGTTTATCTGGTTTTGGGTGTACATCCATGTGGCCATTACACATTGGCCAATATGTCACCAATGAACAACGTTATATGGAGGAATACCCAATACAAAAAAAATTGACTGAAACACTGTGTAAACCTGAGAAACAATAATTACATCCATATACAAATTTAAAATATCTTTAATCAAAATGCTCATATCGATCCCTCTACTCTTTCCTTACTAAGCCATCAGCAATGTTCAGGGTGTGACCAGGTATCAGATTTTGGAGTAGTTTGAACTGTTAACTGTACCTACCCTATGAACTTAAATAAACTGAAATTTCCTGCAAGTGAAAAATCTTTTCCAATGCTGAACATGACAAACAAAGCTGACAGTTACATCAACAAAGTAGCCTAGCAAACACAATATTTTATCATTTTTCATTACTTCATAAAACAAAGACTAAATACCGTTTTAAATTAAAAGTTAATCGCAAAAGGTGTGGTAGGCAAGAGGTAGCCAATATAATGTCCTGGGCTGTTTATGATTAGAGATCACTCTTGAACAAAAGGAAAACCATCTCCATAACCTTAACGACCTATCACAAAGTTTCTGTAATATTTTTAATTCTTCTTGCAACAACAGCACTATATGCAACTAATTCAAGTTGAGTGACCTGAATACACCATTCTGAAACAAAAAAATGGGTAATTCCACTAAATATAATGACTGGCCATTCATGCAACTGGCTCATGTATATACTAGCAATGTCACAATCTAGCCATGTAAGAAACAATCTCAGGCATAACTTGGTGGAAATTCTTCATCGTTAGAGGAACTGAAACACTGCAATTTCCACTTCATTTTTATTCATCTAATGATGTTACAACAAAACCATGGCTGTGACAACATAACCATGGCTGTGACAACAAAACCATGGTTGTGAATAAAAAAAAGTTACAAGTGGAAATTGCTGTGTTCCTGTTTCTCCAACAATCTAGCCAATCATGAATTGAGTGGATTAGATATCAAACAAGCCACTTGAAACTTAACTGATCATGCTTATAACAGAGCATTTGTTTAATACTCCTAACTGGATGCATTAAGAGCAAGCTTTTAGGTTGAAAACAATTTTTAAAATTCCAAGAGAAAAGAAATACTACTATGAATTAAAATAAACTGCTGGAAAAAGCTATTTCTTCATTTCTTTCAATTCCACTCATTTGAGTGCCTTGTGAGAAAGTAAGTCTTAATATATAATGCATATTAGCAAAGCATTATAATACTGTTTGCAACAGATAACTTCATTAGTTCATTAAATTTGATAACATCTTAAGACCAAAGACACATATTATGGTGGTTTGGGATATCACATAAGTCACTTGCTAATTTAAACATACCATTAAAGCATCAATGACAGAAAAGTTCCTACATTTTGTCAATAATCTACATAACTTTCTTTGTATTAAAAATCTCACTACAAAGGGAAAAGACAAAAATTTGAATGGTAAAACTGGTCATAACACCATATGTAATAAAAACTATTCATTTTCCACAAACTATGCATTTACTATATATTTTCTTCGGGTACTTGAAGATGATGGCAATTCATATATACTAATCATACCTAACTAAATTTGGTGGAAAAATCCAGTGTTTATTATTTCATTAACATGAATTTACTTGATCTGATAACCATCAAATTTGACTGACCAATGCCATTCAGTAAATAAAATTCAACAAGAAATGACAGTTACTTTGCGTTACTTGGCATATATCCTCAATCATCATTATAAAAATCTGAATATTATCACATTAGAGTAAATTCAAAAAACTTAAGACACTGCCAACAGCTAATCTAAATCTTGTCTTTTTTAAGGGACCACAGAATTTTGGAAGAAAGCACTTACGTACTTCAATTCCATTCTCAACAATTGACTCATAGCAGCATTCTCAGATTCTGACCATGTTCTATTGTGCAAACATAGTTACACTATCAGTTATTAGGTTTATTATGGAGAAAACAAAAACGACTGGAATTAAAAAGACAACTATGGGTTTACTATATAATGACTGTCTGATATAATATGATGAAAAAAATACTAAAAGAAAGAAATAGTTTAAAAATTTTCTGCAGTGATTTGTTTTTCTACTAGGCTGATCACCTAAGAGAAAACAAGTTAATTTCTTTATGGAGGCAAGTTGGTCAATCTTACGGATCACTGACAGCCATTTGGTTGTCTGAATGGGTTTTATTTGCACCACTAAGTCCAAATCTGCTCCATCAAAATCCCTTGTGGTCTTTTGACTCCCTTTAACTAACAATCTTTTAAGATGTCTCATGGTCACATTTTTGGTCTGAATAGCTTTAAAATAGCTTAACTTTTAAAAAAGAACATTTAACAGCTACTGGAGTGAAAACTTTTGTAGAGTCCATTTGATGAAAGTGATCTATAAGGATGGTTCATCACATTGATTCATGTTGGAAGGCGACTTTTTGCAGACATTTTGCTTCTTTGGAGTCGAGTGGTCCGAAGAAGGTGATTGGAATGTTGGTGTAATTCATCTTCAGACATGAATCAACATGGTGAAGGCCAAGAAAATCTTTTCCACATGAAAATCTATTATTTCAAATATGAAAAGGATTGTCTTGAGACAGTTTAAAAGATGAAATTGTTCCTTTAAGTCAACTGCAGTCGATCAATGACCAAACCAATGCAGTACTAGTATGCTTGAATTAATTTTCAGAAATCTCTTTGAAAACCTTATTAAGACAGTTAATATCATCCATCAAAAGCCTATAATAGTTATATATTGCCTATGAATAATATTTTCATTAACATAACAAATTTGTTAATGACATGTGAAATTATTTTTGACCTAGGAAGGACACGATGTGATTAATGCCTCTTGTAAGCTTTCAAGATGAATAGTTCTGAAACCACAACTCCCAAGCTTTACACACCAGTGACATTGAACCATATGCCAATAAACCCACTTTAATTTTGTAAAATACACTGCTTCCATATGATGAAAATGTAAGGCAAAGGAAATTAAATTCAAACAAGGGAGTGTCAAATCATGTCAATCGAAATTGATCATGAATGTATATTGTAAAGCATTAAAAAATTAAATTTAAAATTTTTTTTAAGGCTTTGAAATAGCAAATTATCTGATAATCTCCAGAATAACATGTGTCTAAGTAATGGGAAAATGTTGGTGGAAAAGATTTTTCACCAATATTTGTAAATCAATCAAATTCAATTAGCAATATTGCATTATGTAAGGCATTTGACTATTTTTCTAATGGGGATAATTCTGAATAAGAACCTGGAGGAAATTTTCCAAGAGTGTAAAGTAGTATTTTTGTTTTGTAAGGTGCATAAACAGTTATGGACATTTTTCACCTTACATGTTACAGAAAAAAAAACAATATGGAAAAAACGCATCACCCATTTCCTTGGTGGTTGAACTCATGACTTAAAGGTTAACTAGAGACTCATTACCCCTTACCCAGTCGGCTACCAAAAGAAAAAATGGAAAATTCATAATTATGGAAATATATAGCATGATTTAACATGCTGATGAAAGTGTGTTGTTTTATGAACTACTTTTGGAATCTGTTTCTATATCCAATGTCTTTAGAGAATATTATGAACTGTCACTTGGTGATTAAAAAATAAGGAGAGAAAATTTTGACAATTTATTTAAAATAAATCTCAAAAGGTTAACGCCATTATTTAATTTTCAACCTATTAAGAAACAGCTTTATTCTTGAGAAAATGCTGTTAAATTTGTCTACTATCAATTTGATAAAAAATTAATTATTACTTTTCCTGAGACATTTTAATCGCTTGGATAATAAAAAGTGTCATCATCCAAGTATTTTCTTGAAATAAAAATTATTTCAAGCATGGCAATAATTAAAAGTATGGAAATTGTAGTGAGAATAACTTTTTTAAACTACAAATATAGGATGAAGGCAACCATATAAAATAGTAATTGTTGACAGAAGAAAGTAAAACCTGGATGTTCTAATTGCTAGGCATATCACCTTCTAATGAACTACCTCATCCAGAAAGATACTTCAAAGACATACACTTTAATAATAATAACTGATGAACATATGAACAAATCTGAATGAATCTCATATTACTGGGATAACATAATCATTACAATCAGTTATTTTTTTAATTTTTCCCATACGTGGACTCAATATTCAATGTTAAAACTACAATACTTTAGCTTTTTTGGAGAATTATTAAAATGCAGTTTGTTAATGCAATGCTACAATAAGGAATATCTGTTCCTTTAAATGAACCCATTACAAAAAGCCAATCTATTAACATATATTCATGCTTTGTGATTTCACTAATTTTTCGTGTATTCTACTATGCTCTAACTTATATTTTGGTGCTTATAAATTGCCACAAGGTTTATTAATGTGGACCTTTCCCAATTAATTATAAAAATGGACCTGTATACTTCTGTAATTGGTAAAACAAGCCTAGTATACTACCAAGTAAGTAGTTTTTTTACTAATACAGCCTATACTTCTGAATTTCAATGATGTGGGGACTTATGAGCCAAATGAAGTCAACAGTCATGTCAATGCATGGGGATAATGTAGTAATTTTCAGTTAACTGATTCTCACTCTGAATAATACTTATCCAAACATTATCAAACACTGTCCAATGTTTTGATGATGACACCAGATTATACAACATACAAGAGTGGCAAAATAACATTGATTTCATTTGTAATACCCACAAATTAAACATGCAAACATAGTTTCATTTGTAAGTTTCAACCAAAAGCAATATATTTAGCAACAAACTGTAATTACCATAAATATGCAACTTGAGTTTTTCAAATGACAGTAATTGAAATTTTTAATAGTGAAGTAACAATTTAATAGAGACATAGCAACATGTAACTAATACTTCACGAAAGATTAATACCAAAGGCTAATTTACTTGGTAAGTCGTTTATGATGATTTCAAAAGATATGATTCATTACTCATTTATCCCAATACAATACTAGTGAAAACTATCAACTCATAATAATTTTTAATTTTATGTTGAGTTATTTCAAGCATAACTATACTAAGACAACCCCCAAATAAAGAAATTATAGCATGTGAAAAATCCTATACTAATCTTTTGAGCGGTCATTTTACTTATTGCAACACAAAATCGATCATGGCTTAAGCTGTTCCATTATATATTCCCACAATTTAAATACTCAATTTAGTGTTACCCAGGTCATTTGTAGTCAAAAAATGATGAAGTATATTTGCTTAAAATAAATTTACTGTGCTGGAACATTTTAAAGGAATAACAAAACAGGAAAGTAATAAAAGCCACATGACAAATGTTCATTATATAAATTTAAAATCTAAAGTAAAGAAAATAACTACATAATAGCCAACAACTACCCATAAATTCAATGTAAAATGTCAATACCATCTACACAGAGGGAATAACTTCACTGAACAAATAACTATCACACAACATTAATAAGGACTGAGCACTCACTTGAGTATGTTCCAATGTCAATTCCATCCAGTGCCTTCTCTCCTCCAATATCAAGGCTAACTCCCATCAATGGAGTGTGGCCAGACCGATTCTGGCCCCCACTTCCAGCAGCCCCTCCTCCACGTCTTGAGCCATCCGTGTTTCCACTTTCTTCTTTCTTTATCGAGCCCTTTCCTCGTGATGCCGGCACAGGGCTTGTTCTTTGGCCCGGGCCCACGGGGCCTGAGGTGCTGGAACTAGATTTCTTCTCCGCACCAGGTGCTCTTGAAGTTGGAGGTATACTGCTTCCAACAACTCCACTGGATTGGTTATTAGTGGATGAAATTCCATCAGACCACCCTCTCTGTCCTTTAACTCTCTTGTTCTCTCTCCTTTCCCTACCAGAATCTTCGGCATCACTATTTTCTGAAGTAGTTTCCCACTCAGCCACATCAGAGGAACCTTGCCTTGATTCAGCAGTCGTTGCATGCTTCCGGCTCCCACCATCTGCATTTCTCTGGCCACCTTCACCGGCACTACCGGCTCCTCTGCCACCTCTACTCTTCCTTGATCTTTCTGTCTCTCCTCTCCTCTGCATCCGAGGGGGGACTGTAGATGAAGACCCTTGCGTTGACTTACCAGCCCTGCTTGAACTCCCGTCTTTCCCACTACCAACAGGCCCAGGAGGTTGACCGCGACTAACCTTCCCCTTATCTGCTGAACTGCCATCTCCCTGCTCCTCTAGAGCTTCCCCACCAGTTCCCTCTTCACGGGGCTGACTGAATGGACAGCCAGAAGGTGGTGGACCATAGCGATGATCCATTCTTCTACCAAGATTGCCCCTAGTTCGAAAACCAGCACCACCTCCTCTTCCCCTCCGTGACGGCTCCCCTCTTGGAGCAAATCCCTCCCTTCCTTGAGTACGTTTTGCATCTGGATTTCCTGCACTTCTCTCAGTTGATACAATTTCATTATCTCCTTCACCATGAAGCTGACCTCCACGGCCACCTCTTCCCTCCCTACCTGATTCTCCTGATCCCTCTTCTTCAGCCGAGAATTCAGAATCCCCTTCTCCAGCACGAAGTTCTGATTCCTCTTCTTCTTCCTCTGGAGTCCATTTCATTCCAGGAGCACGCTGTGACCTGCTCCCTGTGGAGTTTCCACCCCGGGAGCCACCCCATTGAGTAGATCCACGAGATGATTGAGTTGGCCCACCACTCTGTTGTCGATTTCTTGTACTACTCTGGTTGCTACTTCGTCCTCTACTTCCTCTTTCCCTCTTTGGTCCTGGTTCCTCATCCTTCTTTTCTTCCTCTTTTATACGTTCACCATCCACCTTTTCCTCCATTCCTGCCTTTGCTTTATCATTCCCGAGGGCCTTTCCATCTGAGAAATGAAACCAGAAAAGGGGGGAAAAAAACATTCATTAACCAACTCCCTCACTAATGAGAGATAACTCAGGCAAACCAAAGAAGTCCTCACACTTGAATATATCTGGCAGATGTCATTAGTTAACATTCCTGATTCAGTAATAGCTCTGAAAAAACAAAATTCAAGAGACCCTTCAAGCCTAGAGGACATTTACATGAAGTTTAACCTAGGCACCAGATGGGATTTAAATATTTTGTTGCTTTATGTTGAACTGTATTTAGTGTCAAATTGACGATCTCAGGCTTCACTTCATGGAAGTTATGAATATCTGTGGTTGGAAAAGTACGAAGAATCTTTCATTCCAACCATGTATTTAGTTTGTTATATTCAATGAATTAATAATTCCATAATTTGGAATTTTTTTCAATGTTTTTGAATACTTTGGAATTCCTTTTATATGTTGTATATTGTTAAAAAATGTACTAATTCAATCGATTTAGGCATTAGATTCATTTAGGCGTTACATTCAAGGTCATTTTAATTAAAACAAATTTTCTGACTCTGCAGAAATTTTGAACAAAAAGAACTTTAAGAATTTAGTTTTGAATACTTCAGACTGGAATGAGTACAGATAGATTACATAAAGCTAGTCACTATTATCTAATGGTTAACAAAGCATCGAACTTCATTATATTCATATCCACACCAGACTTTTGTTTAAGGCATGTCCAGTTTCCTTAAAACTGTTTTCGTCAAACTTAAATAATACACACATTTTTGTCTTTTATAATGCTGCCTATTTTGAGGGTAACATGAAAAAAAATAATCTGTTAAAAATCTTTTAGTTGATAGGAAAAAAAATTTCTTCACTTTAACAGTTCTGCTTGATGTGGAAATTCTGAAAGCAAAAAGCCTCCTTTACAACAGTAAATGTCCTTCTAAGTAAAAACAAATTTCATCCTCTACCTCATGTAAATCATCTTACACCACCATATCTTTTTCAGGTTGAGTATTTATATCATTCTCAATGTTGCCATCAAAATCCAAAAAAACTTTCCTCTTCATTTTCAAGCAAAATGCCCTCAGCCTGCTCATCACTCAAATCTTCCAACCTTTTCTTTCCTCACATGCTATAATTGACGGTATAAAATTCCTGACAAACACTACACACAAATATTCATCAATTTGAAGCATTCGCTTACAAAACAAAGCACTAATGAAGGATGCGACAAGTAAGAGACTAACATATTTCATAATAAAAAACTAAAACATTGAAAATACTCCTACCAACTAGTGAGTTACAGCCAACTGACTAACTGTGGAAATATACTGAGCTGCTCTTCTTGGAAGACTTCGTGAGCCTACGCTCCAAACTCACCAAAGTCTCTCCAGAGTCTACTCTCCAAAGCCAAACATCCTTTCCACCCAGGACATTCTCCAACCTAATCTTTGGTGACAAGTGCTTGGGTCTACTGCCATGTCCTGCTGTAATCAGTAGGTCACGGAAATAGTGTCTATGAGCCCCAAGATAATATGCTGAGCTAAATGAAAGGGAAGTGTCCAAACGAAAATGATGGTTGACCAAAAGGGGTCCTCGGAAAAACTAGGTGTCAGCTAGGAGATGTGTTTACACAAACAAGCCATCAAATTTTCATTTAAGGGCATAAGAAAAGCAACCTAATGCCCCCATGTGGAATTGGAGTTGGCCTCATTATAGTTTCAAAATATACGGATGAATATAAATTCCTTATTTCACAAGGAAGGTTGAATAGATATCCCAAACGATGAAGCAATATCATTTATGATAAATTTCTAACGGATAAATAATTTAGCACTAAATAAGAGGCTGAGCAGATTTTAATTGCTTACTAAAAAATAATTTCATTAGTACAACTCAGAAAGTTTGTTATAATATAACATGTAAGATTGGTGCACAACATTTAGGAGGACGCCTTGTAGTGCATGTAGGACGGCATTGAAGGGTTAACAACAACTTCCCCCCTTTTCTTCCTGCACTGCACATTGCGTCACTCGGGGTCTTGTGCTTATTAAGGTATTACACCACTGAATTTCAGAAAAATCAATTAAAAATCGGCAATAAAATTAATCTGTTCAACTTTATCATGAAAAATGGGAGTAGGAAACAGACACTTATTTTATTTCCAAAGAAATTCATTTCTAGAGGCCACACAAGTCAAGAATATCATATTGCACAATACAAGTGATATTAAGATACTAACAATGATACTAACATGATATTAAGTAGTTTAGAACTCTTTGAAACATTAATCCTTAACATGAAAATGCTGATTGGGTGCCCCCAATGCTGGAGCTGTCACACATGGCATATCATGAAGTCAATGGAGTGATGTCCTCCATTAGCATCTCCTTCGAGCAATGAGAGGAGAGGCCGTAGATGGTGAAGCAATTGTTCCATTCTTCTCCGATCAATTATCTGAGCATCTTCAAAGACTAATTTTGATTTAAATAAGTATGAAATCGACATGATTTCATACCTGTAACCTTGCCTGTGTGTCTAAGAACTATAGGATGAATCCCTAGTCTCATACAGTTTCAAGGTCAACTTTCGCTATCTTTATCGTTGTAGATGAGGAAGGGGCATGAAACCTGCTTTGGCATGGTTGCAACGTTGGGCAAGTCAGTGAATGCAGTGTAGGTGGAGGCAATGGTGGCATCTTCCTCTGTTGACACAAGGTCATCAAAAAAGTTTGAAACCATATTGAAAGGAATTCAAGGTATGTTTGTTGAGGTGCGCCCTTGGAGAGCTGTTCCATCCGCAGAGATCATAGGACGGCGGGTGCCATATTAGGGAGATTCACCTCCAGCAATATCATGCAGATTTTTTTGGGGAATGAGGGGATGCATGTTATTGTGTCGACAGATGAAATATTTACATCTATATTTGTTTCAACCACAGAAAAATTGAAAGCCATTTCAGGTAGTTGGGTGACCTGACTGACTTCATTGGTGGGTACATGCTCAAATGAACGTGGACATCAACAGTAATTGGAGCAAAATGACCTGTGGTTGTGGGAGACCAAGAGAGGCAAAGCTGAGCAGTATTGCTAACTTCTCAAGGAACCATCAATACTGGGGCCATTATTGCTATCAAGTAAAGCAGGTGCAAAAATGTAATAAACATCCATATTGGAAGTGCATTGTACTGTAAGGAATGATATTTCTGATTGGCTTGCTCAAAACAAATGTGATTGGCCCACTACCTTCTTAAAAAAGTAAATACTATGAAAAATATAATGACACAACAAAGATTTAGCTAATTTTTGCCATGAAGAGGTAACAATAGTAAGACAGTCAATGTTTCATTTTGTGAAACAAGTTTTTGTAAAACGAGGTATTCACAAATGCATTTACATAGAAAGTTGTCGGAATCAATGCCATTTGTTTGTTCAATAAACATTTTTGTTTAGGTGAGTTTGCAAGTTTTTACTGTGTTACTACCAAGGGATCTTAGACCCATGGTCCTCCTTTCAAAGTTTACATTAACTTATGATCCTGAATGTTCTTACAATAAGAAAAACTGATCTTTTTAGATCAACTACTGCATAAAAAAACGCCAAGTGGCCAGTACAACATTTTACACTTTTCCAGCACACATATCACTTAAACTGTCATTATTATGACACATGACCATGACTGAACTTACCTGATGGGTCATGAAAGACGAACAAGGAACTACAAATATAACCATACCTGTGAATTCTTACACAAATGGGATGTAAAAAAAAACTCAAGATGATGAAAGAATGCAATGCTAAAATAAGAGTAGTGAAATGATACCTTCTTCAAATAAAATCATACATTCGTTACTTAATAAACTCTCATTTATAGTATTAAAAAAACCCTAGAGAGTTTGTATTAGAAAAAGCTTCTAGAAATTCAGTGGAAAGGCAACATTTTTAAATTTCAATAACTTGACCCAATTAAAATTAATATTTTCATATTTCACTCACAATATTTCTTTGTAAATATATATTCATATGAGAAACACATATTTTTGGAAAGTAACATTTCGATTTAAAAATTAAAATACCATAAGTCGTTCCTTCAAAGTAACAAGAGTAAAAGTTTCTTACGAAATATTTTTTCTGTGAATAAAAAACCATAAAAATAAAACAAGAATTGTCTAACACTTTTTCATAATTGTGGGTATACAACTTAAGACAATTAAGGATTAAAGTTTTACACAAGTTTGCAGAGCATTAAATGAAAAAACAAGAGAATGTAAATAAATAAACTAATTTCTTCATCATTCGTTTTCAATAGATTCCAATATATGTAAATACTAGAGCTCCATCTTTTGAATATTCCTTATCACTTATATATGTATATGAAAGAACCAAATACCGTAAACAAAATAGGTTTTAATTTTGAGAAAAGAATTTTAACTTTGCAGTGTAAAAACAAAAAGCACAGTCCTAATAAAGCCCTTTGAAAATAATAATAAAATAGTAATGTGCCTAGACAAAATTCGACACTAAATTAAAAAGTACTTCAAGTTATACTAACCCATCATTGTAGTACCTTCCCCTGCGTTCGGGAGCATATCCCTTGCCAACCGCTCC
>WURS02000004.1:2428967-2449533 GCA_011762765.2 Rhinocypha anisoptera | reverse complement strand
GAGTGATTTTTCGGGTACCACATCTTCGTGGGAAACCACAGGCGGCACAGGGAAATGAACTGGCCCCTCTACCCTGTTGTGTGAATTTCCACACACTGTGGGCTTAGTACTAGATGAGCTCTACCCTCACTTAACATACCAACCTTCGGGTTGATCACTGTGGTTTTATTAAAATTTTGCTTACTGGATTAGGGATTTATTTATACAAAAAGACGGTGATACTACTTTCAAATTGCACTACTTACACATGAATAACTTATTAAATCTAATTTAAGAAATTAGTGTTCGCTTGAATCCTCATATGCTGCCATGTATGGATTTCTTTTATGGCATGTTTCTGTCCACTTAAGTCATAATTAATTATTCAGTTAGCATTTTAAGGAATTCCAAACACTCACTTTGTTTCTCTACTTGACTCTCTCAAGCCACGACCTTCTCGAGCGTTACGGTCATCCCGACTGTCTGGGCGTTGAGGACGATCCTCACTACCCTGACGCCTATCGTCCCCCAAGAGGCCACCTCCACGGTGTTCATCCTTCCAGTCCTTTGAATCTCTCCAGTCCATTACTTGTCGGTTTTCAATTTCAGGCTCAAAGGGTTCCTGTTGACACAAGGTAAGATATGAAACACATTTGATGATGAAAAACAATACATCAAGAGATAAAGCATTACAAAGGAGAGAATTATATCACCAGATGATGAAGAACACATTATTTTCTATTCCATAGTAATTGAAAATAATCTAGATTTCATAATATCTCACAACATTTGATATAAGGGAATAAATTACACTAATATGAAGTCTACTAAATGAAAAGTGGTAGGGGAGAGGTGCATATTAAAGACTTTTAAAGGATGACCTTTGAAGGAACTATTGGAGGAAAGAGGAAATGTGGGAAGCATAAAGCTCTGCTGCAGTTGATATCAGGAGTAAGTATAAAGGGAAAAGGAATTTTGATGAAGATGCCACTGTGAAATCCTCTGCCTATTAAATTTTCACAAATAATTATGATGTCTTACAAGAGATTTATCTTCAATTACTGGCAACTTAAACTTCCAATCACTATTAGAGCATGAGGTACATCACTGAAGCTTATACACAGAATTTTATCTTAAAATTGAAAATGATTACCATAAGACTTTTGAGGCTTCAATAGAAATATACCATGTACACTAGTTCCTGTGGCAATGAGTTGTCTTTAGGGTGACTTGGATACTTACACAGGAGTCATCAGTGATATGGAACTATCTCTTGGCAAAAGGATATGAGGCTACAGACAATTCTAGTTGACTTTTCAGAAACTTGGAAAAAATTTGCTTTTGATTGATTTAACCATTTCTTTCCGGCTGTTTCATGTGAAACTAGGCCTAGTGCAATTACAGGTCATAATCACATTAGAAAATTAGAATGGAATG
The DNA here is from genome assembly GCA_011762765.2 of Rhinocypha anisoptera. Lineage (NCBI taxonomy): Eukaryota > Metazoa > Arthropoda > Insecta > Odonata > Chlorocyphidae > Rhinocypha > Rhinocypha anisoptera. The sequence continues at coordinate 2,448,117 of WURS02000004.1, read as the reverse complement.
AGTTACTTACTCAATGAGGAACAAACTTACTGTTTGTTATTATATAGATTGATGTAGTTCCGCATAAAATATTGACAACTGTGAAGATCTTGTGTCATTTACATAATTCATTTTAGGAATGTTGAAGAACTTAGCAAAAAAAAGCAAGCAAAATTCCTTTTATTTAACCACATGATTTATTTCTCTCATTACTACTCAATTTTAAAAATATTTTTATAGATTTTCTTTTTATATTCACAAAAATCCAAACCTTGTTTAACCTGTAGGCTGACATGTATTTCCAAAAAGAATGCTAAATTTGAGAAAAATTAAATTACTCCTAATTATTGACAAATTTAACATTACTATTTTATACTCTTTACTGACACAATTTACTTTTATAATTTTGGCATATTATAAAAAAGTTACTGAGGATGATTCAAGGAATTTAGAATCACCACAAAAAGATAATCCTACAAGAAAACGTTAAAGAACTAATCAAATCCTACTTTCTCTGTCCAAGTTTCAGATTTCTCTAAAATATAAATTTCATATCTTTCTCTTCTTCACAAATAATGCCGTAAAACAAAAAGATCTAAATATGAATGAACAAATGAAGCATAATAATAAGATGTTAAGTCACACGTAAACAACTCACCCTCCTCTCGGAATATGGCTCTCCAACTTTTTTACTGTCCACAAGTTCCACTCTACGATCCTCAAACCGTCTCATGTCCCGGTATTCTCCATCACGGCCTCCAAGGCGTTCCATCACCCTTTCACCTTGACGCACTCCTCTCTCTGGATCAAAGGAACGTTCAATTTCGAGAGTCCTTTCTCTATCTCGTTCCACATCCCTGTCACTTGCTACTCCGCGGTCCCTTCCACCAATCCTTTCACGTGGAACCACTCTCTCCCTTTCGTTGGAAACTCTCTCATGATTCCTCTCACGATCTGCAGCAGGTCTTTCTCTGTCCAAATTTCGAACATCTCCATCGAAATTCCTCTCGGCCGGTCTCTCTCTTTCCGTTATGCGATCTCTTTCACTTTGTCGATCACGATCCATGTTCCTTTCTCTGTCAACGGGTCTCTCCCTATCTGTTGGACGATCTCTGTCAGTTGCACGATCCCTTTCATTTGGCCTATCCCTGTCAACAGGTCTATCTCTATCGACAGGGCGCTCCCGATCAACGGGTCGCTCCCGATCGATCGGACGATCCCGATCGACTTGACGATCCCTGTCAACAGGACGATCCCGATCAACTTGACGATCACGATCAACAGGACGATCCCGATCCACTTGACGATCCCGATCAACTTGACGATCGCGATCCACTGGACGATCCCGATCGACGGGACGGTCTCTGTCAATTGGACGCTCCCGATCAATGGGACGCTCCCGGTCTACGGGACGATCCCGATCAATGGGACGATCCCGATCAACGGGACGCTCGCGGTCGACGGGACGCTCGCGGTCGACGGGACGCTCGCGGTCGACGGGACGATCCCGTTCGATGGGTCGCTCACGGTCAACGGGACGATCCCGGTCGACTGGACGCTCCCGGTCGACTGGACGCTCCCGATCGATGGGACGCTCCCGATCGACGGGACGCTCCCGGTCGACGGGACGCTCCCGGTCGACGGGACGATCTCGGTCGACGGGACGGTCCCGGTCAACAGGACGGTCCCGATCAACAGCACGATCCCGGTCTATGGGACGGTCCCTTTCAACAGTCCTATCCCGATCAACAGGTCGATCCCTGTCATTAGGCCGATCCCTTTCATTGGTTCGGTCCTTCTCCACTGCCCTCTCACGATCTCCATTTCTATCCCTATCACCGGGCCTATCCCTATCACTGGGCACTCTTCCAGAACCCCTGTCCCTCTCCATCCTCTCCAAACCACGGTCCCGGTCATTAATTCTCTCTCTTTCCAATATTCTATCACTGGGCCTTTCTCTGTCTGAAGGCCTCTCTCGATCCATCCTCAAGTCCCTGTCCACAACTCGATCACCTAACCTTTCACGCTCCACCACACCACGCTCTCTTTCCATCAACCGTTCCCTGTCCACAACTCTATCCCTTTCAGAGACCCTCTCGCGCTCTGCGGCTCGATCCCTCTCTGGACCTCTGTCCCTCTCTGCACCTCTCTCTCTGTCAACTTGCCTGTCCCGTTCATTTAACCTCTCCCTGTCTCGATCAACAACCCTCTCCTTCTCATTGGGCCTGTCTCGGCCTTCTGGAATTCTCTCCTTATCAACAGGAGGTCCTTCCTTTTCCCAAATGTCAAAATCCCTGCTCGAGGAAAGACCATGGCGAGACTCACTGAAGCGTGGGGCATCTGGATCATTGGGATGATCTCTGTCACTGCGACTGGATAGAATTTTCCAATTAGTAGGAATGATTTACGTTATCATAACTATGTGTATGTGAATCTGTCAGTTTACCCACATACAATTACAAAATGCACGAGCTCCAGAATGAAGAGAATATGTATTATACATTAACTGAAATAATGATTCGCATCACTTCTTAGTACATATTCACTAAAGATACTGAAGAATTATATAATGCTTATGATTTTGCATACTATTCAACTTATTTGACAAAATTAGTACACATTGAATTATTGCAAGATTTCCTTTTACCTCCACTAAAATGATTCTTTTTTCTAATATCATCAATATTATTATTCCATTTTCTTTTCTTTACATGTATTCTTTACTTTCCAGGCCTATGCTTAACTACAGTTTCCCACTTTTCTGAATATCCAACTTGAGACATATGATAACCCATATATTAATTACCTTCTATCAAAATCATAGTCCTGTGATGGACCGCGACCATAACCACGGCCATATTCAGGTCCATCATAATAACCTCTTCTTCCATTATCCAAGTAGCTGCTAGGGAGGGGAGGACCACGAGCATCACGGCCAAAAACTCTATATCTGAAATTTAAAAAAGAACTATAAGTGGTATTTTGTTCATGAATATCGTTGAAGCACGATAATAAGAAGAAACATGGCCATTATAAAGGATTGTATACACTGTATGATACAATTTTGATTTCCATCACCTTGCTTGCACATATTAACACCAAAAGAAACTTATAATATTAATTCAGCAGTATGAATCTAACATTTCTCTAATATGTACCTGCCAATATAATTGAATCTTGATTTTACATAACACCCCAGAAACTTAATTGTCAGTGTTTTCTAAAATCAAATTATGTAAAATCAAGATATTGGCTGAACATGATGAATGTGCTAAGAATTTGTGATGTATCATAATACAATAAGATGCTCTGGGCCAGTATTGCTATACAGATCCTGTAGATACTCTAAAGAGATCATCTATACATTTATTCATTTAGTGCAAATAAAACTATTTTAATTATCACTCAGCTAGTCTGAATCGATGAAATATTATCATTGCTTTATAATGACCTAGCGAAAACCCCACTTGAGATTTCAGTGTTGCTTCTAGTATCATCATCATGTTTCTGTCTTTATATGTGTTGAAATACTTATGACAAAATCCTTATTGATGGTAATGATGGTATTAATAATAACTTAATTGATCCCATGAAATTAAACAAAATGTATAACACAATTCAATAGGTAGTAATGAAAAAGGAATGCATACATAGGAAACGTTTTACTTCATTAAATGACCAGAAATTAATTTTTTACTGAGTAGAAAGCATTTGACAATAAGTAGTTTTTAATTTAGTTTTGAACATAGGACATAGATAGGAATATAGGAGAACATGGGAACATACACATGTGCACATTTTATACTGGTGAAGCAAAATTTGCATCCCATATTGCATGGCCCTTTTTCATATTCTGTAAGGATGTGTGACACAACCATGTAGTCATTACTTCTTATGTTATAACCATACACATCACCGTTTGATTCTAAATCCAAGGTCAATTGTTGATGTTTAACGACATGATGGCATAGAACATATAGATACAGGGAAGAGTCAAAATATTATGCTCTCTAAAAATTTTTTGACAACTGGTGTGTTTGTTTAGGGGTACAGTAAGAACTGAATGAAGGGATGAATATTGAAAACTGCCATTTTTTGATTGTGTGGGTGATGTGAGTCTGCTTTTTTGTATATGTCACTATTCATGTTTTTCCTGTGAATATCAGATTCTGGTACTTCTTTATTTCTAATAACTATGATATTTAAGGATTGGAATTGTTGTCTGTTTCACGTGTGAAATTTATTGACCATTGTTTGCTATTCAATTCTTGGATGAAGGAGTTTATCTCACATTTGCAAGTGTCAAATATGGTGAATAAGTCATCGGTGTACCTTAACCATACATACCATAGGGGAAATAATTGAAGTAATTTTTATATTGTTTTTCAAAATAGTCTGAGTATACAACATTCGCATATATGTCATGTCCAAGCAAGAGTTTAGTAAGTGATGTGTATTCTTTGATTTTCGCTGAGGGTAATTGTTGCAAACTCAACCAGTCTGTTATGTTTTCAAGGGCTTGTAAGGGCTCTGTTATGTTTTCAAGGGCTTGTAGGTACACTGGGGAATCTGGCTGTGAACAATTATCACATATTTGGTTCATTACTCCCCCTCTTCAACGATTCTTCCAATTTCTTCAGAGAAAATAATCTACCATACAAATGAGAACTTAGGATCAGATGCTAAAAGAGTAATATGGTAGCTGCCCATTCATACCTGTCTTCCATGCGTCGATCTCTGTCTTCTGCAGATGTAGGAATTACTCTTTTTGTTTCAGAAGTCCTCTCCTTATCTCGAACATCCTGTGGTGCTGCTGCATTTGAGTTACGAGGAACCTCAGAAGAGCTTCCTCCCCTCCCTCGTTCAATACACACAGACCTCTCTTCTCTTTCACGTTCTCCATCCCGTTCACGCTCCCTTTCTCTCTCTGCAGCAGGTATTGATTCATCACGAACACTTCTCCTACCAGGACCACTGCCTGACTTCATTCCAGTAACACCTAGGGGTGATGAATTATGATCCTGAACCAACCACTTTTGGAATGCAAAACATAGGTTACTCAATCTAAAGGAATAATTAAATAATTATAACTACAAGTGTCCTTCTTTATATCTATTCACCTCTCTCACTTAACAATATCTTACCAAAATTACACCATGACGTAACAGTAACAATTGAATATATTTCAATATTAAGAAGTTGTAAACAAGCTATGTTATTCATGCTGTTAATTTTCTCTTTGTAGAACCCTTATTTTAGTGGTTTAATTGTTTCATCACCACCATAGTTTTAGAATATCATATACTAAGGCCTTTATGAAAAAGGTAATAATCCTCATCTATACCCATAGCTACCCTGCAATCACTTGCAAATAGTGTTGATGACAAAAATGGGAAAATGAAAGAAGGCATGCACCTATAGCAGCACTGTAGGCATGCATACATTCATATATCTAGGCCATAATGTTAGAGGCAATGATAATCAAAAAGGGACCTTAAGGATTAATAAAGCTGAAATGATTATTAATTGAAATGATTTATAATAACTCCCATTTATCTAAATCTCAGGATTAAATTATTTTTGGATACATACAAAACAACTGAATTAGGGAAATTTCCATGTTTCTTGGCCCAAAATATTCACTTAAGTTTGTTACAAAAACTGATGCGTAATGGCCTGTGGGTTACAGGCCAAGAATATCTGCATTTTTTTTCTAAAAAAATTGTTAAGAATGCCACTGATTGGTGTAATCCATGTCTTACTTAGGGAGCAGGCAGATTGGCTTTTGAAGCCTATATGCAATTGAGCAAAAAAAAAGCTCCCATTCAGAGGTAAAGTTAAAAAAGTTTTCGGTTGAATGGGTTCAGTAATTTTAATTTGATGAAATAAGTCTATATATGTACCAGTGATACTATTCTGACAACTTAAGGAGAGGTAATAAGAATTGATTTCACCACCATTAATAAGAGTATAACAAATTCTGGGGCACCACTAACAATCACCGCCAAAAACACTCACCTGGAGCACAATAGTGCAGTGGAGGTTGGGATGATGATCCAAGAGATCCCCACCTAGACTCAAGCACACCTGATGGCCCTCTCCCCTCAACTGGGGTAGTTGAGTCCGTTGAAGATGTAACAGAAGGAGGTGAAGGTGTGAGTGATGCTTGAGAGCCTCCCAGTGGAGCAGATCCAGGGGTTGGCCTTGGTCTTGAGCTGGGTGGAGGGGATGGTGGACCCCTTAAAGGAGGTATACTGTGCTGCTCAGCTGGCTGCTGTTGCCTCTGAAACCTTGGAGGCAAGTTTAACTGGAACTGCCTCGAGAATTTATACTCATGGCGGTCCCTTTCTCTATCTCCACGTAGTTCGCGATCCCGAGGGAAAGCACTTCCTCCTCTATCATTCACCTAAATAAAATAAAGAGAGATAATCAAGTGAAATTAGTCATGTAGGGAATGGATGATGTCACAAATGCAATGATTTAATACAGATAAGATGAAGGAATGGAAAATTTTGGGCCACATGCAGAAGTTACTAAAATACAGACTGCTGATTTGGAGTAGATAGATGTACTGAATTTGATATTAAGAAGACAAATATCTATGTTTAAAAAGGTGATGATAAAGTTGAAGACATTGAAAATGAGGAAATAAAGGAGAACAGTGTGTTTTCAAAGAGGAAACTGCCATTGATAAACTAGGAACAAAATAACAGTAGTATTATTTTTGTTTATAGGGTGCATTGATAGTTATGGTCATTTACCACCTTATCAAATCATAGAAAAAATCTATCTGGAGAGTCCTGCCCTGGGCAGGACTTGGAACTCAAGGGCTTTGAGTTAGCCAGTGAGCACTCTAACCTTGGGGTACCCTGGTTGGTGGCACAAAAAAAAGATGCTCGATATTTTGGGATTGAAGAAAAGTGCATATGCGTTGGTCTATGAAAAGGCTTGCACAGGTGCCATTTATGAACCTATATGTAAGCAAGTAAAACTGAGTAATTTGATGAATTTCATACTAGTATTTAATCCTATTTACCCATATTTCTAAATGCTTTTAGTCCAGTTAATCAAGAGCAAATGTAATGAAAATATCAAATAAATTTGTGGAAAAATCACAATTCTTTAGAATCTTTTATGACAGTTGAAACAGTCACAAGATGATTTAAGCATGAAACTAATGAAATTGCATGAATAAACTGTGATATTTGGTCATCAGAGATTCTAAACCCCAAATTTAGCCATACTTTTTATTAAATGTGCTCTGATCCTGCATCCTAAGTTCATTTAGGTCATAGAGGAATGTCCACTACAATAGCTATGGGTAACTCAATTTAGCAATCACAATATTCTCTTCAAAGATTCCCAGATAAACGCACCATTAATGGTGGAGCAGGTCTGAAATCCCTTTCTCCAGGCGAATCCCTTGGTATCTCCCTTATGGTTTCCCGAGGTGCGGGTGGAGGTGGTGCCACAATTTTTTCCTCCCTGCCTTCACTACTTGTACGAGAATGATCTCTCTCCCATTCAGGTGATCCTTCTTCCGGGGGGTGGTGAGGTGTTTGTGGCTGTGGTTCCTTTTTTTCCTTGTTCACACCCATTTTTTCCTCAAGATTCTGTAATTTCTTTGCGGCAGCCTGAAACCAATTAGTAATATTGGCATTGTACCATTTTTCCAATAAATACTGCTTTTTGTATCTAATTTATTATTTAAGTAATCTCATTTTTTTATAATACTGTGTTCCAGGTGCGAATAAAATAAATTGAAAAATTAAGGAGAAGCAGTAAGGCTCACATCTTAAAAAAATATTATATAAAATGAAAGTTATTAAATGGAAAGCAGTTGAAAATTGATTTTATCATGCAGAAACTAATAAAACATAAAATGGTGATGTATCAACCTCATATGCAACAACAGAATATACCAATGTGTCTGTTATGTACTAAATACAAGAGAATTTTTATGCAGCCTTACAATGACATAACATTGCCAGGCAACATACATAGGGTTATTTTTTTTAATATTACCATTTGGAAACCAGGGTCTCAAGTTTATACTATGAATAATATAGAGACTTCAACTATTTGCACATGTTGCCTCCTTATAATTTAAAGCTAATGTAGGAGATCAAGGTCAACAAAATAATAATACCAAACAAAAGCCTATTTTGTGAAGTATGCAAATTAATCATTTGGTGAGTTCATCAGACACTTTCTAATGAAAAATTATTAAGCAGATAATAAGATTTGGTAAAGCGTTGAATGGCACTGTAAGACTGTCAAGTATGAGAAATGTGGAAAAGTTGGATGCAAAAAAAAATATATAGTTCTTGGCATTATACCAGACCTCTACTAAATATTAACTTCCTTAAAATAATAATTTTCTAAGAACATTACTGCTATGATAATGAATAATTCACAATATAACTGTAATATATACCTCAAAAATAAAAATGTTTCAACAGAGCAAATGACTGAACTACTATTGGCAATGCTATTTTGATGCATATTTAGTTTTTAAAAACAAAAATGACCTTGTTCACCATTTACACACCTGCTTAGACTCTTCAAACTTCTTTTCTTCTTCTTCTTTCCGTTGTTTAGCACGGACTACAGCAATGGCTACTTCTTCTGTAGTCTTTCTTCTTCGCTCATGCCATAATTCATCATCATCTAGAAGTCTACCTCCAGCACCACCAAATGGCTATAAAAAGAAATTTCTGCTTATCAATCCACTGCAGCCAACATTTTTCAACTTTATACAGAGCAAGGAAAAGTTAAAAAATTGAGGAGCACTGATAGAAATTAAATGGACAAAGGGAAAAAGGCAGTGGCATATACAACATGGCATGCCTAATGAGAATAGCTGGGAATGTCAGAAAAAATAAAAAACTGAAATGAAATGATACCTGTATAACAACATATGATAAAAAATGTAGCTAAATACTTTTGAGACTTATTGCTATTTTCAGTGACTTTATTGTATTAGTGAACTCTCTACCATCATGTGAAAGATATGCTTGTTAAACAGGTACACTTCATCATTGAAGAGAAATAAAATTCCAACTCAAAGCAGTGAAACCCTGAACTATTTGTATATGGTGTAGAGACTCAACGTCGAGTCTCCAGGTCAAAAGTCCCCCAAATAGAAATAGAATTTAAGCGGAGAGCAGGAAAGATCGCGAAAACACCAAATAGAGAGAGGAAGGGAGAAAGCTGGAAATACTGAATAATTCCACTAAGTGAAAAGCACCCTGAAAATACCCCCCTTGGAGATTCTTCGGATCACAACTCCCATAGTCCTATAACCTGCCCCACTGTCCTTAGACCACACATCGTCGACGGTGAAGGAAATAGGTCTTACCACGCATCTCAAAGCCCTGCGGGCAGGAGCTGACATAAAAATAAGATGCGAAAGGCATGACAATTGATAAACAGCAACCTTATCAACACCCTAACACCCTCCCCCACCATGTCCCCTGCTCGCTCCATAAGGAAGAGAGATAAAAGAAGTCTGCAGGTGGACTCGTGGCAAAGCTAAATTGAAGGGGATGTAGATGCTGCTTTGCTAGTCTTTTGTCCATGGTCAGTCATTCGTCAGTTGCTGTTGCTGTAGTACTCTTCTCTGGCCTTGTATCTCTGTGCACGGAGGGGCTCACTATGCATCCACCACATGAGATAAATATTGGATGGCCTCCTGCATTTCTCCACATATGAGAAATGACTCGGCATTATGCCCCACAGACACAGTAACAAGACTATTTGTTAAGAAACCTTTTGTGTATATTTATTTGTCCCTGAGACCAAGAGCTAGAACTCACACAAAATATCTCACGTGTCTGACAGCCCACCTCACAATGTTAATAAACAAATTTGCAAAAGTCATTTAAAATAATGTGAGATTCTAATTGGAGATGCTATGTTTTCAAATGCTTAATGCAGAGCATACATTAAAAATATGAACATTAAACAATTATAAAAGATAGAGAACTGAGGAGGAAAAAATAAAAATCTTAATGATAAATAATAGAATGATTATTTTATTTTCTTTCCTTTCAATCCTCTCCTTTCAGTCATTCAGAATTAAAAAGCTCGATGTTGGAACATCATCATATCAGTTCCTTCAGTATCATCATTATGACTGCAGGTATACTTTATTTAAAAATTCTCAATTTATAAAATCTTATTCTCTGTGAAATGAAATAAGATCAATAATGAATACAATATGAAAATATTACTGATATGATAGAGAATACAATGATGAAGTAGATATTTATTAAATGCACAATCTCACATGGATCATTAGTAAAAAAAATGAAAAGTGGCATGTAAAGAATATAAACAGTTATGTTTTTCACAAGTTACTAAAGTTATTATTTAAATTATTTCAACAATCATTTCCATCAAATGGGTCTCAAATATTATATTAAAAAATTGTTTTAAATGAAACTGCAATAAAAGGTTTAAAAAAGGGTTATCTAAATCAAAGGTTCAAATATCTCTAATGTTATATTATTTTAATTAATTTATTTTAACTATTTGTTATTATTATTAAATTAATTTAATTTATTACCATGTGTGAAGCTAACTTAAATGGAGCTTGCATCAAATTTCCCAAAGAAGCCGGTGGTATTGATGCTGGTCCCTGCTGAGGTGGCGTCACTCCACTTCCACGTGATCCACCTCTGTAATCCATCATAGACGGGGGCATAAGAGGAGGCGGTGCAGCTGAGCGCCCCCCCCCAGGTTGACCCCATCCGACTCTGCCATCAACCATGCGATTTCCATCCAATCGCTTTGAGTCACGACCACGATCATCCTTAATCAAGAAATATACAAATAATATTTAACTATTAATATATGTCAGTGACTTAGAGAAATTCAAAAGCATTATATGTATGTATTTCTTAGAATATAGTCCTCTCCTCCCTATTTCTGAAACCAAAATTTTGGAAAAAATTTTAATCATACGCACGACATGTTAAATATTCTAAAGGTGTTGACAGTCTTTAGTTAGTGTTGATAAGAATAAAATTACAAAAAAATAATGTTTACATACGTTTCTATTCATAAGTATGCATGTATATGTTGTATGGGCTATAGTTTTTAATGTTAATCTATGATTTATTGGCTTTAACTTACTGTGCAATCGTGTGTATCAATTTATTTGATTACTGTTCCTTCTGCCCTGTTGGCTGCTGTGAATTGCTTTTTACTGTTCATGTTACATTAAGTATAAGTTTTATTCTACAAAGAGGGCAGCACTGTTGTGTTTTCTATAGAAATAGCTTTATGGTCATGGACTTTCAAATAATGGATAAAATTCTAGCCTAAATTCCTCTAAATCTTTGGTTTGTCTAATTTTGGTTTTTCTTTTCTGTATTAATTTTCCACCAAACATTGTATAAATTCCTTCTGTCATGAAAGGAATTCCATTTTTGTATGGTATCATGTTTTTAGCATATGTATTTTGTTTTAGGAAATTGATACATATAGTGGTGTTGTTCATCCTTTTCCAAAATAGCCCTGATGATGGTCTACAAATAGACAAACGTTGGCATGATATAACATGAGGTCATATTGACCAATTCCTCAGTATTGTATATAACCCAAATTAGAACATACAAATATAACTACAGATAAATATACATGCTTTTAAGTTTATCAATTTATGAGAATCTTATGTTGTAAGTTAAATGAAATTTTAAGAAACTGGTAAAACTGACTAGTATGGTCTCATGTGTTTACTGTTTACAATAAAATTAACTATTTATAAAAATTTAGTTTCAATGGATACTAATATACCAACTATAAACCCATTGGACCAAATAACACCAAAATCTTGGGAAAGCATTTGGCACATATTGTTAGAAAATACATTGCACGGAGTAAATGATTGAAAAATTAACATTTCAGTCATGATAAAACTCTCAATATATTAATATATAATGCTTTTAAGAACCAATTAAAAATTTTATCTTACCATACGCCCACGTCCGTCGTCATGATGATCGATATCATGGCCGTCCCTTTCATCTTCTGGTACATGAACACCCCGAGCTGCTGGACCAGCAGGACCTCTGCGGCTCTCGGGTTCTTTTCCTTTAAGGTGCATGTGTATGGGTGGGTTCGATGGCTGTGCCATCAGTGGCAATGAGTGATGATGCTGTGCTACAGAGAGGTTTTGATTTAACCCTCTGACTACACCACCTTGTTGCTGAGAAATTGATGGGCCTTTGGAATCTTTGTGCAACAAATGTCCATTTGTCCCATCGTCTTCAGTACTCTCATCATCACTAAAAGCTAACTTTTGGCTGAAAAGAAAAAAAGTATAAAATTTCAACACAATTGGGAGAAAATTGTAAAAATAGGTCATTTAAATTTTTCCTAAAATTAATTTATTATCAATTTTCAAAATATATACAGTAGAAGTCTGTTTCGCTGTAGCGAGTGATCTTTTTGCAACAGTAGTTCCACGTGTTAAAGCATATGGAGTTACAACAGTTATAATGAGTGTCATATCTAAGGTATCATTATAACAAGCAGATTTGTGTGTGCTCGCAGTTCGGGTTCATAGCTATCACTCTATACATTGTCAAACTTCACGAATCAACATAGTAATGAAGGCTTTAGGAGAGACTTTGTGGGGAGTAGTCATGTCACTGACTTTCCTGGGGAATGACTCAACAACTTATTTTGGAATAGGTGGTCCAGTCTATAATCTTCTGGTCAAGTCGTTTCACCTGGTATTTCATAGGCTTTTTGCAGTTGATACAGTTAGGATGGAGAGGAAAAGAGAGCCTTTAAATTTAGAAAAGAAATACACAATCATTGTGGCTTGTGGAAGAAAGGACATTAAAACCGGGCACCAATATGTCTTGTTGTCGTCAACTCTTTTCACCATTCTGAAGACTGAATAAAAAATTAGGACTGCCTATACATTAGAACAGGTGGAGGGGGGTAGCAAGAAACTGTAAAAGGCAAGTAATATGGAATTGAAATCAGTATTATTTGATTGGTTTTTACAGCAGAGTTGTATTTCCAATCTGTGGCCCCACGCTCATAGAAAAAGGAAGAGTTTGCACCAAGAATGTAAATTGAGAAATTTGAAAGCACTGATGGCTGGTTTAATAGATTTAAAGAAAGAAGGGGGATTTTACTTCATCACATCAGCAGTGAATCAGAGAATGTCAGCTCCAAAACCGTGAAAGATTTGGTTCCAACCCGAAATTTGATAATGGAAAGATATGATGCAAAGGTCATTTATTTATAAAGGAAGCTATTCGGGAAATTATCATTGCAGTCATTTACTTTAATTTTAGTAATAATTTTAACTATATGTGCTGATTCATTCCATTTAGGATATATACAATGTGGATGAAACAGCCCTCTTTTTCAATTTACTTCCGGAAAAAACTTTGGCCGTGAAGGGTGACCCGAGTAAAGGAGGAAAATGTAACAAGGAAAGAATAACAATTCTCCTCTGCAGAAACTGAAGGAACTGACAAAATGAAGCTATTAGTCAATCGGAAAGTCAGCAAGGCCCCGATCATTCAGCAGTCAGCCATGTATTCCATGCACTTAATCAGTTGAACAAAAAAGCATGGATGACAAACCAACTTTTTCTGAAGTGACTTCAAGCTTTTAATGCACGAATTGGAGGAAGAAATAGAAGGCTTGTGTTATTTGCGGATCGCTGTCCAGCACACCCGAACTTAAAATGACAAAACTGATAATGAACTGATATTCTTTCCTCCCAATTGCACAAGTGTGCTCATCAATTCATTAATGCGGAATTGGCAATTGCAGAAAAAAGGTAAAGTGGAATATACTATAAGCAATCCATGGGTTAGCTGCTTTGTGGGATAAAAATATGCTTGAAGTAATACATAAACGGTTTAGGCATGCAATTCAAGTGAAATGCAATAGAAGTTTTGGTCAAAGAATCCATGGATACTAAGGTAGGTCCTGGGAGCTGAAAGGTTGTGTCAAGCCTACTGAACATTCGCTGCACATTTAATGATTATGTAATGCCAGATAAAGATATTACTGTGTGCAGTGTAATGTAGCATAAAATGTATTTTTGTGATTTTTCGTGAAATCAAATTTTTCCAGACCTACAAAAATATTAATATTGACACACGTACCAGTGCTTGACTTAGTTCATGAATGTGTATGTCTTCAATGTGGTGCTATTTCCTCTGTAGAGCCGATCGGAATAAAAGAACATATGAAGTGGTGATTAAGCCCTTAGACTATACAGTAGAAGGGATTAGTAGAAGGTCAGAGGGGAAGGGAGACTGCCGAGCAATGGGGGGGTTAAATTTTCAATGACAATGCAAGAGAAGGGATTAATATGCTTAAAATCCCAGTTGAAGGTCAGATGAGGTGTACCAAAAAGAGACTAAACCGACTTGGACAAACACAACACCCATGCCATGGGTAGGGCTCGAGCCCATAACCTTTGGGTTATCTGGCAAGTGCACTAACCCAGCCAGCCATAGTATTCCTGAAACTCTTCTTTGTTCATTAAGCGTTGCCAAAAATACTACTGGTGCATGATGTAACGAGTTTTGGGGATGATATTTTATAATAAAAAAAAATGAAATACAGCATTTCAATGCATTTGCAGATGGATATTTACCTGTTGCTTCATGTCTCATTATCACCCATTTTTGATACCATTAATTGACGATAGATGCAAACTTAAATTTCCATCGGTTAATATGAGTGATTTTTCGTCACTTATCAGCACACATTATAATGGACTTCTACTGTATATTTATTTTATCACTAAACAATAATTTTTATTTGAACTTTCTTATACCACAGACAATTTGGATGGTACAAAGAAAAATGTTGATTAGACCCTTTGGCAATATATATAAACAGAATCAGATTGCATATTATCGCTTTGCCAGAATATGGTTAAACATAGAGAGATGTGAGAGAAGTGTTAAACAGCATGTGCTATTTATTTTTAGCTGATTTTATGCTGGTATCTCTTTAGATAGATACTTTGATGATTTTGTACTTAAGCCACCTGCAGTTATTATGATAATAAATGGGCGAATGACCTACATTGTTAATATTAGGCGATATGCGTTCCTATTATATATTATTTAGTTGTTTTAATACAATGTAGGTATGAAATGGTAAATTAATTGATTGAATCTGAGAGACTTTCTAATACTCACTTGTAGTCTATGTCATCTTGAGTTGCCCAGCCATTTCCACGAACAATGTCATCCATTTTGTTGAGATCCTCTTCCTTTATGATTGGTCTCTGGAGGACATCGTCTTCTGTAGGGGCTGTCGGCCCTTGGCCACCACTGGGTTGACCTGGGGGGCGGCCACCAGCAGCTGGCCCAAAACGAACCCCAGGTCCACCTTCGCCTTCTGTACCTCCACTCTGGCCACCTGCGGCCGATGGATAGCCAAAGCGTTGGGGCCTTGGGGCTGCTCCATGAATTGAGGCTTGAAAATTGGGAGGAAAACCACCAGGACCAGCAAAACCACTTCGGTACATCTGCAAAAGTATAACATCAATTACCACTCAACACAAATGACAATAGAAGTGCAAATCACAACCTAATTTTCTAATGAAAAAAATCATTAAGCCATTCAGAATTAAAAAGCTCGATTTAGTGATATCATCCATATGTCACACCATTTATAATTCATCATTAAAGCTTATTGCATTTAGCTTCAAGAAGAGAACAAATTTCTAACAATATTCTTGGCAAAAAGGAGTAATAGTCACAGCTTAAGCAATGATCAGATCTTTGACTAAAATGTAAATTAAAGTACTGCCAATACTGTAACCAAAGGTACAGTATTGTAAACACTAAAAACGAAATATATACTCAGCATAAATGATAACCCAATCCAGGAATAACCATAATATTAATAATGATGATTTTATGAGCCTGAAGTAAGCTACAGGGGTCTAAATCAAGTAATGAAAAAATTAAGAAAGCTTTAACTAGTGGACTCACGAAGCGAGGCATGATTCCCGGGAATGGAGCACTGGCATTTCCTCCACCTCCGGCGGCGGCACCAACCCCAGCGGGGGGCATTGGAGCTGCCACCCCCACTCCTTGTGGCACCACGCCACTGCTTACAGGACCCACCACCGGGGTCTGGCCGAGGGGGGTGGAAGGGGCGGTGGGCAATACTCCTAGTCCTGCACCTCTTGCACCCAGACCCTCTCCAACCAAACCTGAGGAGAAAATATTTGGAGTGATTTTGAATTAGTAACACTGGCTAGGTAATTAAGGTTCTACTATACTTTAAATTATTAATTTTCATCTTCACTCTTAATGCAAGGACAGTCGATTTTGCATCAACTAAAAAGCAACATGGTAGTAAGAAAAGATACTTTTGAAAATTTTACAAATTCTTAATATAATATAACATTTTCAATAGTGGCTCTCAGAATTAAAAAGCTCGATTTGGAAACATCATTCTATTCAGTACCAACTTCACATTCATCATTGAAGCCATTAAGATGGAGAAAAATTGCTCATATTGCTCTAAATTTTAGCAAATCGGTTATTAAGTTAGAACATTACAGTAAATTGTAAAATAGTTCACAACTTTAATACCTGAACAATATTGCAGATAGAAAAAATTAAGTTAGAAAACCATTCACTACAGAAGATCCACAACTTATACTGATTTACACATATACAGATATATAATATGTATTATATTAACATGATGTGTTTTATATTAATAATTTGTAATTGCCTTATGAACTACACACAATCATTTACTGAGTAGATGGAGTCCCTCATCCATCTGAGAAAAAAAGGCATTAAAATATATATCATGAACTGTTTGTATATGAGCCCTATAATGGCTAAGAAATGGAAGAATGAGGGATTTGAGAGTGGAAAAAATAAAGGGATGATTTTGATTGATATGATCTTGACTTAAGGGGGATACCATTCAACCTTTCCATTTCTAAGAGTCGACCTCTTTAGTTCTGACATCGGCTGCAAGTGCCAAAAGTGGAATGGGGAGACCTCAATGGACGGGGGAAGATGAGTTTAGGAGTGGGATAGGCAAAATAAGGAATACTGAAAAAGAAAATTAAAGAATACCCTACCACTGTTTATTGAATAAATACATTAAGAAATAAGTTAAGTTAAAATAAATTTTTATAAACCACTATTTAGCATGAAAACATTCAAAGAAAAGGCAAAAGAAAACACTTTCAAACATTATGCCATAACTGTATAGAGTTATGATAAATCTTTGCACAACTTCTCATTTGTCATGGAAAAATCACTGGTGTTTGCAAATATACATAAGAGGTGTGATTTTTAGATCAACAAATTTAAGGGGATTCCGAATATGTAAAATGGCTCTCAAAGATAGAACGGTGTGTGAAAAAACAAATGATGACATAATAGTCCAGTCGGAATAACAACTTTCTTGGAAAGAACTACAGCCCCTATGAAAGTTTGCACACTGCTCAAGTGAGCCATATATAATTTGTAAACGAAAAATGGCATGCTAATTATGGTTGTGGACAAAACGGTGGCTAAAAACAAAGTATGAAATGCTGTTTTTTTAGTTTTTGTTTCAGAAATAACATTAGAGAAAAAGGTTGAAAAAAGCATTTTAGCAGTGAAAATAACCAATATGAGTTTAATGCCAACTCCAGACAATTAGGTTTCTTGCAAAACACTCATAAACAGAAATGCTTTTTTTCAAAGTCGTGTAATTATTGCTTATTATTAAATATACTTTACATTTTAGTGAAATATATTTACATTAATTTTAGAAAGAATCACGACAGTCAGCAGTTATCTACTTGAGTAATAATTGTCAATTATTAAATTGTTAGTATAAATAACACGTTCATTTCAATCATCTGTACAAATTTTTAAGCTAAAGACTTGAAATTTAAAACCCATTTTGGAAAATACCTTAATATTAACACGCAAAAAATTATTTTGTTTGTTAACTTTCCATGTTGTAAATTTGTTACTCAGTGGTTATGAATGAAACTGGACTTAATGCATTTTGTATGCTTCATTTTCCATGAACTTTCGTGCAACGTTTGTCAAAAAATATTAATTATATTCAAGGAACTAAAAGCTCCTTCATTTGTTAAGAATCAATCTCTCATTTCCTAGGATATTTTTAATCTTCCGTTCTAATGCACCAAAATGGATGTTCTTCTTTCAATTTGGGGTAACTAAATCAATTGATTGCAAATATCAACATTAAAAATACGTGTCAAATATAAACCCTTCTCATGATATTTAGCTACAAATTTATTATTATTAATAAGACTCATAATGAAAATGCAAATCAGACTATTACCTAATTAGTTTGATTAAAATTAGATCAATTAATTATGAAGTATCACTATCGATATTATATTCTAATTAATATTTTATTAAAGATAGCAATTTAATTAGTTTGTTGTTATATGTCTCTTATAAATAATAAACCATTAGTCATCCAAACAATGAAATTGCAATATTGGATTGATGGTACTTCTGTTTGTATCCCTCACTATATTGTGTCTTCTCGTGACGAGCAGTAGGATACTCTATGACAATTTTCACAATGAACTAAATTCACCCTGAAATTGAAAGAAGGCTGTCTATAATGCTCATGGGACCTCAAAAACATAATATGCCAGGTCAACACTACCTAAGCCTAAAAGAGAAGTATCCTGTATCAAGTTACATCAGGGTCCCTGTCAGAGCATCACCTTTTGAGGGTGGAGTGACATATGCAGGTGTTATACCTTGACCATCGAAAGAAGACTTTTGACCGTTAAATTTGTAGCCAATCGGCGGTCACCTACCATGATGTATAGTCGGATAGTCTCTCTCTCTCTCACATTCCTTGTGTGAGAAATAGAGAGAGAGTTATAACAAATGCATAACGAAAAAAAACATGGCGTGTTTATGCATCAAGCTGTTCTCTTTACAGCAGAAGACACAGCTCTCGATTTTTCAAGAAAATAAGTAACCATTCAACGAAATATACATGATTTACTCCTTGTCCCCTGACACATACTTTCTCATAGTATTTAAGAGTATGATAGATTCTATTTTTGCTATTCATATGTTTTAATCATAAGAAGTATAAGTAATAAATTCATGCAAATGTCAAATAAGATCAATGTGTATCTTCAAAATCCATA
>WURS02000004.1:2415282-2428867 GCA_011762765.2 Rhinocypha anisoptera | reverse complement strand
ACATATGGAGCTGTGAGCTAGACTTGTAGACAATACAGGAAAAGCTCATTTGTCTGTGTTGACCTTAGCAGGATGGCCACTCTCTTGACCATCCTCTTATTTATGTAATCCTAATTGTTAACCGTAGACCATATCTTATCTATGATTGTTCATGAAAAGTAGCCAAAGATAATACCGATACGTGACATACATTAGTTACGAGTGAGAGAGTTTTGGTGACAGTATTTTAATTATTTTATGCATTTTTTATGCTATTTTCAAGCATTTGCGGATGGATTGATACAACTACTTCATGGCTCATTTTCACCTACTTTTGGTGCCGTTATAAATGCCGAAAGAGGCGATTTTAAATGACTGTCGGCTATAACAAGTGTGCGTTATTTCGAGAGATTTTTCGTCATCTATCAGCTCTCGTTATAGCGGACTTCAACTGTATTTATTTTGTACTTAATTTGACAAGGGCTATTGCATTTTTTGAATGCTTAAGTGTCTAATAAAGGTATTACTACTACAGTGAATGGATAGTTTAATGGTTTAAACCAATGACTTCAATTACTAACTGAGGAATGGCAATAATTAACATTTGTTCATTGGCAGTGTTCCTTCCCGTTATGATTTTATAGAGATTAAGTCAAAATTTTCAATTGAATCAAAGTAAATGTATTGTAACAACTGACAGAAAAAATTAATATGAATGGAAGTCTTTTTGGAACAGGGGAATTCCCACTAATTGATTGATGATTCAGTATCTCGAGTCTGCATTGTCACAATATGTAGAAAAGAAAATATATTCATAATATTTCATAGCTTATCAATAGGTATTTATGGGTGGTTTGCCTCTGAAAGGGCTCTTTTTCATTGCAGTTGTCTGATGGATGTACAAGTATGAATTTCATGAGGTTTTAACTAATACAATATTTTGGCTGAAATAGGGCTATATAAAGAATTTTTAATCCTACAATTATTAAGAACAAATTGTCAAATGTTAACACACCCAGATCTATAAATTTTGATGGTAGTGAGAGAGAGGTGTATTTTATTTACTTCACAGATAAACAGGATAAAAGACGTTAGTTAGGGACAACAAAGGAATGAGCAGATTGGCCGGAAATGAAGAAGAGGACCAACCAACGTCCATGAATCATTGATATCTCATCCACTTGAATCGAAATCTCTCCACAATGTCACCACTATTTCACTCTGACCAGTCACATCATGTGCACACACACAGAGGAGGAGGGGGGACGCCATTGGATCAAACAGAATGGAATGGAATGACACAAATTCTATCCGTGACAGAGTAAAAAAAAATCAAAGCATAGATAAAAAAATGTAAATAATTACTATACACAATGAAAACTAGAATTATTAACTACTTGATTGGGGAGTTGGAATGACAGGAAGCGGATTCCATTCAGGGGGATAGCCAACTAATAAATCTTTTTTTATGTTTATGCATTAAAATCATGGTTTTGCCTATGCAAAAGAAAATAATCATCCCCAATACAGATAGATGCTTACTTTGCTCTTATAAATAGCTAAAATACTATGGAGGATGCAATTGTTATTATTAAAAATTGATTTATTGCAAACAATAAATTTAATTATTATATTGATACAACGATTTTACCAAAGGCTCTTAGAAAAGGTGTAGCTTCTAATTAAAAAATGTCTTAATAGTCTTGCATTTTCGTGAATGATTTACATGTGAATGAATAAAAATGTCTCAAGGTGCAAGGGTATGAAATAATCAGCACCACATTTGCAGGGTTATAGTATAATTTACTATAAGTATTATTTATAGTATAAGAGGATAACAGGGAGTAACTTGTCATGCTCATTACAAATAGTAAGATCGTTTTTATGATGAATATACTTGTTACCAGTGAAGTGGTTAATGACCAACTACACATTAACAGATTTATGGATCAGTTTTCTTGAATAAACTTTTGTTCTAGACTCAGAAACATTGCTGTAAGATTCAAAACTTTCAATAGTAAAAATAATACAAAAGTATGTGTATATTCATGGTAGTCTTTCATGGTCACTTCAAAAAGGATGACTACAATAGAATGGGCATGAGCGCCTAGACTCACAGAGATGGAATGGACACGAAGGTGGCTCATCCAAGTTTTCTCTGACAAAGGATTTGATGTCTTGGACAGTTTCACCACCCACAAAACATCCTTGGAGAACCATGCGATTGGGGAAGATGACTCTGATTACACATGGCATGACAGAGTAATGGGCCTCCTTTTGCTGCTGCCTGGCTGCAGAAGTTAGCAAAGGAGCGTCCTCCAAGTCTTCTCTGAAATGTGAGTGCCAATGATTACAGTGGAAATTTCAAAAGAAATTATTGAACATTATGAACCATGGAATATGAGGTTGGTCAGAAAAGTGTCCGACCCAACAAAGATACAAGACATTTTTTCTGAAAATTTTTTTTGTTTTTCAACATAGTCTTCTTGTAAATCTACACACTTCTCCCAGCGATGCTTCCATCTCTGTAACCCATCCAAAAAGTCCTCGGCGCTTTTCTCTGCAATATAATTGTTCACGAAGGTGATTGCCTCTTCATTTGACGAAAATCTCTGTCCTCAAGAGTGCAATTTTTAGATGAGGGAACAAAAAGAAGTCTCTTGGGGCTAGATCTGGTGAGTAAGGTGGATGGTCAAGTAATTCAAACCGTAATTCGTGGATTTTTGCCATGCAACCGATGAGGTGTGAGACAGTGCGTTGTCTTGGTGAAAAGGATTTTCTTTTTCTGCAAATGAGGCCAATTTTCCACAAGTTCTGCCCTCAGCTTGTCAAGTAATGATGCGTAGTATGCTCCTGTAATGGTTTTTCCTTTTTGAAGATAATCGATTAACATGACTCCATGACTATCCCAAAGAGCAGTCGCCATCACTTTCCCAGCTGAAAAAAGTATTTTTGTTTCAGGCGTATAATGGTGTATCCAAGTTTCATCTACAGTAATTAATCGACACCAAAACTCATATTTATTGTGCCTAAACTGCACCAACAGAACGTTGGAAATGTTTATTTGAACAAGTTTTTGGTCTAATGTGAGCAAACGCAGCAACCAATGCGCTCATGCCTAAATGTTGATTTAATATGTGACAAACACGATCTTTTGACATATTCATAACCTCTGCGATCTCTCTCACTTTAATTCGGCAGTTGCCTAGAACCATTTGGTGACCTTTGGCGATGTTTTCGTCGGTAGCTGCAGTTTTTGGATGTCCCAAACATTCGTCGTCTCCCAAGCTCTTACGGCCATGTTTAAATTCAGCTGTCCAAAATTTCACTGTGGTAAATGAAGGTGCAGAGTCCCCATACACAGAATCCAACTCATCTGTGATTTGCATAGGTGTATTGTCTATCAAAAACAAATATTTAATAACAGCTCAATACTCAATTTTGTCCATTTTCACAAAAACACATCAACTCACTCAAACAACTGTTACATAACAACTGCGCTTCCAAAATGGCTGTAACTTTGGTGAGTAACTGTCGACAGATGAGCAACAAAATTCACTAGCTTTTATTTAAGAGTGCTGCCATTTTCATGTTTAAGTCGGAAACTTTTCAGACCACCCACGTATTTATCTGTGGACGTATAAATCTCTGTGGACATAAATGAATTTTTAGCAAAAATGGCTTTGGGAGATGTTTTGTCGACCAATATTTGGTTCTCAACAATGATTTCATTTGACTTTGGCTGCTACTGATTGATATTTATAAAATTTTTTTAGCAAAAATAAGTGATTAAAAAGCATGGTGGTATAAGTCTATACCAGACCTAAAATATATTTGCGACTGAGCTTTGTAAGCTCTTGTAAAGGCTTGAGCATCTTCGCTTGTAAGGGCTGGGAGCTCCAAAGGGTGGAGGGGGCTTCAATTAGAAGTTTCCAAATGTACTTCCCACAGAGAGGGCCTGAAACCATGAAAGGTACAAAATCCTTTCAACATATGGCAACTCAGCACACAGGATGATGAAGTGGACATGATTTAGGCTTGAAGGGATCTAAAAATTTTGTGAAACTATGTTTTTATGCTCACTTGTATCTGATTGAGTCATTCTCTAGTCCTGTGCCATAGAGATTCTCCTTTTTTCCTTTTTCACCTTTTTTCCTGAGCCACAAAGATGTTCGAATTTGGGTATACATACACATGAATGACCACAATGACGAAAAAGTGGTAGATATCTACGAGGGCATGTTTAAAGTTGATGAAAATTTTAATGTTTTTGGAGACGGAAATGCAGTCATCAGAGAAGATCAAGTAGGAAAATATTGTGCGGAGTGGGAGTGGCAAACCAATTGCACATATCTCCAAAGTGGCACATGGAGACAGAACTCCAAAGACGAGTTTAGATTAGTGCCAAAGTGACAAATTAAATTGATATGATTGAATTGTACATATCACAGGTAATTTTTATTATTATCAATTAATAATGTCACCTATACTTTTTACTTTTATGCAAATTTCAACTTTATTAATTTCATATTATTACATATCCTATAAAAATGTAACATATGACTGATAGAGATTTTCTATAATTATATGTTATTCATCTCATTTTCTTTTTTATGCTCTCTAATAAATTATTAAGTGTCAAAACAAATAATTTTGAATAACTTTTTTACATTTTTTATCATGAAATCATCTTATGCCTCTTGTAGGCAAAAATAATACCTCTACCTCAATCGATGAGTTGGCACATGAGTCACAAGAGTATACTCTCATTTCATAAACTTGGGGCACCCGATCATCAAAAGGTTCGCCATCCCTAGTATAGAGTGAAAAGTCATTGGAATATTCTCTGAACAACAAAATTTAATTTAGACTAAAATTATTTTAAAATCACCCACTTATTTGCAGTAACCTGATACAATAAGAGAAATGGCGTAGTCCAAAAATAGCATTAACTACTCACCGTAGCAGCTCCTCCAACTGGACCAGTAACGGGTGGTTGCTGCCTGTTTTGTGGAAGAGGTGTTTGAGACGTGGGTTGAGTAGTACTTGTGGTCAAGGGTAATGTTGCAGGGGGCAGCAGGGCGGCCACAGCCGCAGGTCCTTGCACCTGAGGTGAGGTTGGGGTCGCTGAGGGAGTTGTTCCCTCTGCTGGTGGCTTTGAACCCCATCCTGTACCTCCTGTGGGAACAAGACTGACTGGTGGATCCGCTCCTGATGTCTCTGCTTTCAGGCTGGGCAAGTTGGCAGGAGCTCGGCGGGCGCAGGGCACACGACCAAGGCTTTGCATTCCATGTTTACGGAGGATTGTTTTTTGTGCAGGCTCTAACGATTCACCCTAAAAAGAACGAAATATTTCAATAAAGAAGATTAAAATAAATTGCTGTTATGACTATGACAACTGCTAGTCTTCATGCCCCCATCAGCAGTGGTCATGGGAGCTATTCCTCAAAGAAAGTTGATTTGTGTAGACACTCCACATAATGAGATTGCCTTAAGAGGAAGTGATCAATTCTTAACTATTTCAACTCATCTTCATCATATCCCTGCATTTTAGACTGTTTACCATCCCTGACCTTCTGCCTGCATAGACATTGCTTCTCACCTCTACTCTTTCTTCCTTTGGACCTGACTCACCTTTTACTCTATACTTGCAGCTTCTACTCTGTTAACTGTCTGCTGTTATCTCTATGCTAGCTGCCTGAATGCTGTGTCTACAAACAGCATATCATGGGCAGTGATGGTCTTTCGGATATGTATTTGTTGTTTCTTTCGACCTGTTGGGTCAGATCTGTTCTTTCTTTATGTTTTGACGTTAACACCTTTCTTCTAATAACAATGTTGGGTAATTGTTAATATATACCACTTCAGTCATTACCTCAAACAACTGCAGGTAAAAATTGTAGAAATTCTTTGTGATCAACCAACTAATGAATTCCTATCTCTATTATTCCCAATTTTTGTATTCTGGCAAGTCATTTGAAATTCAAATATATCTACCTATAAATAGCATTAAAATTGAAATCTATCAATTCATACCTGATGAACCTTTTTTAATATAATAAAAGAGTTAACATGGGAAATTTATAGTTACACATTTAGAACAATTGAGTTCAGCCATTATTTTGAACACCAGGCTTTATATGATCCCGTCATGCCAAAATAATAGGCGTTTTTACTACTTTGTCTTTGATTCTGATATTTTCTCAGAGGAATATCTATGTTTTAGTGCACTTTGTAATGACACAAAATACCTTTTGGGATAGTGTATCACAATGTCTTAAATTTCTCCAGACATTACTGCATTGTTTATTAAGTAACTAGTATGACAGTGAGCTTGACTGCCAATCGTGCATCACACATAAAATTCCACTCTTCACAAAAGAATATTCCTGCTAAGAGTTAGTGAATTTTATTAGTGTTATAAGAAGAATGAATTTACCCATGAACCATCTTGATTTCGGAAGGTAGACAAAATATTGTGTTATGCATGCTCTGCTTCAACCTATATCTTCCCATCAATATACAAAATATTGCTTTATGTATAAAAAAGTATATATTTGATTTTTGTATTGTAGGTGTAGTGTTGTGTTATAAAGGATATTAGCTAAGGTGGTAAGACCTTTTTACATAGTAATTCAAATGTGTAATGTATAAAGGATTATTAATGCCACCATACTTTACATTAAGTAAAATTATAATTTACTTAAGCTGCATCCGAACTTGCCATTCAGACACCTAATTGGCCCTTGTTAGGCAGGACGTCATCTTGAAGGATGTCCGAACTTGTTAGGCAGCATGAGGGAGCAAATTTAGGCATCTATTCCAGCCACAGGATTTAGGATGAACGAAGTGTATCCTAAAAGTGATGCCATATTGATATTCCCATAATTCTCAGCGCTGTGAGCGTTACATGCACTTGTCTTCTCAAATGGCGATTGAGCATAAACAATTGTAAATGCTTAATAAGTGTGTCATTAGTCTTTTGCTGCCTTTTAATTAGTACTTTCAACATTTTCCATATGTTATAAATTATATACCGGGCTTTACAGATCTCTTTATAAGGTGAAGTATTCTTGATAGGCTGAGTCACAATTTGTATGACTAATAAATATTCTGAATATTTTATCAGTAAATGCAATTCATGAATTTTAAAGGATTTAAATCCATGGCATTGAGTTGGATGTATGTGAATAACATTTAGTTTCATCCATTAATCTACTAGAAAGGAAAAATTGAAGAAAATGTAATGCTTTATGTATAGTATACCTACATGTTTACAATCATGTTTATCACTTGAAGAAAGTATATTTGCAAAAGTTATAATGAAATCAATTTGTCATAAGAATGCCAATAAAATGAGGCAGATATATACCCGGCTTGAAAGCAATCAAGTATTTGTCATAATTTTACAATAATATTGGTTTCCCTTTTTAACAGCGATTCACGTTGAAAAGACAAAGTTTGTTTGTACTGCAACCACTGAACTGATTAAGACAGGTCTTAAATAGGATTTAACACTGTCCATACAGTGAATTTCAGGTGAATCAAAACAAAATAAGTAAAAATGCTGCTTTTTCCCCCATGATCTCTATTGTGCGTACGATGGAAATTTTTTGTTGGTTAATCTCATACTCTACAAGTTAAACACTTGGATTGAAGTCACAGCAAACTGTGCAAAAGGCATGCGAATTTACAAGCTTTTTATGTCTTCTGGAGTCTATAGTGAGAACGAAGATATTTCAGCTAGTAAAATACTTTACAGTTTGGATGCAGATTTATAATATGTTCCACTCATATAAAGACTTTTTAAATGGCTTTTGACTGATTTGACCTTTATGCACAATTATGTAAAACTGATTTTTCTTGATAGAGAATTGAGTTCTTTATAGAGACTTTTCTACAGAAAGTGTTTTGCAATGTAGAGAAGGCATCCTACCGAAGTAACAAATTTCCATGGGTTAGATGAGGTCATCCTCGCTATATTGGATGATGAGTGTAGTGATACTTAAAATAATGCAAAGCATGAAGATGGTTAAAAAAAAACACCCCCTCTACTCCTGAGAAAAAGGAATAATGTACTACGTATTTTTCCACTAAGACATAGTTATGCCTGAAAATACAGAATATACCCTCTTCTCCTGTTTTGAAGAAGCAGATTCTGACATAAGTGATGAGTTTCATACCGTAATAAACAATCTTTAACTTTTAACTCCAAGAGTAATATTCGATAAGCTTGTGACAATGAACTTTTGGAGAAAGTCCACTACTTCCGAAAACTTTTACAACATTAAGGAAACAAATTTAACTAACGTAGAGTGCACGAAATATTTAGGTGTTATGACAATAGAAGAGGGGGAAAAAGTTAGAGAAATTGTGGAATAGCAAATAAAAAGTTAGAATTCATAAGGTGGGTACTAGGGAAATGTAATGAGACGGTAAAGGAGCACAGTTACTTTTCATTAGTTAGGCCTCATTTTGAATGTGCGCCAAATATGTGGAACACTCATGAGGCAGGACTGGTTTTTGAGTTGATCTAACTCAGTCACCATTAATAGGACCCTCATGAATTAACTCAATAACCATGTGCTTGGAAAGGGGCTGTTTTGAGAAATACCATGTAACCTAGCATCCTCATTTGAGGACGGCCATTTTTTCCATTATTTAAATAAAACTTTTGTGTATATTTGTTATAAGTCGATTTAGTTAACATTTTTCTAAATACTGTCTTCATATGATTAATTTTCTCAGAGCTGTTTATTTATCAGCATTAATAGGTTTAAAGATGCCTTTTGACCATCTTTATGAGGAATCTTTACACATCACTACAAGTAAAATAGCAAAGGCAAAAACTCAAATTGCCTGACCTTTATGTCTGAAGGAACGGAAAAAGCCCTGGCATTTTTCATATATAACAGGTGACAGGGGTTGTCACTAAAAGGGTTATTACCTTCAAGGCCAGCAAGATCAATCCAGAAACCCATGTTTTAATAGTTTAAAGTGAAGGAGAAATTACCCCAAAAACTTTTTTACTGCTGTATATGAATTTCTGCAGTCACAAAGTGTTTTTACAAAAAGAATTAAAAAATGACCTTTGGTGATTTTAAGAAAATGCAAACCACACTTCTGTAGAAAGCTCTACAGAACAAACCACAGGACAGAGGGATATAACACCACATGAATACTAATGACAAAGAAAAAAAGGGCAGATAGCATCGTTATCTGTTGTCATGGCAGTCAAACAGTATAAGGGCAATTTATCTATTACTGAGGAAATCACAGGGTTTGTAGTAAAAAATGATCACTTCCCATTAGATTGAGAAGAAAGAAATCTGTAGTCAGTATAAGGGGTGAACTAGACTCCTTACTAGGAGGCAAACCAGTCGGTATGGTGCTAATCCTCCTTATTTAATATAAGTTTTAGAGACTCCTATATCAATATTTTGGTCAACCACTGACCATTAATTGGGAGTGTTTTGAATGCTTTAACAAAGGATAGTACAGTGATCAAGCAAGGTTCAAAGCCTATGGCTATCCTTAGTCAAGACACTCAACAGGCACACTACTGGTTGATGATCACTGGTCGACCAAAATATTTATGCAGGAGCCTCTAGATCACCCCTTATACTAAATAAGGAGGCTTATCTGACTGACCACCCTGACTGGTTTTTCTCCTAGCAAGGTTAACCTCATATATTGGCTAGAGGTTTCTTCTGTCAATATAATATCATAACCAATAGCTGACCCCTTGAGACCTCAACCCATCTTCAGAAAATTTCTCACTTCCCATTATGATCACAATGTATTAAAAAATTAACAAATAAACTATTTGGGCAATGATTCCTTATTTGACTACTGGCAACCTTAGGAAATTGGTAATGGGAGAGATATCAACTTTATAGGAATGGTTTAATTTTTTAAAAATTTCCCATTGTCATTTGCTATTCGTCTTTCTCTCATAGATGTATTATGATAAATTGGATGCAAAGTGGAAGGATTTAAAACTTTATTTCTATGACAAAAAAGGTAACAAGGAAAGTATAGACCAAAGCAAGCATTATTTCAAAAATAAATTAAACATATGGAAAATGAATGCAATGAATGTGAAAACAACAAAATTATACAAATGAATAATACATCCTTTCTCCACCATATGCTTCGTTTTAACCTTGATGATATTAAACTGGTGATTATTTTACAAGAAAAACTTGCATGCTACTTTAAATATAAATAAAGTAAAATGGAATTCAATTACTACCAATAATGAAGCAACAATAATTTAAATAAGGAAAAATTACCACTACCAGTCTAATTATCCACTTAGTATCCTTAAAAATTAATTGAGCATTACCACAAAGAATGTGTTCTTCATTCGTTCAAGTGTATGAAGGAATGTGAGTAACTACAAAAAATGTAATAACAAACTCAGTGAGGTTTTCCAAATAGTACTATCAAATTTCTTACTTACCACTTTCTACATTTTTAAGGATCCTTTCATGTGGTCAAATGGATTCTTCATCCATGTAATACAATCTAATTTCTCAATTATAATTGAAAATCAGTAAGTATATTATTTTCCTTCCTCAACATAATGAAAACTGCACAGAAAATGGTTGCTATTTCTCTCTCCACCAATCACTTATGTAGTTTATGAATGATTTGCATTTGTTGTTATACTTAATGGGGAAACTCAATTTAACAATCTATAAATGTTATTAATTGGATTCACCTGTCCTGAATTTAAATCCAGACCTATACTTTCTTTATTGGAAGACATACTTGATAAAGCGTGCATTAAAAGAAGACAAGGAAAATTGAAACTCCATAATAGAGAAATGGATCTTTTAACCCTTTCCCCCGAGCAACATATACACTGGTCATTTAGGTATCATTCCCCCAGTATGAATGACCATTTGCTCAAACACCATCCCCTCAGTACAAATGTCATTAAATTGGCTGCTATGACTAAGTGAACCAGCAAACCTATATTTTCTTCCTGCTCTAACCCAAATCTGTGGGGCATCGAATGCTTCCCTCAGTTCCCGGGTGGTGGTTACTTGACCCTCAGTAGCTGTCGCAGACCCTTTCTCGAAATTTCTCCGGTGTCAACTTTTTGTAAGTCTAGTTTAAGTAAGTTATTTATAAAAAGTTTTTACATACTCAAATAATATTAGTTCAAAAATGAATTCACAACATATACCTGAGTTTATACCATTTTAAAATGAAATTCTACAATTAATATTTACAATGAATTTGTATCAACTGAAATCATACCATGGAATACTTTTGAGATTTTGTATATACAAAGACAGTTACAAGCACAACAGTCTCAATATATATATTAACAATGTATGCTATCTTTCCAGGATCATACAGGATTTTTCTCTTTAAACTTCCTTTATATATTTTCACTGGGTAATTCTTGGAATTATATTACTTGGTAGACCAAATGCTTAGGGCCATAGACACAGTTAAGTGCCAATGTTTCATTGAACATTTCTGTTGAAGTGTACATATCGATGTAATTATGGTTTTATTGGAAAAACTTGCCTTTTCTCACTGGGAAATGCTTTGTTTCATCTTCTTGCCTCCTTTCCCTCAGTTCTTTCACTACGTACCTCTCAGTGCATCTAGACTTGTCCAACTTGATACCTTATTTATTAATTAAGATATTAATTAATAAATAAGATATTAATAAATTAATAACTAACTCAACCCATTGTGATCTTTCCCTCAGTAATGGAATAGAATTGCATGATCAACTAATTTGCAGGAAAAAATATTTTGAAACCACTGTACTATATTACAGCATCAATTACATCAATGTGAATGTAGAAGCCAAGCTTTAACACAATGTAATTCCTGCTCACTTTGTAACAAGGTTGTTGAAAATGCAGTGCTAACTATATGGCACAAATTCTTTGCATCATGCAGTGAAAAATCTCAATTTTTTAGCTTGCTAAGGAATTTTCAACTACATATTTCAGTTAGCTGCAATATCATCCATCACGATACAGGCATATTCAAATAAGTAAAACCTAAGCCATTTGTAATATATAAGAGCAAACTTAAATACAAACAGAGGAGACATTCGATTGAAATGTCATGGGCTTTGTCTAGGCTTAAAATGATTGCTTTTAGAGTGAATTATTATAATATCTTTAACATTATCTATAGAAAATATACCCACTAATAAAATATAGAATACCTTACCACTGCTCCTAAACCTATCATTTCATGTAGAGTACAATATACAATATCTGATAACTACAATTCTTTGCCCTCTAAACAGCTGTTATTACAAAGTAGAATAATTAATGATTTTACGAAACTAATAAAAATGCTATCATCAATTTAAAATATATACAGCTACAGATACACCAAAGCAATTTGGTGCACTGCCAGCAATCTTATCAAAACAAATAATATAAAATAGATTGGCGAAACATTTATTCAAGTATGAAAAAACTGAAATTACCAAGAGAAGATATTGTTGCATAAAATTATAAAATATCATATGGAAGTATAGGAGTTCATGTAATACAATGTATGTGATAAAAGTTCATTTAACCTATATTTGTTTTAAGATGTAAAAATCTTTCACGTTTTCAAAGATCATGGAAACATTTGTAATGCTTTTATTATACAGCAATGTAGCTTTGTAAACTACATAATTTTTAGAAGTTTGAAACTTATGACGATGAAACAACTACATTTGTACTTTTCTATGATATAAATTAATGAAATTAAGTATTTTGCTGACTTGAAATGTAACAATGTCACTGTCAAGTGGTATAAAATGGTACACAG
Organism: Rhinocypha anisoptera; assembly: GCA_011762765.2. Lineage (NCBI taxonomy): Eukaryota > Metazoa > Arthropoda > Insecta > Odonata > Chlorocyphidae > Rhinocypha > Rhinocypha anisoptera. Next base: position 2,416,081 of record WURS02000004.1, on the reverse strand, counting down.
CAAGGAGCATACAGGAAGGATGCTTTAAAACAATATGGATAAGTAACATGCCCACTTGATGAAAAAACGTGAAACTACTTTTGCCTTTTCCACATAAATATTAATTACAAACCTGACTGGTTTTGTTACAAAAGTAACATCATCAGGTCTGATGTTAATAAATATTTATGTGGAAAAGGCAAAGTCATGTCACCCTTTTAAAATAATGGAATTCCACAAAGTAGAGCTGTAAATTCATATTTTATTAAAATAATTTTGACACAGGATCAACTTTGTAAGTGATTCCATGAATTTTTATGCCATGAGATAGACAATGTAATGTGCATTTATGAAAAAAAATGTAACAACAGCAGTCTTCCATTAAGGTAATTTCTTCCAACCTAAAGTTTTCACTTTTATACTGCTCTGGAAATGAGCAGTTTTGTTGAATACACAATTTCCATAGAAATAATGTCATTTGTCAAAGTTTACACCTTGCTTAAAGGAACTGTTAAAATATAGTGTACAATATCAACATCATAGGAGAAATTTTGCAAACAAGGGCTAATGTAGTAAATTAAAATTCTGATTACTGCATGCCAAGTTCTACTATTTACAGTTATCTTTTGATGTAATATAAATTCTTCAAAATATCTCTGATAAATTACAGTGACAAGGGAGCTGTAACAAATCTGTAGGCTAGTTTTTGTCAAAGGTTGCGGCAGCCCAATGGATAGAGTACTTGGCTACTGACCAGGGGACCCGGGTTCGAGACCGGGTGACGACCCTCCGGACACCTCCAGCTACACCCAAGCCGAGT
>WURS02000004.1:2396282-2406925 GCA_011762765.2 Rhinocypha anisoptera | reverse complement strand
AATGTTCTTTCCCGGTCGACTGACGAGACTTTAAACCGATGAAAACCATTGCACCGAATCCAAAAATATATGAAAAACATTGCCATTTCTTTTATATTACAAAGAACACTTGATCTAAATAAAGCTTTCATGTATGTTTTGGTTAGCCATTTGTTAATTTTCTCTCTCTCACACGGAATATCTCATCTATAAAGCCCTGTTTAGATGATAAAAGTACTTGCCCAAGTCCAATGAATATGAAATCTTGAATGTGAACATAATTTTATTTCTTGCATCTACAAAGAGGTGTTTACATGATGCAAGTGTTTTACTGATTTCTCTGCTGAACATCAATGCATTGCACAATTGTTTTTTTACAACAAAAAGATATAAAGGATATAAGGTGGAACAATTTTTATAATTAATGGCCAGTGTGGTAGATTTTAGGAGTGCCTGGGGTTTTACAATTACACAGGAGTACCCAAGAGGTAACATAATGGAAACAGTGGGACCGAATCCTAAAAAGATGGTCAAAATACACAAAAATGAAATTATAAATTTCGGTTTTTTGTGTATTGGGTTAGATACACTGATTCTTGATCCACCAATTAATGCTTTTATTAGGCAAGCATATAAAACTGTGCATAAAAGTGTCAAAGTGACTGATATGTAGTAATGCAATGCCTAGGCCAAAAACTATGAGGAACTATGATAAATTCAAAATAGCTTCTTGGCCTCTGACTGATCTGATTTTAGTTTTGTAAAATTAATGAATCTCTGAAAAGTAATTTAATTTCAATATTTTTACTCCAAAATTCAATAAAATTATTTGAGTTATTAAAAACTAATTAAGATGTAAGAAATCGTACTTGGCTCTACTGTGTGGAACTCTTTCATGATTGCACAGGATAAATAAAACTCCACTTTTCACAAAACTTGATTATTTATTTTCGACCAATTTTGTCTAGAGAGTAATGACCTGATGATGTTTTCTATGTACACAAAACTGTTCGAAAATAAATAATACAATTTTGTGGAAAGTGGTTTTATTTATGCTGTGCAATAATTAAGATGTAATCGTTTCCATTATTTTCATGAAAATCTCGTAAACAATGTATAAAAACTTATGTTACACAGAATTGTGTAGAAAAGTTCATAAGTTGTAGATGAAGACTTTAACTACATGATTATTATGAACTATCCTTAATGCTGCCCTTCTAGTAAAATATACTTCTATAAACAAAATAAGTGTGTCCTTCCATTCCAACACCAAAACCTAGAGCTAAAAGGCCAACCTCAGGTAATTTCCTGAACCACTGACAGGACTTATTTTAATTTTGTAAAATGGATTCTTTAAGTTGGAGAAAAGGCAGAAGTTGAGGAGCAGTGGTCAAAATTAAAGGTATTTGTCAAAATACAACCACAGTAATCCATCACTTCAACAAAGCTTCATTTCCCCTGTTTTACTGAACCACTGCCAGTAGTCTCTGCATTAAGTAACCTGCACAGTATGATTACGAGCGAAAATGCGAGAACACTAGTGCATGTTTTCATGATTATGCGATGAATTTCTGGATGTGCCAGTGTTTGTCCATCAACCCACGCACGCATCATGTAAACAGGGCTCTAGTCATGCAAGATCTGCAAATTAAACAGATGATGCAGTTATAATAGCACAACGATAGTAACAATATTTATGTGAAATAAATGTAGACATTGTTAAAATCCTTCAACTTCCTGTCATTATAGCCTCAATAATGCATTTTGTACATATCTTTAAAATCTCTACAATTATGCTTTCTAGTCATTTTTTAATAAAAATCTTCAAACTAAAAAAGCCTACATTGATAAAAATTAAATGTTAGAAAAAATTAATTTTTTCTCAATTGTAACTAAACCTTTCTCAGCTTCGGCAACCATTATGTTGCAGTAGGCTAACTTCCTTCAATTACCTACCTACAGCTTCTAGTGCCACACAGCAGGGTCCTTGGCCCCCTACCCATTCACTCTGTGTGGATGACACTGTTAACAGTGTTACCCCTTGGGTGTAATATTTTGTTTTATGTTGATGACAAAAATTTTTTCTAACAGGTTGATCACCCCGATTTCAAATTACTTCAATCTGTTCTCAATTCCCTGACTGCATGGTGCTTTGTTTGCCAGTTGAATGCCAATCCCTCCAGTGTTGACCCATTCCTTGAAATGCTAAGCTATTCACATCTTTACACCCTTTCATGTAACCCTGTCCCTTTTCTTAGTTCCCACTGTGAGTTAAATGTTGCCTACATTGCAAAACTTACTTTTAATGAGAGCACACAAAAATATGTTTGGAAAGGAGATGACTGTAGTCTATCTAATTTACCAACACACTGGGGTAGAAGACCCAATTGATCTAAGTAGTTTTTTGGTTGTGTTCTCCCGATTTAAGAATACTGGGCATGAATTTGGTCATCTGCCTGCCCCCCCAAGCCACAAGTTTTTCTTTACCATTTATTTCTTTACTTCCATCCCTCAGAAGTTCGACCAGGAATTCACGATATTCCTGAGTATTTCTCACCTATCCAAACCAAATATTATTAGACATAAAACTCCCTCAATGGATCTCTCTGAGCTGACCACCTTACTCTATTTTTTGTGACTTTACTTTTCACAAGACACTAGCCTTCTTCAAACTCCAAAATTCTAACATTACATTTCCCAGCAATCCCTATTCTACTGTTTCCCTAAAACATTTAATTCCCAGCCACTCAGTTTCCTCCCCTGGACCTACCCATTTCATAAACTGTTTATAATTCCTTCCTGAAAAGTAACTTATTGAATTAGATCTTTTTTTATTTATCAGACAGTTATTTGGTTTATGTCTCTTCCATTTATTTATATAATTTTTTTATAATTTATTTTTGTTTTTATTTAATATTATTATGTTTGTAATGTAAAAAAATCATTTCATTTTTTATTTGTTAATAAATTAATAAAACTTCAATAAAAATAAACTCCCGCATATTTCACTAATTAATTTCTCTGATAATTTATATATGGTAGGCAAGAGAGGACAGGAACATTCCAGCAAAGTCCAGACCCTGCAGTCAGTTTTATAGTGCATAAATATATCCATCTAGCCCTAAAACACCAACTCTGGTCAACTGAAACTTAGCCTTTTGAAAGAAGAAATATTAACTAATGTTAGGCAAACTAGTTTAAATGAATTCCTCTCCTAAATGTATGAACGTGAAGTAATTATTTACAAAGAATTTTAAAAGCCTGAAAAAGAGCTATAGAGATAATTTACTATAAACTACAGGTCCAATAAACATGTAAAATTATTATATTATTAAGATTTTGTGGGGGGGGAACTATCAAGGCTTAAAGAATAATATAGTGACATTTTGTTAAATTAAAAAAAAAAACAAAGTTTCACCCTTCATTTGAGTATGGACAGTACATTTATAACAATCGTAAATTATGTATGATAATCATAATATTATAATTTTCTGTATTCAATCAATTTATAGAATGAAAATATTTATGGAGATATCTGATATCACAATTACAGATATTCAACGTGATGAATTTTACTCAACCCAAGTAAAAAAGCATATTTGTCATTGTCTTGCTTTCCTCGGCCTATAGTGGTCATAAGGAAAAAACACCTGTTTAGTCAAATTGTAAAACTGGATAATGAAGAATGCAAAAAATGTCAAAAGTGGAAGTAACCTTTAAAGTGAAAAGTACAGGAATTTCAGCAATGCTTATGGCCTCAGTTAAAAAGTTTAAATTTCCAAAATATCACCATGAACATCAATTGATTCAATTTGTTAATAAGTCTGTTCTTTTATTTACAAAATGGTACAATGATAGACATTATAACATGAAGGATCTAGTAAGGCAAAACTAATTCCAAATTACTGGACTGCTAAATATGATAAACAACAAGTTTAGGGGTCTGAAAATATACCCTTTGATATACAATGAGAGTGGTTTCAGATATATTCATGACTGATAAAGGTTTTCAGCATGGGAAGAAGAGATACTAATTACCACTTCATTCTCAGAGTTTAAATCTCAAAGAGTATATGACAAAAATAAAAAGCAGAAACAATATGGGAGAATTCATAGATGGGACTCCTTGGATCACCTTTGCAAGCCATAGGCTGCATAAATTTACGACGAAACTTCCTCTGTCGTTTACTTGTTATGAGAAAAAAACATCAAGGGACAGATTGAAAAAAAAAATATGAAATTATTCAGCAATTTATGTGCATATGAAAATCTTTCATTCCTTCCTAACCCACATGCTAAGAACACTAATGTTACCTACATCCTTGAAGTCCGATTATGAAACACACACAAAGAATAGAGAAATGTAATTAATGACAAAGGAAAGAATTAAAAATAACAAAATATTAATGGAAATTAAATTAACTTTTATAACATACACAAGGAATGATGCAGATGAAGGATAAGTACACAAAAAATTAATTGGCCACTGGTACTTTATTCATGAATAATAACTCCAAATAATTACGGAAAAAGGTTTTCTTCTATAATTGTGAGTTTAACCATTATGCGCTACCCTCTATGGTTTCGTGTACATAGTTGGGTGTGGCATCGCCTATTCATAAGAAAACTGAAATAAGTGTTTCTAAATGAATAGCAGCTGACTACAGACTAAAAGTTTTCATGGAGTTTCCACAACAAAATGAATGTTCGTGGAATTGTAATTACTTACCCTGTATAAACTATTGATATCCAAAGATTGAAATTTTGATTTGCCTTTCTCCCCCTTCGTTGCAAGCCCCGATAGTGTGGACATAGTGACCACAGACAACCATTTAGATGAAACGGACCCGTAGAGCGAACCTTTTGGCTGAAATTACACAAAGGAAAAACTTTAATACTATAGGTTAAATAAAGATTTACACTAATAATGTCACATTGTATATTTTGGATCATTATTCATTACTAACTTCCATAAATTACAAAGAAAAATCAAGGGAGACCAAACATTGACAATTGACAGGTAGCGTTTCTTAAATGAGCTCTTTAGTTAATTAGCACCACAAGCGAGGTTCAATCACAATAAAAGCCTTAAGAAAATAGTATTCGAGTATCCGTAACATTAATTTTTGCAATACAAGATGCTTTTAACACATAAAGCGTCCATGGGCATTTGGTTGTATGATTGTCAGTAAGGTTTTTGAACTCATTCATTACGCAATCACTCAATTTGCACATTTATAAATGTATCACGAGTAAAAAATATATAAATAAACCATTTTCTAAAACTTGCTTACTTAATTTCACGTCTAGTACCGACACATCACCATAAAACATCTAATAATCGGTATTAAGTTACGGGTTAGACGTAGTGAATTATTTAACTTTTACTGAGAAGCAAGCTATTGTACTGGCTAATTACCTTGGTCCGCCCAGGTGGGTACAAATTATAAGATGGGAAATAATCCTTTCCGAATACAATATAGGACGGATGATTAGGGATTTTATTTTAACCTTCTTCAGTGACTAAAGCCACAAACTGCAAGATGGCGAACAACGACACTCTTCCGCGATCAATACTATGACGTCATGAAGCTCCCATCAGGCCTTAACTTTGCGACTACCGAAGCATCGTAATCTTTCAAAATTTTAGAAAATGTCAATTTCGCCTTCTGTTCAGATTTATGTTTCCGTGTAATTCACACAATTTTAACATAAGACGCTATTCTCAATGGTAAGTTTATGGATCAAATTCTCCCCTACTCAGTCAGTCTGTAACTGTTGTTTTGCTTAATTCTGTAAGATTGGATCATGTAACTTGAATGCCTGATGTAGAATATTTACTTTTACTTTGTTTAGGCTGTTACTCTTCATACAGATGTCGGAGATATAAAAATTGAACTGTATTGTGAATCATGTCCCAAATCCTGTGAGGTGTGTCATTGATATTCGATAAAGTAAGTCCATTAGCACTATATGACCATATAATTTATCTTAAATTCACCGTGTTTTGCAGAATTTTTTAGCATTATGCGCCAGTGACTACTATAATGGTTGCCTCTTTCATCGAAATATGAAAGGATTTATCGTTCAGACTGGAGATCCTACGAACACCGGAAAAGGCGGCAATTCTATATGGGGTAGAAAGTTTGAAGACGAATTTAAGGATGACTTAAAGGTTAATTGACAAGTTAAAATTGTTTTATGGGTATCCTTTGCAATATTTTGAAGCATATTATCTCCTTTTAGCATAGTTGCAGAGGTACTGTTTCTATGGCAAACAGTGGACCTAATACCAATGCAAGTCAGTTTTTTATCACGTATGCCGAACAGCCCCATTTAGATTTAAAATACACTATTATAGGAAAGTAAGTATTCAAATTCCGTAATTTTTTACCAAGCCATTGGTAATTTCAACTTATTTTATTTTGTTCTTTCCAAAACCGTTTTAGGGTTATTGATGGATTTGATGCCTTGGAAGAACTTGAAAAACTCCCGGTGAATCCAAAAAACTACAGGCCTTTGACAGAAACAAGGATAACAAATATAACGATACATGCAAATCCCATAGCGTCATGATTACTTGCATAGAAGTTTGTTTTTAATTTGATGTATGTTTTTGTAAGAGGTGTGATTAAGTACAAAACTTGTTTGAATTTTGTTTTTTTTAAATTCTATCATGCTGCCTCCTCCAGTGAGTTTTTAAGTGCTAATTTACGCAGATGTTTACATTTCTTGCATTGGCTCCTTTTAAGTTTTACGAATATGTATATATATTTCAGTTTTTAGTCTCCACATTAATGGTAGTATCTTATTCAAGTGAAGATAATCATTAACCATATTTTCTAATGGCATTTTATGGTCCTCAATGGATCATATTTTATTAAATTTCTAAAATAAAAACAAGTATTTTTTCAAAAAGAATTTCCAATCCTGTGCTATAGTGTGGTATACTTTTTAAAAGACATAGCTATCCTCAGATAAAAAAATTCCCTATCATTGGCTCTCAAGAATGGCTAAAGTTGGTCTTATACTGCCTCTGATGTTGATAATAGGTAAAACAAAGCACTTAGCTGTTCCAAAAAATATATTCTTTACTGTGACCAGTTTCGATACAATAATAGAAGATGATACTCTGTATCAAAACCAGTCGCAGTAAAGAATATATTTTGTGGAACAGCAATGTTTTGTTATATCTATTATCATCATGAACGAGTTCCACTAAGTAATGCCTGCTACGGCCGATTATGCCTCTTATGTGTTATGAAATGTACCTGTTGACAACCACTTTGATTTATCCCAAGTGGGTGATAAAAAGAATATTTAAAATGAATTACATAGTTACAATATACAAAGGTGAGCCAAAAAGTGGCCCTAATGTGATAGTAGAAACTGTAATAAAGAGGATTTGAGATCACAGTTCCAGGTGAGATGTGGTGGAAGGAATCCATAAGGCATAGATTGAAAAGCACTTCCACAAAAAAAAGTAGTTTATTGCATACAATGTTGTTTCGACTTACTCAGGTACAAGACAAAGTTTACAATGCAAGCAAGGCAGATATATATATATATAGTCATAAAAATGGGGGGGAAGGAAGGGGAACGAAGCAACTGGCCTACAGGGTTAGCCTGGTGGGTAGCGTGCTTGCCTGCAAACCCAAAGGTCATGAGTTCAAGTCCTGCCCAGGGGCATGGGTATTGTGTATGTCCAGATTGGTTTTTTCTATGACTTGAAGAGGTGCGAAATGACCATCGCTGCCGAAGCACCCTATAAACAGAAATACTACGAAGCAACTGGAGGAAGGGGTTGGGATGGCTTTAGGGACATGGTAGGGGGGGGAAGTGACCAGCAGGAAAGGGTCCGGTAGAAATGTGTCATTCAGTGTGAGTGGCCCTGGTGGTGAGATCACAACACTTCGGGCAGGGGTAGGTCAGGGAAGAGGGACAGATTTTTGGTCACACTTTAAGTAGTGGAGCTTTTTCTGGTGGCTACTTCACTCACGCACAATGTTACCCAATAGCAGAAGGTACTCCATTCTGCTGGGTGCAAGGTGGCTGACAATTCACTCTGGTGCAGGTACAAATATAAGGAATAGGATCCCTCTTACTGTACCAAAATTTCAGTTCTTTCCACATCCATTGGAAATAACTGAAGGACATGTAGTTCTGAAGTGCACATTACCCATAATGAGTCTTTGGTTCTCTTTTTTCAACTAGGAACTGAGAGAGCAAATAAGGAATGGGATATTTCAATAAAAACTTACACAAATCCATTTGATGGGAGGATAATTCTCAAGCTCTTCTGTTACAGTGAATGTTACTTGCCAAATCTTAAGCATTACATGCCAAGAGGATCAACCATAAATTGGTCTCCTTCAGTACCATTTGACAGGCATTAAGGTTCTTTTGAAACATCGGCAGAAATGCAGAATGAGACTCGGTGAAGCATTTGAACAATCTTCAGCAATACCATACACCGGGAAAGCATCCGTTCCATTTAAGTTAGTGCATTGTTTTGAAGTCATCTACAAAATATACATATATTAATGTCCTTTCAAAGGTCTGATATACCCTGAGTCTAGTACGATCTTTACATTATTTAGGTAAACAGGCTGCTTACAGGTAACTTTAAGCATTGCTAAATTTACATATCAGTCAGGTTGCTGCATTTAAAAATCCATTCACATTCACTACCCCACCTTGTGGTATCAATCAATACTCTGTTCTTCCAGAATGAGTTTTAAGTTCATTCAAGGGTGAGTACACAATAGTAGCAGTGCTTCCATCTCCTGGAGAGTTTTACTATTGTAAGGAATAGTTGGCTTGTCTTCTGCAAGAATAAGGGTTGGCTTAACAAGATGGGGCAAAACCTTTGGTGAGACTTTCATTAGCTACTGCTTTTGCAGTTGGTGGTGCTAGTGTTGTTGGGCTTCTTGATTGTGTGACTATATTTAGTGTTATTGTTGCATTTTCTGCTTGTAGGTCAAATTCGTTCTTATTCATTGTGTGCATGAGGAGAATAGAAAAATGCTTTTTTTCTACAAAAATCTGAATCAACCTATAAATTAGTCACCAATGTGAAATTATTATCTTCAAAAAATCAAGAATGACCTCCCTATTCTTTGTTGGATCAACTGTGTACAGGGTTTGAAGATCCTTCAATCAGCAAGGGCTTGTTTCCTTCTGCATCTGTCCATGTTGTGAGGTCAACATATTTGCAGATGCTGCAGCTAGTGTCTTCAGGTCTGAAGTGTTTTCTACTAGCTGCAACATTAGTGAAATTGTTGTCCCCACAAAATGGATAGCAGTATCCTTCCACAACGAAGGCAGTCAATAGCTATATATTTAGCTCCAGACACCATGTAAAATCATGACATATTTAGTACTCCATCTAATTGAAATAGTCATTGAGTTGACAAAATAAAACTAGTTCCTTAAGGTATCAACATAGTACTTGTATTAATGTATTAAGTATGTTGAAGTTATTTGAATAGAAACTACTGCTTTCTTATAGATTCCATGGTGTCAGGAGAGATGTGGTGGAACAGCACGTTAGACAAAAGAAAACATTGTACTGTACATAAAGATGCTATGCTGTTCCACCACATCTCAACTGACACCATTGAGTTTATTTATGTGTACACAGGACTCCAGGTAAAACTAGACCTCAATCTTTGTGGACAGTATGAAATGTTCTTTTGTCTACAGCTTCCTTATAGTATTTACTTTGTATTTAAAAACATTTTTATAATTGGTTAACAACGATTCAATATTAACCCTTAAACTGTGCAAATAAGCTGAAATAGAGCTCCCCACAGGCACAAAAAAATTAATAATTTTTTTTATTTTTGCATAATTTTATTAATTATAACTTTTTACTAAAGGAAAAAATTTTACTTAAAAATATTTAAAAATAAAAATAGGACTAAAAGATGTCCGTATGACATCTATTTGTTAAAGGAAGAACTTCTAAGCACCTATGGACTCGGAGAGTAGATGCATAATTCAAATCGTCAATAGACGGTGGGAGCAGTTAAAGGGTTAAGTTAGTCTTTACGCATTCAAACTAGTTTTTGAACTTATTTAAAATCAAATACAGACAAAAATTAAGCTTTGAATGTATTGAAACAAGAAAATATTTTAGTATTTATAAATATCTCAAATCCTTCACCTCCACAAAATAAAATACCATACTGGAATGAATTGTGAAAACAATGAGCCAAATTATGTGATTTATCAGGTAACTGAAGGTAATTCAAATATTTTTTAAAAGTGCATATGTGATTTTAAGTATTTATTGCAGTAATATATGTATTTCAATCCAAAAGTATCACTTTTTGATGCTTAATTATACATTGTTTTAAATAGCCACCTATGAACTGAGTTAGAGGAAATCTATGCCAGTGGTTTAATTATAGATTACAACTTTTCTGTAACAAAGCTGACAAATCATTGATATGTTTCAAGCATTTTTCGATTCGAAGTTATCCGATTTATCCCTATTTACTGATGCAGTTGCTAATCACTTCTCACCCCCTCAATCCTCATTGAGTTCCTATAACCCTGATGCCTACCTGGGCATCCCCACCTATCCTACATCACTATTTCTTAAGCCTTGTTCAGTAACTGAACTTAAAGCCATAGTACTCAGCTTAGGAAATAAACGT
>WURS02000004.1:2348697-2374538 GCA_011762765.2 Rhinocypha anisoptera | reverse complement strand
GTCCCGGGTTCGATTCCTGGTCGTGGCATATTTTTTCCGTGAAATATACTATTCCCTTGTGTTCGTCTTATATGTTTGCCTATCCTGTTTTTCCCAATTCCTATCTCAGATAATATATATATATATGTGTATGTATATATATATATATGTGTGTATATGTATATATATATATATATTATGTATATATACATGTATATGTATATTATGTATGTATACATGTATATATATATATATATATATGTATACACACACACACACACACATATATATATATATATATATATAAGGCAGGCAGAATAAGAATAGAGTTGTGAGAAAGAGATCTATATATATACTTTGTTTCTGGGATTATTCAAATATATGGCATTATGAATAAGCCTGTATTGCCAGCACCATGATGCTGCATAAGGTCAAAATGACTTACAGGTGTAGATGAAGGGTATGCTTGATGTATCAATATCCTAAGGGTTTTTATTTGTGGTAATGTTAGAATTCTGAAAAGTGAAATCGAATAATTGGCACTTGTTTTATGACTCTTCTGTTATTTAAATTCATGTTCTTAAGCTCATGGAAATGATATTAGTCATGAGTATAACTGATCTCTTTGCCATTTATTTTGGCATGAAAATGATCTTTGATAAAATCCATAGCTCTACATACATAGGTAACCATTTTATTTTGATAGTAGTTCTGTTTATATTATTAAATATAATAGTTGCATACCTCTTTAGCTACAGACCTAAGGTAATATAATACCTGAAATTGACACAAAAGATGATCTCATGTTTACTCATTTGGTTATAAAGTTTCTTAATTTTAATTAATGTATCTGGTTTATTTAGCAACATTAGTGTTGAATCAGTTTGAAATAAATCCTTATTATAAATCTGTCACTTTCCTCAAATACAGTTATCCAAGGTCGTAACCTGATTCCCATGGATCCAAATGGTCTTTCTGATCCCTATGTCAAGCTCAAACTCATTCCTGGTGATGATAAAGGGGACAAAGTGAAGCTTAAGACTAAAACTATAAAAGCGTCATTGAATCCTGTATGGAATGAGACTCTTGTTTTGTAAGTACATTATTTGTTAACATTTGGTCATCAAATTCTATTGCTTCATGTGTAACTTTATAGAATTTACCAATAATTTTAAAGAACTAAACAATTTGTCAATTCCACAGAAGTTTTATTTTGTACAACTCAGGTTTTGATGTCATTGTCAGGTGAAGAACATCTAGAAAATCCAGATGTATATAAACAAAACAGGTGAGAGGGGAGAGGTAGGATTTCTGTAAAGAGGGGCGAGGTGCCAAGTAATAATGTGAAAATGGTTGAGGCTAGAGAGTGAGGAAGGACTGGGAGTTGGTAAGGGGGTAATTTCAATATTGACAACAATTAGTTAAAATGAAATAAAATCGGTAATAATTACCTATTGAAAGAGTGGAAGTTTGAGGAGGTGGGAATGGCATGTGTATGACCCAGGTCCTAAAAACTAAAACTCCTGTGAAACTGGAAAATTGTTTCTAGCATACCTATCCTGAAAGTCCAATGTATGCGAAGGATTTATTTGATAATTTCAGAGAGTCACTGACCTTGACAATAGTACATGGCTTTTCTGATTTTATTTATAAAACTTTTGTAAATGCAAAGTAAAAACTTGATACATGTGGCATATGCATGCTTCAGTGTGCAGTAAAGTCTGTCCAAATATAGTAAAGTTCATCCACATTAAGTGGTGAAGCATATGCGTAGTATATTGTAAATAATATATTCTAGGTCCAAATAAAACATCCAGTTTTACTGCCATATTTGAAGTAATGAGCCTCAGACCAATGCACTTTTATTCTAGAAAAATTGGTGAATGTTGAGGAATTATAAATTAAAATGTTGTGGTTTAAGTTTTAGGTTTAATTTATAATTTTTTCCATAGGGAGCTTAAACCAGAAGATAAAGATCGCAGGCTACTAGTTGAAGTCTGGGATTGGGATAGGACTTCAAGGAATGATTTCATGGGTTCTCTGTCATTTGGGATCTCGGAACTCCTCAAATCTTCAGGGGCAACTCAAGGTTGGTTCAAGCTACTCACGCAAGAGGAGGGTGACTTTTACAATGTACCAGTCCCAGAAGAAGGTACAGATCTTGCTACTCTCAAGACTCAAATGAGGGTGAGTTGAGTAATATATTTTTCTCTTTCATTTCATATGCATTGATATCAATCTCATTAGACCACTTATGAGTTTTTTTATATATGTTACCAATTACATTAATATATTTTCCCTTTTCATTCTTTTAATTGGCAATAAGTTTATAAAAAATCAAGATAATGTGTGGCAAATATGAAGTTCTGTCTGTCCTAACATTAAATTGTAATACTCTATGGGACACATGGTTTTAATTGATGGTGTGTGATACAAATTTCAGCAGTTGCACAAAATATGTAGAGTTAGGTATTTCACGTTACTACTCTCTCTGCATGAAGAAAAGATTTAGTTTTTTCATTGTAAATAGTTTAGGATAGTGGGTGTAGCCTAATGATGAATGGAACATGACTGGTCATAGGACTGACTGAAAATGGAATGCCAGTGAGAAAGTTTCAAGTAATTTGTTTTATAATTGGAACAAAATTAAAATCTAGAAGGATTCCTAAGTATTGAGAATCTTACATTAAAAGAGATAAAATGAGTTAATTAACCCAGTCAAATCATCAACTGATGTGCCAAATTTAATATTGATGTTGCTTGGTCAATAATAAAAATAAGAGCTCTCTTGAACAGTACTTGAATTCTTAGTATGAAAACAAATCTTATATGTTTTACCATTGCTACATTTATATCACTTCAGCATTTCCTTGTAAATTGTGTTTACATATTTGCTCGAATATGGTTAATTACTGATTGGTATTAGACTTGAAGTTTCATCAACTTATATTATAGGTATAATTTCAGTGAAATGCTCTGAAAGATCATTGATAAAAATGAAAAGAATTGATCCCAGTAGAACCAGTATGAAGTTTAATTGGGCTGGAATTAATAAGTGCAGCTACACTAGCCCTAGCCTACACAGTCATTATAACTAATATCCTGAGATCTACCACTTCTTCCCTTATTCAATTCTTTCTGTTATAACTTTATCTCATTATGTGTCCTCAGGGTTTCCCTTTTCTTTTTCTTTGTATTAAAACTTATTCAAAATACTGCCTCGTGTAGTTGAATGAAAATTTTGAAGAAATGAATGAATGGCAATGAAGCCACAGCATAAGGATATAATCTGACATTACACTGTTAAATGAATACTTAAAATGAAGGCTTATGAGATGTGGACATAGGAGAGAAAGAAATTAAATTAAATGGTAATGCAAATAAGCATAAGAAGAGTGGCATGATAGAGGAAGAAAGGGTGTTTTAATTCTGACCAAGTTCAAAATATGTTAATATTTTGGGGAATATAGAACTGCATATGTACATATATTTTTGAGATATATACACATATAGATATGTATAAACAGAATGAGGGGAATTTGGAAGTAACTACACAGTTAAATTTAAGATATTTTCTATTATTTGGCTACTAAAAGTATGATTATACACTTAGGGTTTCCAGAAGTTCTATGTTTTACTAGCCTATGCCATATAGCAGGGTGTATCAGATTCGAGTATCTAACTATGTTAACATTCTAATAATGGCTAAGAAAGATCGAAAGAAATAAGAGATTCAATAATAAAGAAAAATATTGAATGTAGAAGAAGTAAGCATGTTCCAGTTATCACATTGTAATTGAATGAGAAGCTGCTTTAAGTTTGTTATACAAGGGATGCATGCTTAAATAAATATTACAACATTATGAATGAGAAGAAATTGATAGGTTTATTTATGCATGAGGAAAGCTGAAGAAGATGTTTATACTTAGTGAGAAAATGACAAGGAATAGAGTGCTTGGGCAATTTTTGAATTGTTATAAATGAAATGGAAGAAAATAGATGGACATTAAAATATCCTAACCTATGAATGATTTTATCATGAAGAAATGGCTGGCCAAACGAATCAGTAAACATTTTGAGGATTGGTGAATTGTATGCTCAAGCAGAAAAAAGAAGCAAACAGAGAAATATAACAAATAAAAAATGCATGGAGTCTTTAAAAATTATGTAACTAAAAATCAGATGTATAGAAAAATGTAATTGAGGTGGATTCAGAAGTTTTAGAAGAAGAGAAAGAACTACTTTTGCAATACAAAAATAAAAATGTATAGGGTAGAGAATTTAGTGTACAAATATCTAGATAGAGAAGAATGACTTTTTGTGAGGTGAGACTTATTATGAAACCTGTTTGTAGCTCTTGTAATATTCTGTGTTCCTTGTGCTTTGTTTGGATTTTTCTTACATACATCACTGGATTTTATCTGTAATTACAGAAGACCTCAATAACAAAGAAGGTTCCACCACCACCTGACAAAGAAGTTCCACACAATATGGGAAAAAGAGATGTCATTCGAGCTACTGATTTCAATTTCCTTATGGTACTGGGCAAAGGGAGTTTTGGAAAGGTTTGTTTTAACAATATTTTAGAGGTTTTTCATGAAATTGACATAATATTTTATTAAAATATTTCTATTTTGTATTTTATTCGATTTATTTTTTAAAGTTTTTGGTAGGATTTAATAAGGCTGTTATACTGTGTTTCAACATCCTTTATGTTTACAGGTCCTCCTTGCTGAAAGAAAAGGTACAGATGAGCTTTATGCTATTAAAATTCTCAAGAAGGATATTATTATTCAGGATGATGATGTTGAATGTACAATGGTTGAGAAGCGAGTACTTGCTCTATCAGGAAAGCCACCATTCCTTGTTCAACTTCATTCATGCTTCCAAACTATGGCAAGTATTGTATGCTTTGTTACACCCTGAATTTTTTGATTCCACTACAAAGTAGAGCTTACGTGTTGTACATAAGAATTTCATATTTATTTACATAATGTGTAAGTGATAGTTATTAATAATAAAAGAACTCCTCTTAACTCCAGTAATAATGAAGGTTTTCCACATTATTTTCTGAATTTAATTAATCTCATACAACCTACCACCAGACAAAACCACGGAAGATACCCCAAAAAGTTTTTATCATCAAATCTACTGCATGAAAGCCTACACTCAAACATGGACTCTTATTGTAAGGAATTTAGAAGAATTAACTTTGCTATTTCCTAATAAAGATTTATCATGGTTTCGTTATATAGTAACAACATAAAGGTGTTACTATGTAATGAAACCATGGTCGGACATAATAAATCTTTATGTGGAAATAGCAAAGTTAATTCTTATAAATTCTCTACGATGAATGATTTCCACAAAGTTATGTCCGCAACTGTTTCCAAGGACTCTTATGGTTGTATCATGGGCTGTATTGTGACAATAGGAGTTATTCTTTATTTAATATATTATAGTCTGTCTGGCTCTTATTCGATAATTTAACCATTATTATGGTGACAAGAAATATGTACTTACAATGGTATAGGAAGGAATAGGTATCACTTAAGGTCTTGAATATGTATGACATGTATATCAGGGGTTATGAAAGAAACAGATAAGAAGCAGAAAAAAATTGTACTTAGTTACTCATATGCAGTTGATAAGTAATACATATTTTTTTTGTCTTCCACCTTTTTTTTTCTTTTCTTTTTTTTTCTGTAAAATCTCTTACTCACTCAACATTATATTTGTGACAAGAGGTTAGGTGGAAGAAGATACTACCTAGTCTCATTCTCACCTCAATAAAGACATTATTATTATTATTATTAACAAGGGTATGATGGGGTAACTTTAACCAGATGGGGTGACTTCTACCTCACACTCTCAAAAATCAATACTTTATACCAATTTACCATATAGACTATGTACCAGCATTTTGTTGCAGAAGACATGACATTGTATGGATACTCTTCAGGTGGTTAGGCCTTCATCTATTGAGTATTTAGATGGCTAAATTGTGATGTGAAAGGTCTGTGAAATCATGTGTGTTCTCAACATGGCCATGAAAACTTCTGTCTAGAAATGCGAGGGCTCTTGACAGGTGAAAATAAGTGTTCTTATTATTTCACAGGTTTTCCATAATTATTGTGCAAATATTTTTGAATAATGTGGCTGAAATATGGATAATTTGACATTTTGTGGGGTGACTTCAGCCGGTGAAGTTCTTACCAATGGTATGATAAATTTCAGCTGATAGAAGCACTGGATGCAGTACAAATATAGGAAAATGATAATTCACAGGGTAGCAGAGGAATATCAGATTCCCAGGATCACTCTTCAAGATAAGCTGTCTAGAAATCATTCTAAACATCATGGCTGCCAGACAGCTTTTCTCCACGAGGAAGAATTCGAACTTACAAAAGGACTTTTAAATTTTATTGAATGAGGATTTCCCATTAGGATTCATGTATTCTGATTATTGTGCAAATCCATTTGAAGGGAAGAGGAAAAAATATGAAACAATTTCATAATAATTGTCTGCTATAGATTAGGCTTGGTGATATCTTTCAAGAAACAAAATACTAACCCTGAGGTTCAGTAAAGATATAAAAAGGGTTTGGGCAGCCGTGAATAGAAGGGTGATTCAGGACTTTTTCAGTATTCAGAGAAGTCTGTAGGTGTTCTTGCTGAAAATATATTTAATTATGATGAAACTTATTTTTTAGATGACCCAGGGAAAACCAAGGGAAAACCCTCATATACTGTGTATCAAGTGGGTAATCTCAGTCCTACTTGGGTAGAAGGTGGAGTTCTGGTGTTTGCTACAACAGAAACCTGTCTGCATAGTTCGAAATGACAATTTTTGAGGTTTGTTTTATAAATACATGCTTGCTTCCCTTAAAAAGTCTTCTGGTCAAGAAGAGATAAATGGGGATAATAGGGCTCTGGAGACTTATTCAGGTAAAGGCATTTCAGAATATTAGGCCTAATGACAATACTTGTGGTGAAAGTTTTTTGCCCAAAAAGTTGTTTGAAATCAGCTCCTGCAATATTTGGAGTAATTTTGCTTAGTAGACTGGTTAGATTAGCTCATAAAAAACCTGAAGAATTAATTATTTATTATATCAAGAAAAATTATGTTGAATAGGCCTGAGAGAGTAATGATGAACAGGGATGACAGCAATAGTCATAATTACTATAGACCTAATCAACAGCTGGGGTTACGTTCCATTTTCCATCAAAGTAGAGTAAAAATTGTTCTATCTTTATTTAAACTGGAATAATTTGCATTTGCTTAAGGGCAAAATATTCCCTTCCATTCTTTCATAGTGATCACTTGTACAGTAGTTGATATCCTTGTTGAAAAAATTACACTCAATGTCACTTTCATTTTTGTTGAAATTTTAGAAATAAATACTCAATTTCTTTTAATCTAATAATTGTTATTACTGATGATCTAGGATCACAGTCAATTCCCAACACAAATATTTTATTCATATCATATTTGCCTATATTATCTATGACATGGCTAATAATGACTTAATCAAGAAAATTAGGGATGAAATCCTTTGTGCACCTTTCATTGCATCACTACTTTTCTTATCGAAGAATGACAAGTGGTTGGCTAGCTCATTTTTTTAATGAAGATTCTTCTCTAACTCCTTGTATGAATGTAGAACATCATGGGAGGATTATGTAATTCATCTAATCCCCTCATAATAACCAAAATGCAATCCATTTGGGGATCATTGTAAACCAGAAATTCAGATGATTCCGGTGTCATTTCCATCATTGTGTTTATATTTTACAAATTAAACTTTGACAGCTCTTCCTCATCTTATCTCCTTTCTTTTTCTTTTCACTGTCTACGATGACGAGCTCTTGATGATGCGAAAATAAAATCTCTCTAACATTCAAAGGCTGCATATTTTATAAATATAAAAGCAACTTCTTCTTCCAAGCACCTTGCAGTTGTAATAATCTGATGAACATACCCACTGAGTAGCAAGTGATTATTAGGCTGAGTGATGCATCTGACAACAAGTACAGACAATGTAATGTGATTTTTTTTTTCAATTTAACTAGATTTTCTTACTGGACTGTCTGTTTGGTCATATACTGGACTGTCTGTTTGGTCATATTCAAAGGTCATAAAGCGATTCACAAAATGATAGTTCAGTGAAATTTACTGTAAGTATTAAGTAAATTTTTTACAAAGTCTATTTAAATAAGTTGTGTGGTTACAATATCAATAAATTTGAAAGATTGACCATTTCACTTGAACATTGCTTGGCCTAAACTAAGGGAAATTTCCATGGTCAAGAAAGGTAGTACTCACTAAGTGGGCGGTGGATAACCAAGGGCATGTTAGGCAAAATTGCAGTTTGAAAAGTAAAACCTGTACTTCATCTTATCCAAACTTGCTGTGCAATCCCTGCATAAAAGATTCATTATTTTGTTATCGCCACCCTCCTCTGGAATTCGTGCTTCCATGAAATAGGAATGTGATCTTATTTTATGCTCAGGGTGCACGTGAGCATTCACAACACATTCATTTTTATTGTGCTTCATTTGCACGTAACCATATTCATATCTTCCAAATCTAATAAGAAAAAAATCTGATTTCATTCAGTCATAAATAAGCTACCACATCAGAGAAAAGTCAATTTGTAAGTACATATATGCATTGCCATCTTCACTACCTGGTTTTCAGCTTCATTATCACTACTGTTGTTGCTTACATACTCAAACATTGCAGTCAATCAGGTTACCCTGGTGGATAGCATGCTCGTAGGCTAATTTTTTTTTTTGGAGGTGGTGTGGGAAATGCCTTTACACACCCCCTGGGAGGACAGCCTTGGGGAGTGTGGGACTCTGCTGGTGTTTTAGTTCGGTCCATACCACCCACCCACACCACCTGATTACACCTATTAGGAAGGTGGCAATCATCTGCAGACTGGCCACGGGTTTGAGGCTTAGGGCATGGGCGTTGTGTTTGTCCAGATGGATTTTTTTAATGATCTGTAGAGGTGCTAAACAGCCATAGCCATTGATGCACCCTATAAATAAAAATACTACTACTACTCAAACATTGCTGTTGTTGTTATCTTAGGCAAATTTCTAGTCTCAGCCTTAACAAAATCGGGTTCCATAGTGTCTATGACCACATTTTAAATTTCAGCAAACATTATTATTAATGTTAAAATCACAAAATGACCAAATTATCTGTATTGCTCAGGTTAAGCACTTCCAGGATTACTGGCTAAGATAGAAGGGCATGACGTCACATTCCTTCCAGCCAATGTTAATACATTTTAAAGTGGGTGTGACTGTAGGCTAGAAAAGTAAGATTATTTTCTTTATAACTAAAACAATATAATAAATAAATACATAGTTCTCCAGATAAGTTAGTTTATCTCTGTATTCAATTTTTTTCGTAAAACTAAAGTGAATTAAAATTTTGTTCAGAGCCCTATTTATCGAGTCACCAACTATTGAGGTTTTAAAATTGTCCAATGAGTTTAATGTCAACTTTGTACTTTTACCTCCTGGCTCTATGCATCTGTATAAGTCATGATATTTGGCTTTTTTCAAAACCCTAAAGGAATGTGGCAAAAATGTCTTGACACCTAGAAAAAGCATTCTACTTAAAAGTGAGTTCCTATGAATTCCAAATGTAACTCTGAATTCAATTGGTCCTTCCTGTGAGAATGATGTTCATTCAGGATTTGGAGCTGCTGGTATAGTTCCATTGAACCCTGCCATAGTACTTGAAAAAATTCTACATTTAGAAAATTTAGGTGAGGATTACGAAATGACATTCTTGGATGGATTCATTTGTAGACATCCTGCAAGTAGTTCATCAAATGAAAGTTCCAATAGGAAAGAATCTCGAGAAAGAATTCCTTTTGGAGCAGGAAAAAGTGCCAGAGCCCATGACATAGATACTAAATCTGATGGGAACAAGGATGAGGTATTAGAAGAATGATTTGTAGAAGTTGTAATAAATCCCAATCAGGAATTGACATCAATATCCACTGTAGAGGGGTCCATTTCGTTTCTTTTTTGTCCTGTAGATACCTTTGTATTTAAACTATTCAAATTAGTCATAAAAACTATGTCACTTGTGATATTATATATTATTGTTATTGCGTTTAGTCATGATATAAGACATATGCAGTTTTCCTTTTGCAGGATCGACTTTATTTTGTTATGGAGTATGTGAATGGAGGTGATTTAATGTTCCAAATACAACAATGTGGAAAGTTCAAGGAACCAGTTGCAGTGTGAGTCTACATTCTATATAGTGGCATTTTTTTTGTTCATAGTAAAACCTAAGTTTGATGAAATTTTGTTTTACTAATCTTGCTACAACAATCGTTTTACAATTGTTTTAACATTTCATTTTTTTAACTTGTTAAAACTATTTTTTTGTTAGTATATATTGGCAATTAACTATTTTGGCTAACTTAATTTCCGAATGACAAAATACCTAAAACATTCCTTTTTAATTAGCTATGATTGATCAGTTTATATACAGTGAAACTTGTCTTAAGTGGAACCTGTACTAAGCGGAAACCTGTCTTATCCAGAAAAATGTCATGGTCCCCACAGGCTCTGCTTAAGATAAGTTTCACTGCAATTAAATTTTTATGTAAGTAAAATTTTAAAAATACATATTTCTATATTTATTCGAAATTGCGCTTCCTTAATTGTTTCCTATTTAGCATTGCAACACCCCTTTTCATTCAGCTGTATAATAATGGTGTAAGCCCCTTGCACTAACAGCTGACCCTGCATTAAGCGGAAACCTGTCCTATCTGGAAAAATGTCCTGCTATTCACAGGTTCCGCTTTAGACAAGTTTCACTGTATTAGTAAAACATGGTAAATCCAGGTACAATGAATTTGTAAAAATTCATTGTCAAGAAGAAAAAATAAATGCTTTTATAATAACTCCCAGCTTCCTCTTATTTGTTAAGATTCTTTATATTAAGAGTTTTATTTATTGTTTTCAGATTCTATTCAGCAGAGATAGCTATTGGGCTGTTCTTCTTGCAGTCAAGAGGCATTGTTTACCGAGACTTGAAATTGGATAATGTTCTTCTGGATCAAGATGGCCATATAAAGATTGCTGACTTTGGAATGTGCAAAGAAGGCATTTCTGGAGATAAGACAACCAAGACATTTTGTGGAACGCCTGACTACATTGCTCCAGAGGTATTATTATCTTATGATGTGTATAATATTACAAAAGAATATCTACATAGACATTCTTTTGTTGAAACAGAAGAATTTCTGTAAAACTTTTTAAATAATGTCATAATTTTAAATAATATTTTTATTTTCAAAAGTGAACAATATTGTATGAGTAAAGAAGTTTCATTCAGCCTAAAGCTTAATGATTCTTATTTAATTTTTATGTATCTTTTTTACAAAAACAGTCTTTAATTAGTTTTATTAAACTTTAACTTTCTTATTCCTAATATTGGTGACTATTTTTCCCTATCCTTAACTTCATCCTATTCCTTATTCTTGACTTAATTCACAGTAAATAACTATTCTTGTGTAGGGCATTATTTTTCTCTGTTATTATCCCTTAACATTAATTTTTGTATTAGATTAGGCATATTGGATTCAATTTGGAATTTGTGTGTCTCTAATAAACTAAATTTAAACTACAAAAACACAACTATTATTGTTCAGTCATGTTATTCCACACATTTTGATTATGTTTTCATAAATAATGATAGACTCAATCCAACTTTTGACAGTAAATTCATAGGGTTGAAGATTGAAAATTCTGGGAACTGGTCACTGCATGTAACAGACTTATCTACACAAGTATCTACTGTTTTATACAGTTTAAAATTTCTCAGAGACACCTTATCTACTGTGAGATTAATGAAAGTATATCACTGTAACTTTATGAGTAAAGTACATTATGCAATTGAATTCTGGGGTTCAGCTGTACTCTTAAATAGAATATTTTTACTGCAAAAGAAAGCAATAAGTACCATAATGGGTAAAATATATCCTTGCTGACCCCTATTTAAGGTACTGGGGCTGCTAACAGTGACATGTTTATATATTTATAAATTATGTTTGTGTTATTTAGGATAAACATATATAAGTTACATATTCATGGTCACAATCTTTTGTGCACATTGCCCCCCTCAAAAGAAGACTGACTTCAAGAAGCCCTATTGCTATAGGCTAAAAAATGTACAATCTACCACCTGCATATTTATGAGATATTACCACTATAAAGTAGTGTAGATTATGTTTAAAAGAGTACTTTATAAGTAAATGTTATTACATCACAACAGAATTTTATGATAAAATGTGATTTTTTTCTCTTTGGCCATTATTAAATCATGTATTTTGAATGTAACTTTCGATGTGTCTTATAATCATCTAATGAGCATCACCTGTGATCTCTGGACAAAATAAATATTATTATTGTTATTGAGGAAAAACATGTAACATTACAAGGAATAGTTAAAACTCCAGTTGGGGAACACCTTTGTTTTGGAAGTCTTTTAATCATTGGATTCAAAAGTTGTCATCCAAAAGATTCCCAATTTAATTGTTCAAGTTAGAATTTTTCAACTTTTTACTGGTTACTAGATGGGTTCTCCAGGGGAAAAATGTAATGGGACAATTAAATATTGTTAGATATACCATGTGCTTGTAGTTTGGTTTGATAATCCCTCTCTATAGCTTGTGAGGATTAATAATGAAATTTATGTTATGGAGAACCTAACATCAAACACTTTTCTACACTAGATGAGAATACTGATGTTTATTACTTGTAGAATGATGGAATTACCTATGAACATGTAAAGATTAATTTTATTTTTAATAAATACAGGGTGAAGCACTTAAATCTGGACAAATTTCAATTTGAATTTCCCTCCATATCGTAGTTTCATCAGAGGTCACGATTGATGTTCTTGAAAGCCATAGGCATCTAGTCAACAGTCATAATCTCAAAATGGCTGATATGTTACGAACAAGTGCGGAGTACAACCGATGAGCTGCAATTATCGAAAGTCTTCTCACTGGGCATTCGGCGACTGAAATCATTCGATTCTTCGGGTACCCCAGATCAACTGTTTACGATATTGTGAATAAGTACAATGATCCTGAGAAGTCTGGGGAAGGTTCCACTAACCCGGCGAGAAAATCTCATTCAAGGGAATGTGTGTCATGAACGGCAGCAGTCGTGGAAAGAGCTCAGGCGCTGATTTTGGAGGATCTGGGGCAATCAGTCAGAAAATTGGCATCAGTATTGAGTGTTAGCGAGCGAACAATGTGTCAGATTGCAGAGGAGGACTTACGTTACAAGTCATACACAGTAAAGGTATGACAGATGTTGTCTGAAGCTGCCATAACAAAGTGGGTTGCTCGCTGCAAACTGTTGTTGAGTTCGTTGAAAAATGAAGTGGCCGGGCAAATCAGATTCTTTTCTGATGAAGAGATTTTCACTGTTGATGCAAAGGTCAACCGGATAAATGATTGCTGGCTCTCCCACAACCCCGAAGACATCCCAATTGTTCCACAAACAAAATTTCTGGTTAGCATTCATGTCTTGGGTGTGTGTCAAGTTAGGGTGATATCATGCCGCCACATTTCTTTGAAAAAGGACAAACCATCAATAAAGAAGTGTATCTGAGTGTTTTGAACAATGTCATGAAACCGTGGATGGTAACTGTGGCCTTGGGAAGGCAATATGTCTTTCAGCAGGACGGTGCACCGGCTCACACGAGCCATTTAGTCCAAAACAAGCTGTCAGATAACATGGACATGTTCTCGACTAGGGAGTTTTGGCCTCCGAATAGCTCGAATTTGAACCCCCTTGATTATTATGTTTGGAGCTTAGTCAAAAGGGTTACGAACAAGAAGAAACACCCTAATGTCACATCCTTATGCAACGCTATCGAAGTAGCATTTAGAAATATGGACAGCGCTGTTTTAAAGAGAGCGTGCGAGAGCTTTAGGCTGAGGATGGAGGCAGTCATTGCAGCTGAAGGAGGTTATATTGAGTAATTTACTCTTGACTGGTGCCACAATTTTGATGTAAAAGAATTTTCTGTTTCATTTATATTTTGTGTGAATAAATTTGTTTAAAAAATTTTTTTTAATTTGTATGTACTTCTGCTACTTTAATTAATTGAGGATTTTATTCTTGCTTTAAGATTATCCTTTACCAACCATATGGGAAGAGTGTTGATTGGTGGGCTTATGGTGTACTCTTGTATGAAATGCTTGTGGGTCAACCTCCATTTGATGGTGAAGATGAAGAGGAACTCTTTGCAGCCATCACTGATCACAGTGTTTCATATCCTAAATCTCTTTCAAAGGAAGCCAAGGAAGTGTGTAAAGGAGTAAGTACAGTGATAAATGGAATGCTGGTCCTTCAAAAGAAAATGTATACACATGTTACTCTTTTACACATTATTGCATAATAATAATAATACTTAATATTTTAGCTTATTAACATACAGTAGAAGTCTGCTATAGCGAGTATGGCTTATAACGAGAATATCGCTGTAGTGAGTGATCATTTTGCATTGGTTGATTCATGTGTTAAAACATAGGGAGTTCAACCGCTTATTACGAGTGGTCATATCTGCACTATCGCAATAGCGAGTAGATTTTGCCGTGGTTGCTACTCGGGTTGCATAGCCCGCAGGATTCAAACACGCATTACATTGTCGTGCCTCGTGAATCTACATTGTAAGGAAGGCTTTACGAGAGACTTCGTGGTGATTTTAGGAGAGGAGACTGTGATTTTATGCCACAGACTTTTCTTGGGGAATGACTGAACAGCTTATTGGAATCTGTCCTCCAGTCTGTCATTTCCTGGTGCTATTATTGTCCTTATAGCTGATCAATTGGAATTAAAGAACATATGGGGCGATGAGCTAGTCTTGTAGACAATGCAGGAAAAGGTATTAGTTGAAGGTCAGACAGGGAGGGAGAGACTGCCAATCAACAGGAGGTCCCCTTTTTAGGTCCCTTTTTCATCGACAAGGAAGAGAAGGGATTAGTTGAGAGTCAGAGAGGGGGGGAGCAAACAAGCAAGGAGGAATCTACTTTTCACCAGTTCTAACCCAGAGTGAAGGAGATCCCATCAGCAGGACGGCCAATCTCTCGACCCTCCTCTTATTTATGGAATCGTAATTGTTAACCGTAGGTCATACCATATCTATGATTGTTCATGAAACGTTGCCAAAGATACTACTGATGCGTGACGTACATTAGTTACGAGTGTGTGAGTTTTGGTGACAATATTTTAATTTTTTAATAAAACGATCTATTTTTAATGCATTTGCAGATGGATTGGTACAACTACTTCATGGCACATTTTCACCCACTTTTGGTGCCGTTATAAATGTTGAATGAGGTGAATTTAAATAACCGTCGGCTATAACGAGTGTGTATTATTACGAGAGATTTTTCATCATTTATCAGCTCTCATTATAACGGACTTCTACTGTAACTATGAATATCTTGTATGTATGATGTAAAATTTGGCATTCATGTATTAAATTACACTTTAGTAGGGGAGGGTTCACTCAAGGGTTTTGGACAAGAGAGGGGACAGAAAGTATGATGTCACATGTATAGAAATCAATACATAAATTACTTTTGTGCATTGGATGATGCTACCTGAAAAGGAATACCTGTTAATTCAAATATTTGAAATGTCATAGGGACCAAAGATGGTTCATTAAACCTCGGAAAATGAGAAAGGAATGGGTCGTAGTAGCTCAATATTCTTTTCCCACAAGTGTATCCAACATAATTCTATCTTAGCAATGATGATTGTAATAGAAAAAAAACATTGTCATTATGTGATGAATTTTATATAAGAACTGGTTCAATCATAAACCATCACTGTCTTTATGCTGACTAAAAACAGGTTACATGTCCTAGGAAGACAAGAATTGAACTATGGAGGTTACTGCCTAACACAACCTGGTAGATCATGAACAATCCATCAAAAAAATTAAAAGATGTTATAACATTCACTGGAAACATTTTTGAGAAAATTGATTCTCTGAAAAAATTCACTCAAAGCACCTTAGATTAGTCACATTATTTACTAAGGCAATATTAATTTCCAAGAAGCATGCTATGCTCTAGTTTTTGATTCATCAGACAATTATGGTTTATCTGTGTGAGTTGGAATAAACATAAGCCATATATTCTCACAATGTTTGGGAAAAATGATTTAGATATTATCTAACATCTTTCAGATTTATTCTATTCTCCTCCCCACTAATGCAAATCTTTCTTAAATATTTTCCTGTGTAACAAAAACCGTTGAGACATTTCACTCTATAAACAGAATAAGTATGTTAAAGCTTTATTTGTTCACATGATAAAGATATTATAGTTCTTCAGTAAATTAAGAGAGATAAGAAATCTATTTCCCCCTTATCCTCTTTAAGCCATTTACAGGGTAATTCATTGTATCAGTTAATATATAACCCCTGGCTGTATAATCTATAACACTATAATTTATACATGGCTTCAAGTTCAATCCATAGATCTGTCAACCAAATCATATGTGATTTAAAACTTCACTTAAATATTAGGAGTGGCACATTAATTTTTGGAAATTCCAGATATACCTCAGGGACTACCCTCCCTCCCTTTTTGAATGCTCCTAAAAATGTTGATAGCTCTACATATTTTATGATTTGAGTTCATTTGTCCCTAGTAATAGTGTTTTTTATTAGTCCAACTTCAGACAGTAAAATATATCTTCAGATAAAATTTAAGTGTAGGTAAATTAAAACAATTCCTAATGAAATTAGTTGTTTCAGGGATAATATTATGCAATATATATATAATGAAACAATAAAAAAACTAAGCTATTTCACAGAAATTTTTCATTCATTCATAACCCAGGTTTCAATGACAAAGAGTCGTCATTAGGTGAAGTGCAACAGAATAATTTTGATAGTAAATATAATATTTACATCTGGTATTTTCAGTGAATTTTTGTACGCAACCCATTACCCCCTCCTATACCTTCAACACTCTTATTAGACTTGATTTTCATACCAGATATTCTACTCTTGTTTAATTAGAGAGCTTTTTTTTCAAAATGTGTGCTGCAACTCAAATGTTATCAACGTTTGTACTTATCCCATTTCCTCCCTCCTAGTCCTTCACTTATTTTTAGCCTTTTTTCCATTATTATTAAGTTAATCACTCCCTCATTTCAAAAGAACCCCAGCTCTCCCATCTTACTCACCTTTTGTTTATATGAATGTACCAGGATTTTCCTGTTGTTCTTCACCTGATGATGATGCTTTGTTGTTGAAGCATAAGTCATCAATAAATGAAAAGTTCCTGTGAAATAACAGTATCTTATCATATCATGCAAAAATTTAAACATTTAACACATAGTCATTCATGGCTTTGGGCTATTTTTGCTGTGGTAGAATCTATATTATGTATATAGGTAAAAAGTGATGTTGACCTATCCCTAATTACTAAAGAAATTTATAATAATTATTTGGACACTTTTACCGGAGGTAGATCTATTGATCAATCGAAATCTACAGATTTTTTGATATTTTAATGTTTCTTGAGAATTCTTAATAGGAGTTATGACTATGAATGTGTTAAACATTATCTTTAAATTCAATGCTCTATTCTTATCTAAATTAATTTTTATTACTCATCAGCTTAAAGTGTTCAAAGTAAACTGATCATGATATTATGTAATTATTGTCTTCTCTTTACAATAGCCTTTGGATCGCGATCCTGAATTACTTCCATCCATGTCACTCACTTCAGTAATGCCAATGTCAACTTCTCTACCATCATCACCTGCACCAAAAAGAGGAAAGGTTGAAAGTGCCATATCATCAGCCATTGGCCCCACAGTTATCATGTCTCAACTGTGCACTGATAGTGATCCAAGTTGTAACGTTACTTCATCAATTCCAGGTATTACTATGTTTCTAGGAAGGCTAAAGTATATATTATTGAATATAAACTGGAATTTTCCAAACATTTACCAAAAATTAACCTGGAATAAACCTAAATTGTTAGGTAAATGCAACTTTATTAGGTCAGTTTTTGCCTAGGGGGAACTTGCAGACTCTGGATTCCACATCTGTCAATTTGCACTAAATAAGTCCAGTTGTTTAAATTCTCTTTTTTGTGCCATTTGCAATTTTGCTGTAATATGTAAACCATGAGAGCATAAAAAAATATTGGAATTTGTTAGTGCTTTGCATGGCCAATCCAAGGAGAGGATAGCTTTTCACATTCATTTGTGTGTCTAAGTTGAATTGGGACCCTAGAAGGCAGATAAAATATTTTCGGATAAATGTTTTAAATCAATTTTGTATAAGAAATTGCATATCTACAAAGTATATTTTTCCGTGTTTTGATTACACTTTTATCACAATCAGCACTCCTTGCACTGGTAGTTCTCAGCATTTGGAAAAATCACTTTTCTACTAATATAGTATACTTTCAACATGACAAAAAGTCATTCATTTGACTGATGTCTCTCTTTTGAAACAGTTTCTGTCATAGATGATGGTCCAAAAATCACCTATGCATAGAAATCTAACTATGCTCAACTATGTTTCTTACTTGTTTCAGTGCAGTTATCGTTCATCAGCATATATAATAAAATTGAGGGATCATCATGTTTTTACTCATTACCAGACCTCTTGTGAAATTATACAAGAGAGTTAAGCTAAATATCTAGAAAGCTATTTCTCCCATGTACCTACCCTTCCCGGAAAATAAAAATCTACCCTCCAGCTGGCATTTTCAGGTCAAAGGACCTGAAGGTGCCAGCTGAAATGCCAGCGAAAGTGTCGTAGTCTAAAGCCAATGAACTGGGTGCATACCGGAACAACATGGAAAGATTAAATGAAATTCTTCAAATAAATTTAAACATTTTTTGGAAGAATGTGTGAGATCTTACTTATAAATAAAAATAAATTCAAGTCCCTGTGTTTTGAGGCTATATAATTTCCTTATGTTTCCAAATCTGTATTCCAGAAGTTTCTACTCCAATTATGAAGAGGACTCCCACCACACTGGAGGAGCCAACAATTGGCATGAGACGCAATCGTAGTTCAAGTTTACCGAAATCTAGGGGGACCAAACTTGATGAGGAAAGTGATAGTGGAAGTAGATTGAGGGAAGGAGAGGAGAGAAAGTCCAGAAGTTCTGTAATCCAGATGAAATCAACACGAGAGCTGAATCCTGATGAGGTAAAGATGACTGTGATCTTGCTATATTCTTTTTAAATTTTCTGCTTGCTGGGGAAAGACTGCCTAGGTCCAGATTATGATTTATACCCATAAAGTAAGAACCAATAAGCTACCCAATAAGAAACAAATAATTGTTTTGGAAAAAAATATTGCAACTTAAGGCACAAACCTGCCACTACTTTCAACAGAGTTTCCACCATTTCTCAGACCTTTGTCGTAACAGGGAACCATTTTATTTATAGTCATCCTCGTAGAAAGATGCTTCTTGTGCTGTCAACCATGTGATGATAGCTATTTTTGCCTTATTGTCTTTATTAAACTGCTGGCCAAAAAAGATTGATTTAAAGTGAAAAGTAGGTATAATTTGCTAGGTACAAGATTGGACTTTCTTCTTGTATGTAATTATTATAAAATTTGTGATATTAAAGCTTTGGTTTTTATTTAGTTAGGCTAATGATTTATTTAAAGCTTTTCTCATTAATGGATATGAAATAAATAGCCATTATGTGGCACATATTGACAACTTCATGCATAATTTAAAAATTGTAACTTTAGCAACCATGATATAATAAAAAACCTTGAGACCAGGCATAAGGAACAGGCTTGGGCATAACTTGGTAGAAATAGAAATTAGAATCTCCAATATGAATTAAGCCTATGTCTCTCAAAAAGCATTATAGCATTGGTTCTCATTTCTTTTCCAATGTTGCTGTGCCATAATTGATGGTTGTCACCTCTCATGCTTTTCTATTTGATTGATGTGTTTAGTCAGTGTGTTGACATGTAAACTCTATCTTTTTTAGGTGATACCAGTGGCTGAAACTTTTATATTCCAGCTTAATGATCGCCATAGATTTTTAAATGTAAATGTGTGGGGGTTACCTCCAGCAGCTGGGGAGAAAAAGATAGAAGAGGCAGGGACTCCTGTCGATACTTCAGAGGGAAGCAAGCAGATTGGTACTGTTGTGCCGACAAGTAGTGGATTGTTGCGCCAGAGACGTCGGTCTAGTGATCCCCCATCAAGTTCTTCAATGTCATCCTCATCTTCATCATCATCTTTATCTGCAGGTGAATATAATGTATCCCTGCAGATTTAATTGAGTGTTTAATTTATGATGTGGTTTTGATGAGTATTTTTATGTCTCTTATGTTTATAAAGCTCCACATTATCATTTCTTTGACAAGCTGAAATGAATCATTTTGTGAATACTCAGGAAATTCATTATCACTTTAGAATAACAATGTGAAATATCTTAGTAAAGAGAAATTCATTTATAGAAATGTCTAGCTGAAAATTGCAAATATCCATATATATTAGTGATTGTATGTGTATGAATGATATCAAAATCAAAGCAAATGCAATTCAAGTAATCCAAATGATCCTCTTAGAAACGACCCTTGATCATCGCAATCCAGATATTTTATGCATTACCGAACATTGGCTCAACCCCTATGAGGTAAAACACCTAAATATTTATAATTATAAAGTTGTATCATCCTTTTGTAGAACCAACTACAAAAATGGTGGAGTGCTCATCCTTGCCAATGCTTCCATTACTAACATTTCTCCAATAACAATAAACTCCACTGCAAAAGTCTTTGAATCAGCTGCAATTGAATTTAAATGCAGTACTAAGAAGAAATACCTTGTGATATGTATTTATTGATCACCGAGTGAGGGCATCAAACAGTTTTTGATACTCCTAGACGATTTCATATTGTCACTCCAGCCTCAAGGCCTAAATCTAATAATTTGTGGTGATTTTAATGTTAATATTCTTTTTGATAATCCAAAAAAAAACCCTTTTACTTGAATTAATGACATCATTTAACCTCTCACAAACGAAATTTTCGCCAAGACAAGTCTCAGCTCGATGTAGTTCAGCAATAGACAACCTATTTATCAGTAATGTCCTTGGTGATTATGAATGTACTACCTTAGCTACTGGCTTCTCAGATCATCTTGCTCAACTAATATCAATTCCTATTACAACCAAATCTATTGAACATATGCATTTTTATAAACAGTACTTTGAGTCACATGAAGTTTCTGATTTTCTCTCAAACCTGTCCAAAGTTGACTGGCAGCAAGTTTACAATGAAAAGACTGTTAATGAGAAATTTAATTTCTTTTTTAACCAATTCATTTACCTTTTTAACCTCTCTTTTCCAACTGCACTGTATACCAAAACATAAAGCATCCAAAACAAGATGGATAACCCCTGAAATAAAACTAGAAGGGGAATTTCTCAAAGAATTTTACCATGGAGCTAAATTTGAAAACAACAATTCCCTAATGATCCAGTATAAATTCATCCTCAATTCATAAAGAAAAATATTCGCATGGCAAAGAAAGAGTCCAATAACAAGTACATACAAAACTCAAATAATCAATTGAGGTCCTCATGGCAACTAATAAAGAGGTTTACAAATCATTTAGTTTTACAAGTTTTTACTTTGACAAAGAAAATATTCAGTTAAAAATAGATGGCAATGAATTAACTGACCCTCA
Organism: Rhinocypha anisoptera; assembly: GCA_011762765.2. Classification (NCBI taxonomy): domain Eukaryota; kingdom Metazoa; phylum Arthropoda; class Insecta; order Odonata; family Chlorocyphidae; genus Rhinocypha; species Rhinocypha anisoptera. The sequence continues at coordinate 2,352,795 of WURS02000004.1, read as the reverse complement.
TTTAATCGCAAATGAGTTTAATAATTATTTCACTAACATAATAAACAACAATATAACTTACTCTGGGACAAACAATATAACTGTGTCAAAAGAAAGCACTATGTATCATTTTCAACTTGAGAAGGTGTATGTCATGTAGAACATTTTTTATTTACCATATGATATTAACTCTTCTTTGCATATTTATTTATGTATATGTTATCTTTGTAAAACAAAATTTGTATCGGTATCAACAAAATTGTTACATTCACACACACTCAACTAGAAGAGTGAATGATATTCATGTTAACATTCATAGATTAAGCCTTTACCAGATGAGCCCACAATATTGTTCAAGTAAAATATATAATGCTCTGCCTAAATCAATAAAAGGCTTAAACAACTTAAATGAATTTAAAAAAGAAGCAAAGAAGTATTTAATAAATCAAACCTTCTATTCAGTAGAAGAATTCATGGAAAACTGATTACCACTTGTAAACTGTCCTGATATTGTGTTTTTGTTTACAATACCAGTGCCTTGAAGCATTAATATATCTACTATGTAATGTTTTGTATAATACATTCTTAAATGTGACGAGTTCTGTTAGCATCACACACTGCACAAAGTCATTAATATACACATTTTACACCATGCCAAAGGAATAATATGTGCATAATCTGTGAACATAAATGGTATAATGTCCCCATAAATTCCTAATATATGTACATTATATACAAAATTTAGATGATGAATGGAATGGTATTGGGTGCATAATATTTGAATATATTATGCATTCTGAGCTCGGTTAGAGGGTGAAAGGTATTTATTCAGTATTTAGATCAGAGTTTTACCATGCACATGCAAATAATATTAGTACCAGATATATATGCCACTTTTAGCACCGAATTATGCCATGTATATGCAAATAATATTAGTAAACATTTATTGTCAGAATCCTCTACACATCTCAGCATATTTTTGAATGGAATCTGGGTTATTTTCAACCACAGTCTTTCTTCCTCTGGCAATCCTCAGCCATTTCTTAATTTCCCCATTCAGGATGATGGGATCATATTTGTCAACAAGATAATAATAATCTTTATTAGTTCCAGGGCATGTTAGATGCATGTATAGAACAGGTCAAAATTAAATCACATACATAAAAGACACATAAAATAGATATTTACAAAATAGACATATGCAAAATAGACAGGAAAAAATGGTGTATACAAAACCAATCTACTCTGACAATGGACATGAATTCATCAGTTGAGTGGAATGAACCATTAACTAAATACTGGTATAGTTTACTTTTAAACAGTGGTAGATAAGTAATTTCTCTCAGTTTCCTTGGTAGGAAATTTAGAAATTTTAGTTTCAGGGTTAGCAGAATATTCATTTCAAAAATAATTATTGAAACATACCAGGCAAATTATAACTCCTTGAGGGATAATTATTTAAGCATCCCAACATTAGAGAAGGATGGATGGGAAAGAATTACTACCTGATTCCAGGAGTTGCTGCAACTCCAAAATTTTGGATACTCTGGATGGCAAGCAAATAGCCATCTCTCCTCCACCAAATTAAGGATCCTTCTATTTCAACTATAAAGGATTGAACTCCCTTGTCATGTTGGCATTGGTATATGTATGCCGACATGGAATTCATATAAGTAGATATAGGGACAAATGGTAGGGTCAGTGATGGTGGAGTTTAGAATAAATGCACCTTCAGCAGAAACTTGAGGAAAAATCATTATATATTCCTAACAAAGGACCATTGCCTGGACGTGGAACTCCTGTGCCCAGTATGCATCATTATGGCAGATGATGATGCCTTCTCGTTGAACCCATATTCAGACTGCAAATTGAAGGAGTCTAGAATATTTAACGAGTTATATGTGGTGTGTGATGTATGTGTATTTACTGGTCTTTAAAAATAAATAAAGCTATTTCTCTTGACTAAGTATTTTAGCATGAAGATCCATGTTATTGACATGTATTTAATTTCATTCTTTTTTATTCCTATTATTAATCTTCTTAAATTTCAAAAAGCAAAAATGAATTCATTTCTAATCATAAATTCCTATCAATCACTCAACACCCTAGTAGCAGAGAATGTTGCCACAATGTCGCAAACCCGTCACAATGGGAAGACCTGAACATTGGCACAATGTTGATGTTGGTCATACAACGTTGCAGGGACGTCGAAGTTCCCACCAAACAATGTTGCATGCATGTCACAGGGACGTTACAGTTACCACCACACGACGTCGACTCAACACCACATTATAACCTCCAAAAAAATTTTTTTCTCTCCTGGATTATGGTATGTTCATTAAAAAATGGGTGCTCTTTTAATGTAAATGGCTGTATGCTTTGAAGGATGGGTTACAGTATTTCCCGACATTGGAATCTCCAAAGAGGTGACTTTACACCTCAAGGTTTAAAGTCATCCCTTAGGAGATTTTAAAGTCATCCCCATCCTTCAATGTCTTCAGTCATTACAATTAAAAGAGCATCCATTTCCTAATGAACATATCAGAATCCTGAGAGTAGATCTATTATGAAGTTCTCTTCTTGTCAGGCTGAAAATGGAACTTATTGTATTTGCACGGATCTAAGACGATATGTTTTACTTTACAGTTCCCTCAAGAAAATTACCAGAAAATATATTATTATTCATAATCTAAATAATTATATGAGTTTCCATCATTATTTAGCCAAAGATTTTTACAATTCCAAGTATTTAAGAGTAAATTTTCTGAGGTAAAACACAAGGTTCCTAAAGTGCCTGAACCAAAATTGGTGCTTCAATAACTCTTTATGAGTTATTTATATACCTGCAATGTTTCAATTAATATCATCTGTATACAAATCTGAGATCAAATATCTTGTTGCTGTGGTCTTCTCTTATGCTTATAAATTCTCAATCAAATACTCCTTGCCGTTTGGCCTATGTCCCTTGAGAAAAGTATAATAAAGAAATTCTTTTGTTATTCATTGTTTGACCTTTCTGTTTTATCCATTTATTATTTTCATGAAAAACTGCTATTCTTCAAACCACTTGTTTCTTTTATTGTTAACTGCTTGTTAACATAACTCTCACTCATCTCTTCAGGTCTCAATTCCTCACCATCCATCTAATTTTCACAATTTGTTTCAAGCAACGCATCTCAAATAATGCTATTCTTCTTGATGGCCAAGATTTGTCTCATGAGGTAATTTCTAAATGTTGTCCATCATTCAAATGAATGCCATAGACTTATCATAATCTATTAGAACAAAGGTTGAAAAAATTGGCTCCAAAGAAAGGTGTATTTGATTATATAGGTAATAAGTTACCATTTAGAATAAGAAATGTGTAAGGACATGCTACTTTCAATATGAAGCTCAAACCATTTTTATTAAAAAAATCTATCATTCCATTGACAAATATCTTAATGATGATACTGATTATTGAGTATCAGCATATATATTGTATTTACTGATTAATTTGGCTTGTTATAAATTTAAGTTAATTTGGTTGTGTATAAATGTTAATAATTTTTATTTTGATACTGATGTATGATACGATAACATTGGAATGTTTCATTCAATAAACTCTGCACTTACATTACACTTTGACGTGCCTTACATACAAATATTTCATGTTCCTCTTGTTACAGATATTTCATTTCTATAACAAAGTCATTTGGAAAATAAAAATTATTATATTGTTTTAATTACCTATAAAAAAAAACAAGTTTTCAACCTGGATGCCAGTACCACAGTTGTCGGTAGAGCTCATCAAATAGTGATTTCAATGGCAAGTTGGACTCACATATCAGGGCTAGTTCTTTGTCTGAGCCACCTAGAAGATGATACTCTGAAAATCACCCATCTTGGGTTTGCCTGGGGGTGTCCCAATGCATTCATCACATGCAGTTGAACTCAACTTCTCTGTTCAGTTGCCATTTGTACTGCTCTACCCACTTGGCTTCCATGGTCTAAATTCTTAAGAATAGAAATAAGCACTTGGTTTAACTCCACAGGATTATCCTGTGGAATTAAACCATGTGGCCAGCTAGGTTAGGCTGGGGGTAGCATGCTTGCCGGCTAACCCAAAGGTTGCAGGTT
>WURS02000004.1:2316555-2339403 GCA_011762765.2 Rhinocypha anisoptera | reverse complement strand
GTATGTATATGTGTGTGTATATATATATAATACATATATATATATATATATAATAAATATAATACATAAATAAATATATAATGTGTGTGCAGTGAAACCTGTCTCAAGTGGCCACCACTCGGTCTGCCAAATAATGAATGGCTACTGAAGGAGGCGACCGCTTAATAAAGTGGCCATTGAGACAAGTTTCACTATATATATATTACATATATATTTTACATGAGACATACACATATGAACACCAACAACTGCATATGTATATTTGTATCCACAAGTATGTACATATGTAATTGCAGGAGCAAATCCTTTTTACTCTTGTGGCTCAAATTTGTAATTTGAAATATATATGATAGGCAGAATGTATTATCATAAAATATAATGCTCTCTACTTTTCAATAATAGATTTTCACCAACTGTTTTCAAAATGAGACCATTGACTACCTTATTGATATACATTTTTAAAATGAAGAAATAAATAGATGAACAAGATCAGATAAAACATGTCAAATAGCTGAGAATAATATTTGTCTATACCAATCTACATTTGATCAATATGTTCCTACATTTCCTCTTAAAAAGCCCAACTTTATTTATACTACTGATTATTAATATTATTATTGAATTGGAATATTTTGTCTTTCTATGCAAATTTTCACTCATATGTGGTGTTGTACAGGTGCATTTTAGGCAAATGTTTGAACACATTAATCCATTGATTACACTATTAAGCCCATGCTCAATTGAAGTCCAGTAAGATTGATATTTGGTTCATACAAATTAACTCAACATCCTCTATATCAAATTTGTTCTTTTAAATACTACACATATGGACTTTATGGGACGGTTCCCTTTTTCTGAGTGAACCAATAATGGTACTGATAAAACTTGTAATGGTTGTTTTTATTCCTGTAATTATTGAAGGAATTAAAAGATGGCACTGGTAGTAATTTTTTATTATAACCATTGAGCTATGCTTTAATTGGTGAGTAGATAATATCTAAGTAGTCTTATCTTGCATCACAGCTGGTGCAAAATCTGTTAGATTTGGGTTTTCAGTAAAACAGAGATGGACATATATCCCCTTAACTCTGAGAGGTATGTGTAGGTTGAGTTGGTAGGTAAATAATAGTACAATTGAGGGTATGTGATGTGTTAAGAAATTTTATTCAAACTCTTTTTGAGATATTATTATTCAAACAATTGTCATTTTTTGAATCTGTCATTTTGGGTTTTGGAGGAGTGTGAAATCCTCTATATGATACTTTACTATCCACAACGTGGATATCATGTGCGTAGAATACCTTCTAAAAATTTTTAATGAAGCAGCCTGTGCGCATGTCTGTAAAAGTGAGCCTATACATAGCTGTATGTGTTTGTGTGAATGCGCATATTTGTGGCTGTGGTATGAGAGCTAATCAGCGAGTTTTTACTTGTAAAAAGAAAACTTTTATCCACAAAAATTGAGAATGAAGTGTTTTGGCATTGTGAATGGGTATAAATGATTTGCAAGGACTGGATAATAGTACAGTAAAGAGAATATTCACTTAGTGGCCATTTATTATCATGATTAATGTAATGGATTATTGGTATTCATTTTCATAGTTTGACTATTTGTGTTCTGTCGTTTATTATGATAGCTTTGAATAGATAAAAATATTAGCAATCCACAGGTTTTCAACTATGAAAAATTGATAAGCACTCTAAAATTATGTATAATGATTCCCATCAGTTACTTTGAATGTTTTTCTGACTGTACATTTCTGAGAGATTACTATCCTGGTATTAGACAATTAGTTGCTGTCAACTAATTTAATTTTTTGATAAATTAATTGTGGCTGATACTAGCAAATATATAAATACGAGTTATTTGTGTGCAAAAAAAAACAAGTAAGCATTATAATTTACTCCACATTCAAATATTGGACACACACCTAATTATATTGGAACCAGAAAATATTTTTTAAGCTGTAATTATTTATTGCATATCCCATATTATTTATGCTGTATTTACTTATTCTTTATGCTGTATAATTAAATTCTGAAAATCTATGGAAAAAACCCTATTAATCTTTTTTTATGTGTTTGAGTAACTTCTACATCTGTTATCATTTAGGATATATTAAATACTTGCTTTATTTTTTCTTTAAAAGCCAAATTATAATTGAATTTAAAGATAAACCATTGTAACTGTTATTTGTTAGTGCATAGTGTCCTTTCTTTTTAATGAAGCAGTACATCAAATGCAGGTAGCCATTTAGTATTTTGTTTTGTATCCAAAGTAAATTATAAACAGTTATATTTTATATAGTAAAGTATTTTTATTTCTTATATTTAGTTACAAAAATTGTTTTCATCTGTTCAGACCTGAGGTAATTGATCAATTAAGGATAGAAACAGCATCATTTGGCATTACCTCCTTTAATGTGTGTGGCACAGTATCAATTTCTGTATTCAGATATAAAAAGTAATTTTTTCTATTAGGATATTCAGTTAAGCAGTTATGTGCCCTTTAAGATAAGAAGTTTTGACTTATTAAGGTATTTCTTATAATTGTCATTTCTAAATAAAAATTGACAATGGATCATTTTCATTAATGTTAATATGATTTTGTTTTTCTTTAATTACTGTTCATTATCATCCCTATCAGTTTTCATAATATTACTTTACACATTTTTAATGGAGGAGAAAATAAAACCAGTTATTCTCAGGGATCTTGAACCATTTTATAGATTCAATGGTATATATCACTTTTTTCTGAAATATATGATCTAGCCCTTTTTCACACACCAATGTTACCTGTCAATCAAGGAAAATGATTCACAAAAAACAACAATTTGTGATATTTTCTGAAATAAATGACTGAAAACAATCAAAGCTTTAAGGAATTTTCTAGACTGATATAAAGCATTTGAGGAGTTTTGTGGCTTTTCAAAACTAAGTCCAGCTTTCTATTATAAATTTGATGTTATTTGGTGAATTTATTACATGATTTGCTCACTTAGAATGGACAACCAATTTCTAGTAACATAAAATTGAAATATCCAGTTAAATGCTAATAATAAATAGCCCAGTCAATAATAGCTAATGCCCATTTTAGTTCATAATAGCAATAGTTAATTTTTAAGAAATGTGAGGGTCATTGGTTTAGGTTTTGTAGTTATCTACATCCATTACTTTCCTGCCACAGAAAATTTCCCTATATTATGGACAAAATCAAATGCCACTATACATGGTAATGTTGCAACAACTTGTCTATCATCATTTTATATATAAGGCAAATTGGTAAGTGTATAATTCAGATGTCTTGCTCAAAAGTATATTTCATTCTGCTATGGCCAGAGTAAAATTTTCCTATAATATATAGGGTGATCTCAAGTCAGTTGCAATAATAAGGATCTTGGAACAGTGTATCCTCAATTTAAATGATTGATGGTAAATGGTGTTTCCCTTATGTTTTTCGGTATGATGCCATCTTACTATTTCTCCAGGCCTTGCATTCGTTGCCCATAGTAAGAAAATAATAAGATTCTGGTGGTTTGAACATGTGTGTGGATGTATGTATCCATAATTACTTTTAAGGATATGATCTTGAACAAAGGCCTAATATTATCTGTAAATAGTGAGCATATTTTCTGTCTTCCTAGTTGGGAGGGTTACAAAGCTTTCACATTTTCTGACCTAATGCGTGTTCCTCCTTTCAACTTAACTATCTGATGTCCAAAAATCCATCAAGTCTTTTCATGAACAATTTGTGTAATGTTTTCAGTGATAAAAGTTACATGTTGCTGTTATGGCTTGACTCTATGTTGGTTAATGACTTTCTGTGACTTAGGCATACATAATCGATTTCCTGTTTGCTTTTCATTGTCCAGAGTTGCCTCTTTTATTCATGAAAGCATTATGAGCTTTCTGTAAAATTGTAATAGGTAGTTGAATTTTGGTGTTTATTGAGATTGGAAAGGATGAGAGGAATTTTTTGCTGCATTTGTACCTGCTTAAAATGTCCCTCTCTTTAATTTGTATGTTGTAATATACTTTAAAGAAAATGGCTTTCATTATCCTACATTTATGATCAGTAAACATTCAAGTTTCTGACTTATATTGGTTATGGAAAATATTTCACATAAATATGGCTTCCTTGAGGAAAAAAATATTTTGATTCCTGTGCAGTAAACTTTTTCTGTTGGAATTGAATGTGCTTTTGATTGCAATATATGCCTCAATAAAATAATTGACAAAAGAAGACATTTGTGTTTTATAGAATTTTATAATTGTCTCCAGTAATCAAAAAGAAAGAGGAAGAGTAATAATTGCTTCAGTGAAAGTTCTAGGATTTCTTAGTTCTGTCTATTATACTTAGGGTATCATAAGTCAGTTGTCCTGATGACCATTCTTTTCTATAAGGATGTTATCTTTCCATATATGTAATTCTACATATTTTATTTTTATTATCTTATATTTTCCAATAACTTCATGCTTAGTACATTTGATTTTTCTTTTTTAAATATATTTTTGATGCCTTAACTGATTGATTTTATATGCTGATATAGTAACTGCAACTCAGTATGAAAAATTATAATATAGTTATTTATTGATTTTATTTCCTGGATAAATTTTATCTAAATTGAATGGTTTTTAAAAGAGCAGCTTAGCTTCAATTAGGTTTTCTTGATTTTATCATACTCCCTATGTATCTAATGTTGAATGTTATTTATTTGTTACAGTTACATTTCCAATATTTACAAAAAGTTCTAGGTTTATATTATTATTATTTTACTAAATTAACATGAATAATATTAACATAAGATATAATTAACATTGTTGTTTTGCAATGGAAGTCTGGGAGTGTTGGGTAATTTTGTCTTGTGGTTTTATTTTATATTCAAATTCAAAATTGTCATCTTACTTTATATGACCAATTAATTCAATCCTCATGTTCATTCCATTTAACATTAATTCTGCATCATGTCTTGGATTACTGATATAGTAATTGTGAATTTTACTTCTGCCATTTGATTATAATTTATTTTATTATGTTTATATGAATGTTTGTACATATAATGATTTCTGCACCTTAAAATGAACTGGAGAAAATAATCAGGTATTGTTGGAAGAATTTTGATACCTTCTTTCCAGGTGTTTCATATTTTGGTTATTAATGAATTACAGATTCTTTTCATTTTAAATGCAGTACCCACCATCACCATCATTAAGTAGGTAATATATTTCTTAGCAGTCTTAGTGATGAGCAATAATGCAAGCCTTTCCATTTGATTCAATCCAATTCCCTCCAAACCTGGTTAGCCTGGGGGTAGCACATTCATCAGCAAACCCTATGGTTTTGGATTTGTGTCCGACTGAGGGCATGGGAGTTGAGTTTGTCCAAATGGATTTTTTCTGTTATGTGTGAGTTGCTTTATGATTACCCAATTGTATAGTCAGCTTGCAAAAACTTGAGGAGAGGGGAGAGCAGTGGTGCACTTGTAGGCATATCAAACTTTGTCAGTGGCATTGACCACTTTTAGGCACATAATGGAAATATACGAGATACTGACAGTAAGCTAGAAAAAATCCTAATGATGATAAATACAGCACCCATGCCTTAGGCAGGACTGGAACCCACACGAAAGGGGGTACCGGGCTCGCCGGCGAACGACCGAACCCGGCCGCATAATAGGTTGTATGTACATATTGATTGCCACCATCATTCATATAATCCTAAGGACATCGCATATTGGTGCTGATCAATGTGATAGTACTTTTCAGAGTCTGGATAAGAGTTTAGAACGCGTCGCGCGCCACCCTCTGGTTTCCATGACAGCGGCGTCAATATCCCTATGGTAACGGCTGCCGCTTGAGGAGTAGACGAGTAAAAATCACTGTTCCGGTTATCGGCGCATGCTTACATTGTAGCCCCCAGGAATTTTCACTTTCTTTAATGGAAAAATGTTGATTGATGGACAGCAGCAGATGTTATCACTAGCAATTGGAATTTATTGATTTGCTTTACAAACGAGTAAATTTGTTCATTAAAGTCTCGTTTCCTCTGTTTGCTCTAGAGACCATATGTTGGGAAGATCACGCACATGCGAGTACATTGAAATGTTCTGCAGGTGTCTGGGCGGGTGGAATGGAAGTAAGCCAAGTCGCCCACGCAGGGAGCAAAGGTTCAAGATCAATAATACGGGAAAAAAACTTTGAAGACAAACGTGCTTAATCCTTGGGTCATGCATTTATGGGTAGGAAAAGTGTGCATAACGCGTACTGTGCGTTGTTGTTCGTGGGTTTGTCCAGTGCGAGTTACATGCATTTCCATGGTATGTCCTTTATGACACAATAAACATTTTGTATTTTTCCACTAAAATTATTAACGTAAAATAGTTTCAACAAATCGGCTTTTAGGAATCGACTTCAGGTACATGATTTATTGTCAATCCGGAGGTTTATATACCCAACATAAGAGAATTTTGTGGAGCCAGTAAGATAATTTTGATAGAAAAATACATATTTTATACAGGCGTTAAATTCCACCGTTGTCGAAAACCCTTAAATTCATAGTACGTACTTTTTTATGACTCAACGTGACCGTTGACATTCTGCTTGTTTCACTTGCTTTAAAATAAAGTTCCTTGGAGCCTAGACTTTATGTCACGACAGTAATAGATTGAAGCAATGAACTTCTAGGATAATGATCTAGAATTTTAGCATAACCCTGGCGATCGAGTAAAGTTAAAGATCATTATAATGAGCAACTATATAATCCATTTTATAAACTGCCATTTGTTTGTGACCCGTGAAGAACCTTAAAGTAAGCAAAGACGGTTGTAACAAGGTCAACAACAGCACTCATTCGCAACGAATAAAATTAGGAAAATCGTTAAAATAATAATTCGATAGGCTTTGGGCAACGCTTATGAAATGCTACAAATGTTAAAGAGGGTAGTGGAAGGTAGGTTGTTGGATGGGAGAGGCCTGAGAAAAAAGAGGACTTTGAGATAGACATGGCTTGCAGAGCTGAAAAGGAAGTAAGCGAAATACTGATGTTTATGAATCGTTAACAGCCTACCGCCAATTTATTTAACTTGAAAATATTTATATTAATTACCTTGGTAAGAAAGGAGTGCTCCTTACATGGAATATATATAAGATAGGTTTTTTCGCGGGGATATTGACGTATTTCTGTTGCCAAAACCTTCCACCTTTAAGGCGCGCACTTTTTCGCCACTACGTAGCGCTCGGATCGGTCGCCGGGTGGGAATACTGAGTGATTTAAACGTAAACATTCAGTATAAGTGGTAGCTTTCCAAAGATTACTTCAAAAAACTAAAATGGTTCGTACTGATCGAACATCTTTCAACTCCGGGTGTTTTTCAGGGTAAAAAAAGACCCAGAGAAACAACGCCGAGCTAGGTATAAGAAATAAAATTTTGTTCGAGGCAGTGGTAAGCTTGATCTGTTTTTTTTTCGTTGAATGAGTTGCTGTTGCTGTGTAATATGCATCTGTAAATATTAATCCAATTTTAGTTCAAATGTCGTGTTATTATTGTAGCCGTTCCAAGAACACAAAGCGACGCTATGCCAATAATTAATTTGGTTTGGGAATGGATAGAGGCTCCGAGATTCACGACTAGAGTGGGCAAATTGGATACTGCTAATTGTCCTACTTTTAATACAAGTGAAATACACTAGGGGATGCATTCAATACGTATTGATATCTGATTCCTAAGATGTGGTATCTAATATATTGCATATCCTTCAGAAGTAAATACTGCAAACGTCAGAATGCACTGAGCGCGTATGGCCTTTTAACTCATTCTCGTCATATCCTCACAAAGTTCACATCCTTCAACGTTATAGTCAAACAATAATTACCCATGGTTATAGTACTACACATGTTATGTTTACAACTTGTTTTTGATCTGCCAATGACAAGACCTATTACAACATATTTTTATAAAGAGATGGGAGTGTGAAAATGTCGGGATTTGTTTTTGCACACCTTATTCTTGGAAAATTTTAAATTGCCTTTCTTTAAAGTTTGCAGGGTAGGTAATGCACGATCTTTTATTACCTACCCTGCAAACTAGAGTTGTCTAAAAAATTTAATCTTGGTTGACTTGTTTTGCCATTCTAGATTTAATAGAATACATACTGAATCTTTTTATCATCAGAACATGCACCAGCTTGAGCTATGGCGAAGGGAAATTCCTCGCAGGACGGAGTTGTCCTTGAAACAAATGTTGTGTGAACAACACTTCAATGAGGATGACATTAGACATTATGAGAGAAATATGGCACAGTATTTAAACGGAAAGATGTATCCCTTATGTTTAACCTGATGCAGTTCCATGCATACTAATTCATTCCCAATTTTCCAAGTATTAAACAAGGTAAAGAGAAGAGAATGAGGAAGAAGGAGTTCTTAAGGATTATTTGTAGCATCTATGAGGAAGGGATTTGACCATAAGACTTTTTTAGATCAATATTGATTATCATTCCAAAAAGAAGGTAAAGCAAGATTACATGTGAGGACTATAGAACCAATAGTTTGCTTCCCTCTGTGGCAAAAGTAGTCCTCAGGTTCATCAACAGTAGGATAGGAAGTCAAGTCTATTACCACTTGGGGAAGATCAGTTTTGTATTAGAAAGAGGAGGGGTATGTGAGATGTTATTGTTTATGATTTCTAACTCCCGTACACCATTACCAAGGGTTTCCACAGTTGACTGCTCCCGCATCGAATGGTAATACTATTAATTCATAAGGTATTTACCCTCTTTACCGCATCTCGATCATCTGAATTTCTTTAAATAGGAATAAAACGTTCCGAACATTGAATTTTTGGGAAGTTAGCACCTGTCAATTTTTCCTCGTTAGACCAAGATTTTTGACTTCCATAATTACTTCAGTTAAAACTATGTTGAAAAGTTGTTGGTAACATCGTGTTATAAATTTAGTCACAATAATCGGAGCAAAGGCCATAAGGTTTACATTTCCAATTCTTAACCTTTATAATTTGTTAATGTCATGGTTTCCCTTTTTCTGTTAATAATGGTTTATTAAAAGATTGACCAAATATTACTCCATACAACTGTTATTAAGCACGAGGCCTAAGCAGGTGACGTAAGAATTGAAATGGGCACAAATAACACTTTGATCATGTTCCTTGAAACCAATAACAACAATAATTGAAATTACTTATTAACCCAAATCTAAGGAAAAATAGTTACAGAAAACTTATTCTTCGATGCTTACGTCTGCTAATAGATTTTGTCTCCATTTTATCACTGACAAGACGTCGACACATAGCATTAATCGTGTTATTACTATTGTGTTTTCACCATTTACTTACGGCACCAGTCAGTCTTTTGACTGTGCTTACGGGTTGTCTCAGAACGCAACCCTTCGACCGAACTCAACGCTCTCTATCGGCAAATTTGTGGCTGGAAGGTTTTGGCAACACTTGCACAAGAAGTTAACTCTCCTATATTACATATTCCGTGACTCCTTAATGTAATCCTATAGTGGTGTATCCTGCACTGACTCACTAAGGGCTTCTTATTTATATCGATAACCATTAGGAATATTGTATCGAATATTGAGTAGCCCAATAATAAAAAATACACCAAGGCAATTATATAGTAGGTACATGGAAGAAGATGTAGGTATGAGTAACTTAAATGAGTCTGAGATCATGATCTACTGGATTTCTACGTTTCATAAATCATCTTCTTGGTCTACACAGCTTATCTTTTATTAGATCCGATCTTATAATATCTATTAGTTCGTATTCTTATCTTTCATGCTTTTTGTATGGTTCACAGGGATTATACCCGTCAAAAAAGAATATGAATAGATATTTCAGAATATCCCAATGGAAACATTTCTTTCCTCCTCCATGGTTGGTTCATTGTCAAGGGTCAATGGCTATTCTTGGATGTCTTCTACTCTAATACTTTTCTTCAAAATTTTATTTTTCGAACATTCCCTTTTTTGAGGACGTCCATATCATTTTGTGCTGAAAGGAAAGTCATTCCCCCAGGATGAAAACTCCTGGCTACTAATCTTTTACTGCTGGCTTTTTCGTGCAGTTCGTTCTTTCAAAATATCCTCCCTCGTCGGAATTAATGAAAATTTCGAATGAATACGGCCTTTCATTCGATCTTCAGACGCATTATTGGTAATCTTTTATTCTGAAGAGGATTGAGTCTGAAGTATATCTGGTAGCCATTTTGCTGAGTCAAGTGAAGACTTTGGAAAAGATATTTAACATTATGAGACACCTGGGTGACAGGGTCAAATACGAAATCGAATATCTGTGCCTCTAAGAGGTACAAGAGCCGAGTGAAGACATATTTTTAGGTAAAAATAGTGAACACAGTATCTAGGTGAGGAACATCTTCTTGCGATGAAGAAAGAAGAAATAGGTAGAACATGACGGATCTTGATAATGCAAGAAAAATTATTAAAGGCGCCTAGTCATTTGTGAAAGCCATTATCGAAACCATCCAAGAAAAAATAGAGAAAGAAATTGAGGGATCAGCATTCAAGGAAGGACGAATGATCTGAATAGGGCATTGGCAGAATCAGCAAAAGAACAGGAGAACAGTAATAATGGAAATGAGATCACGACGAAAATAAGAGAAATTGCGGATGGAAGAAGATAATAGCGTAAAAAAGAAAAAATGGTAATGGACTTCACTTTTTAAAGACCTCCATTATGGAATGGAAAGAGAAATGGAACTTCAGACCTGAATGGAATTCTACATATCGAAACGTAGGATGGAAATTTAAAAAACTTATTTAAGTTTTTCAAAACTTAATTTATCTTCACCTTCCATAGTAAAAAAAATATGACGAAAACATTATTGAAATCATCGGTCTCAATTTTCATACTAATGAAAAAAAATACCGGAGAAGTGTTTATTTAAAACTACAAATAAATCAATGAATAGTGAGAAACACAGCGAGTGGTATAAATTTTATTGCAAAAGGAGAGAGGAAAAAAGTTAAAATAGCAGATGAACCAATAGTGAATATAAATTTCTATTAAAGGTAAACATTGGGAAAAGAGTAAAGGAATGAAGCTAAGAATATCACCGAGAGCAGAAAATGAAGGAAGACGGTTTTGATAGATCCCAAGAGGGCTGAACTTTTACAGAAACCCGATAATTATTTATTTTCCGGACACACTTGAATCATATATGAATAATATTTTCCAGCCTTTTTGAACATTAGAAAATGCAGTACAAGGTAGTGTTAATAGTAAAAAACGATTCTCAAGTCGATATTCAGAGGAAAATTCGAGGTAACTCGATCACTTACAGAAAGTCAGGAAGAATCATTTTTACTTTAAGTATCGTGGTAAGATAAAAAATTTAATATGTTCATATTATTAGGGATAAATGGCTTCTGGGGCATACATCACTTCGTTTATAAGAAAATGGTTTATTTTCTGGCGCTCGCAGCACCAGGTAAATTACCGTAGCGAAAGAATATATTTCGCTCGTCGTTTGTTTAATCAACAACTGCCACCGTTCAGAACATTCTCATTTTCAGACATTTATGACTTATTCAGGACTCATCATTCATACTGGTATAGCATTATTCAACTCTAAGTTCAGAATCTACCCTTATAATATAAAGTAAAATATATAAATGAACTGATAATTCAAATTAACAGGTACCCATAGTGTTGTAAATATGTACCTATATATTATATCCTGCATTATTACTTCTTTGGCAGTTACAAGTATTTTATTTCCTCATCCCATCGGTGTGAGTACATAACAAAGAATTCATTGAATTTACGAAGATGAGATGCATTTAACTGAATTTGCGGAATGGTCTCTAATCTATGGTAAGTATATCTAACATTAGTTAATATTTTAAGATTCTCCGGGTAATATTTTATTATGTTATGTTTTTAATTTGTAAGAATAAGCATCTACGAACTAGAATTATAACAGAGTCATGAAAAAACATGTTAGCTAGCTTATCGAACAAGTGTATTGAAGTAAAAAATAAAAATTATCATGCGAATAAGGGAAATGCATTCTTTTGCGGACGCACCCATATTACATACTATGTTTAAATATTGGCACAGAGAATGTGTTTTATGGATCATCAGCCTCCATTGGAAAGTTTGGAATGATAACTTCATTAACTTTGCCAAGTTTACGCAGTACTTGCGAGGAAATTACGTAAGAACATAGCGATATATTATTTGGTGGGGAATGCCCTCTTGGACGTAGGGCTGGCATTCATATGAGTATTCTGAAGGCTTATTACTTACTCAGTTTTCATTTTTGGCCATTAAATTACATTCCTCTTCCATAATTATGAACAATTGTTCCACTTATTCCTCGGTGTGAGGCAGCTGTAGATATCGACAAGGAAGCTGTTACTCAAATTCGAATATTGCGGGAAGGAAAATATAGCGAATATTTGATAAATCCCCAAACAGAGAAACTATTCCACCGAAGGACGAAGCAGGGTGATTGAACGGCTTTGACTTAGTTCAGTTATTCTAATAAAGAATTCTTCTGGTTTTTTCGCTCGCTTCGTTTTACTACGAGCAACCGTAGAATACATATTTTAAGAGGTTTAATAGCATTTGAACGACGAGACTCAGTCTAAAGGCTTTCTTTCGTTCTTTTAGCTTGTGGCAGAAGTAAACTTTTATTCTGTTTCTATGTAATAGGACGATTTGCACATAAAATCGATATTAGCATCCACAGTTCATCGATTGACCAAACTTTAAAAACAAACCTCCACCATTCCATTGACTCCTTTCTCATTTTAAGGCAAAAATCGTTGAATAGAACTTATTCCACCCTACCTATTGACTTAACATCTTTTTATTATTGCGATAGAAGACGATAAAATAAATCTTTCAAAATTATTTTTTTCTTTATTCCATAGCTGTGCTAAGGTGTAATATTTTTTTAGGAAAACGTCAATCCTTATTTCGTAGAAAAAAGGGCAGTCATTCGTTAGAATTGCAGGAAAATGAGTAATTTCGGACGGGGAGAAGGTAGCTAAGAGTCATCAATTAAAGTTTGGAGAAGGAAAGCGAATTCCGCTTGACTTACAAAATCGAATATCTTGGTCAAGTATGTTCGGTCCTCGGTGCTTCGTGTCCTCGTGCAGACTAGTACCCATAGCGAGTTACAATTCAGGCCAATAAAAAGTCCCTTACGAAATAATGTACGTGAATCGTCAAAAGATCAAAGGAAAGGCGAAAAGGAAGATAGAGAAGAAGGAATGGGGGATATATTAAGAGAGTATGGGAGGGGAAACTCTGAGTTAGCATAGAGGACCTATTATTCGAATCCCTTTTCGCTCTGCGGCGACAACAGGTTGCTTCATATTAGTTAACGCTCCCGCCGTGGATTAGCTGTGGATGCGCAACTGTCTCCATTTCCATTGCTAATCCGTCACGCATTAATAAAATATTTGTTCCAGATTGTGACTCTCTCAACAAATAAAATTAAGTGTTTGCCTTGTAAAATGTAATGCTGTGAAAGATTGCTCTATAAAGTATGAAATGACCGCCCTTGGTTCTATCCGGTTTTCTGGCAACATTATATTAATTCACCTACCATTGGTGTCTTTATAAACGAAGAATGCTGGTTTGATTTTGAAAAATTTTGCACTGTATTTCCGTTAATTTTTATTCTTAAATCGTAAAATCCTCGTAAATGACCTTGTCGAAATTCCTAATTGGAATGAGTAAAACGTTTGAACAGATCTGAATGTTTCTACAAATATATAAACACAAGTTGCGTGCAAAATGTCAGTATACACGTTCTATGCTCCGAGGCATTTCAGAAATCAAGTATCTCTCTTGTCTTTCTTCAATAATAAAGCACAGTTTTCAGGTTAGTTTGATATGCATTATAGGTACGACTTTTGAGAATTTATAATCTTATAAATCCTGTATCTCTGCAAAAACTACCATTAATATGTTACATTATGGTAATTATTCAACAAATGTTAGTGAAAAGTCACAATTGTTGATACCAATAAATTAAAAGTAAATAGGATGACTTTTACTTCTCCAAACTAACGAATGAATTTTTTATGCCGGGGAACATCCACCTACATTTTTTAAATCACTGCCTTTTTTACAAGAATGCTGCTATATTGGTTTCATAAAGCAGAGGTCAAATTGCCTTGTTAAAAATGAATCCTTTTTAATTTGAAGCACTTTTAAAGCTCACCCAGAGACTGTAATTACTAATGCAGGGGAGAAACTTTAAGAAACGACGAACATTTTTTGTAACTGCTGGGCGACAGGTGAGCATTTATCTCAATTAGCCCGCCCATCTCCTCCCACCGTTCTACCATCCCTCGGAAGCCGGTTTTTGCTTCAGCTAAGAAAAATTACCTGAGGACTTCTCAAGTCATGTCTTCTTTATTTCAAGCGCAAAACTTGTATTTTAATTAGAAAACTATTCATTTTCCTCTAGAAGTCTACGTCTGAGAGTCAATTTCCAATATTCACTCATTTTTTGGTCTTCTGGACCAGGAAATTTATGAATCCATGCAATTTATTTACAGCTTGAATAAAATGATTGGTCAATCGAGTACATACATAGGCTATTGATTTAAGATAAGTAAATAACTAAATGAAAGCATAACTGGCTGGTTTTTAATCGACTTCTTTTGTTCGAGGATATTTCCAAGTTATTTAAATATCACATTTAACATTACAATTCGACTATATAAACGATTTAACTCCTCAGCTGGAGAAGACTGAGTAGAGGGAGATTAAAAAATCATAGGAATGGACGATGGTGAATGTGGTTGGTGAGGGAAAGGTCACCTAGAACGAAGTGTGTTCTAGATGACTCTGTGCTGTCATTTGTATGTGAAGGTAACGCTTCTTTCGGCGATGGTATTGAATTTGGAGACGATGGGTCGGGCGGGATTGTTTGCTTTAAGGATTTTGGCAGGCATGGAGAATTGCGAAGTCCTGGGATCAGGGATGAGAGAATGGATGTCTTGTCGGGAGAGGACCTTTTGGAGTCAGAATTGGCAGAGCAATACATTTGTCTGTTTGCAAATATGAGTCGGCATCTTAGGAGAGAGGGCGCTATATGTACGGAGGTGGTGTTCAGTTTGCGGAGACTTCGGTTATAACATTGTGTTTCAGACGCCACGAAGTAAAAATGTGAAATATCTATTATGTTAATAATAAACAAAAAAGCCAATTTTCACACTTTGTGTTATTTTCAAGGTGACAATCAAGTGCTGCAATCCCAAATTCCTTTATATAGGTGGAAAATAGTTTTAGCAGCAAAATGTTTTGCAAGTTCTCTAGTTTTATATTTCCTTTTATATTTTCTTACCATTCCTTTTCCTAGGGAGGCAACTGTCCCTCTTCCCGACGATGCATATCTTTTATTTATCCTTCCTCGTTTGCTATATGCAAGCGCCATTTACCAATCTAAATATATAAAACTACAAACTGACTCTCTTTTACTGAATATCTCATTGACACAAAATTGCTGGCTTCGGTTGCGGCGGGATAACTTCCTCGTCTGAAAATTCTGTACCGTAAGTGCTGTGTGTGGGCAATTGATTAATAAAAAATACCGGGTAATATTACTCATGGTCTCGGTCTGAAATTTTCAGGAAAGGTACCTATTCATAGTAGTAGTATTTTTGTTAAAATGTTGCTTCGACGGCTATGGTCATTTCACACCAATTCAAATCATAGAAAAAACCTTATTGCATAAACACATCACCCAATCGCTAGACTGGACTTCAACCCGCGACCTTTGGGTTAACCGCTACACGCTTGGGTTGGCGATCACGCTACACTCAGGCTAACCTGGCCTGCAAAAACCTATTCATTCAGTGGATATGAAAAAATCGAAAACTCAAAGAAAGTGGCTCGGGTTCGATTCTAGATATTTCTTTTACCATGTAAAGTAATTGAAAAATGATGATTTTACCGTTTAGTGTAAATTTCATTTACTCTCATTAATGAAAAATGTAGACAAGCTTCGGACTTAAACTTGGCTGAAGCACTGTACTTTTTTAATCTGTTCACACCTATTTGTATCTTGGTTTAAAAATCGAAGAGAGCCTGTTGAAATACGCATATTTAACGTATTTATCGGGTTTTTACGTTATGCACGGTTTCCGGAGGGAAGATGTTAAAATGCTGTTTAGGAAGCTGGGGGGAGAGTGGCAATGTTTTTAGACATGGGGCGAGTGTCTTGATTTTTGGCGCCTTGTCAATGATACAGAGTGTCGAAACTATGGTCGGTTATTAAAATTGAATTGACCCGGAAATTATCTTTGTGTTTTATTATTAGCACAATAGAGTTTTTGGTTATATAGTCAAGATGAAAGACCAGTAGTAGGTGGTCACTTCTTTTTTCAGGATGAAAGAAAATTCCGGGGAAAATCAATACATAAAATCATAAGATAAGACCTAAGGTGTTTAACGTTTCATTTCTCTGCTTAAAGTTTCTTAAAAAGTCCTAGTGAGGCAACAAACGCAACTACAATATTATCGAAGGCGGGGAAGATCAACATAAATTTCCACGATTGAAGACGCTAACTAAAATTTCATATTCAGATTTAAAAATTATTGAATAGATTGGTATCAGGGGTGAATTTGCACACATCATGCCTATCACAATGAAATCATGCCTTCCTATAAAGTCATATGTGTCTTACCTATATATAATTGTACTATAATCTATAGCGTGGAATTTTGTGGTTTAGAAACTTGATAATTGATGGGAGAAGAGCAGAGACTTTTGTGACGTTGACGCATAGAAGGTGAAAGAAATGCAATGGACGTAGAAGGGAAACAAACGAAGTGGTGCGGAGAATTGTATGAGGAACATTTTAGGGGAGATGCGATGAAGAAATTTGATGGAAGAAATATTAAAAGTTAATGAGACCTCAAAAGGTCATCTTTAGGTGAATGAGCCAGCGGGAGGCCTAGTATAGGAATTTTGAATGTCATTAAGTGTTTCAGGGATTATGCGGTGATTAATCTTGCTAATTATTAATTAAAAGCAAAAATTAATTTACGTGTTCAGAAATCATTGGCCTGTGGATGACCTAGATACTCGGTGCGTACTGAAGCTCACCTTTAACTCTTAGAAGAGCTGAAAAGGTGTGTCATTATCTTACTTGTAAGATAATATACATGAATTGAAAAATGTGTGTGAAATTATTCGTAATAAAATAAATATTATGCATTGAAACTGATTCGAGTTAACTGAAATAACGAAAGCGGGGATAAGAACGTTGATGTAGAAAGTCTAGGTTTAAATGTTAATGGGAAATGAAAATTTGCATCATGTGGAAGTACGTAAAGAATATTTGATGTCATCAGGTTTGGACATCAGGTCTATTTTATGTCATCAGGTCATTTGATGTCATCACTCTACTAAATAATTATTCATGAAGAGGAGTCGCTGTAGTAGTTTGAGACGATTGGGGTATGAAGACATATTTAAGATAAATTTTACTATCGAGACAAATCATTCTTGGAAGAATTATCATTCATTCGCCAATATAATTATTCTGCACGTTTTATCACTGTTTTGAATATTTTAACAGATTTTTCCTTTGTTACTTATTTTTTATTTTAATACTACCATATTTACTTTCTTGGGTCGCTGAACAAGCATATTCCACAATTATATCTCCAGTAAGAACTTTTTTTCAAACCTGATATCGATCCCCATATTTGTTTCCTTAGAATACTACTTAGAGAAATACTCCTTAGTTTCCGTTACTTTGATATGTCCTACTTTCTTTTTCTCTGTACCTCTGAACCTTTTTCTCTGAGGACTGAAACACCACTGCTAATGTTAGATTGTCTGGTATTTTTTTTAAATTGCCTTCTGTCTTTTTGATGTTGGTTACAGCAGTGTATTCCTTTAAGCTCGAGGCTATGCCTTTTAATTATCTTGTTCAAGATAACTGGCGTTCTCTTCAGTCCCACTTTTATTTCTGTCACAAATGGTAGTCGCGGAAAAACTCCCAAGTACAGATTTCCTTCCCAGGATTATCACTCCTTAGGTATTTCCTTTATTTTCAGGTATTTTCCGCTCCATTTAATCAATGAGTTTATATTGTAAAAGTCCACGCTCATACATAAATTTTCCTTATACATTTTATTACATAATTAATCCCAATTTTTTTATTATTTGTGGAGTATATATTTCAATTTTATGCCTTCATGAACACATCTCATGATTCATGATTGTAATTATGGCATGCTATCTCCGACATCAATAATTACAGCAGAATTTTCACTCTCTTCAATGCATCATTTTTAGAGTTTTTATTAGCCTCACTCTTACTCTGTAAAGAAAATTTCATGTTGATCTTTTGTAAAAAAATCCTTGCTCTTCGTTTCTTGTATCGATAAAAGATGATTATGTAGAACTTCGGCGAATGTTCCCGCAGAGCTGGTACCTTTTCATTTATATTTGCTATATTCATTTTAAGTGTGACATTTGTTACGTTCTTCTAAAAGTTCATCTGTTAAGTATTTACGTACACAATGACGACCACGTCACAGAGAATTCTCTCAATATTTGAAATCCGCAATCTATGAAAGGATTCGCTAGAATCTTGATTGTCAATACCTAAATTTGGTTGTAATATTTTTTTGTAATTAGCACTTTTATATTATATGGATGCTGCAAAACTTTCCTTTCAGCCTTAAGATTGTTTTAAACTCCATATAGATTTTATCTTTGTCATACTCTGTTGAATTGCATTTACTTGAATTGGCTTGTTTCTGTCCTGTAGGTGGCTTCAAACTTCTAGCCCTCCAACAGTATTTGACCATCCTAATGAGAATTTTCTGAATGGCAGAAAAGTGGCAGGAGTGCCAGAAAAGAAATTAGACTGATATTTTTTTAAACAATTTCATCTTATTTTTATGCATTAATGTTATCCTCTTCAAAGTACTTCCCCTGGGAATCTGAGCTCTCTTTCATTGGCGGAGATGTTGTTTTGTCTTCATAACAGTTCTAGAAGTCTAAAACTCTAATCGCTCTCAGCTCCTCAGTTACTTTCCTATGAATGTTATAGATGGTACCAAAATGGCGTTTTTTCCGGTGGGTTTCGAATTTGGGGGACCAAAAGGTCAAAGAGCATGTGAATAGGGGCGCTCGCGAACCACAGGAATCTCTTTCTTATGGATATCTCGTATTGTGCTTTTAGCTTAGCTTTAACCATGACGAGCGGTTAGCTATTGTTGTGAAATCCTCGACTTACAGTGAAGCTCTTATACCTTCAATCTTTCCATCTAGTCACGAGGGCCCTTGAATCATCCTTGAATTTCTAATTGTCTGCAAGGGCCTTAGGTCTGCCCAACATTCCACACCGTGACATAGTATAGGCACCAACAACTTGTAAAACTTTGTCTCCTCAAGGGTTTTCTTTCTTAACTTTCTGGAAATACTTAGGTATATTCTTTGGAATCTGTTCATTTTCATGGTTGTATCCTTGTTCTTTTCTTAAGCCGCGTCACAACTTGATTAGTTAAGTAAGATTCTTATTCCATTGCCTTATTGTCAATTATGATTTTATGTCTCACAGGGTTGGTGCCTTTAAATTCCACAACTTTTGTTTTTTCATTAATATTTTAAAATAAAACTTATCCTTATTACACTCTTGGTCGTCTGCGAATAATAGGGTATTAAGATTTGGGTTATCGTTAACCCTTATTATTTATGGCATTTCTCTCTTCCATCTTCAGATAAGTGGTCATGACCATTGCCATGACCATGAAATTGCAATTTTAAATATTGTGGGTGATACTAGTGTACTACATCCTTGACTTACTCCTTGATTTACCAGGATATCTGATGTCCTGGTAAAAATGTCCCCTACCCACGTCCATTAAATATTTGGGACAACCCTTCTTCATTATGATGCCCCAGAGCCTGTTCCTATTTACCCTATCGAATGCCTTCTCACAGTCAACAAACGCCATGTGTGCGTCTAAGCTGAAATCCCTGGTTTTTTTTTGGATCAATTGCTTTATTGCAAAGACATTGTCAATCGTCTGCCTTTTCTGAAGCTAGTTTATTATTTTAATAAATTTCCCTCAGAAATCACACTTAATCTCTTACTTATTAATTATTCTGCTGTAGGGTTTATGTATCTCATCTAGCAAATGTATTCCTCTATAGTTGTCCGGGTCACACAGTGACGTGAATTACTTGTGGTCATTCAGCTAGATTCTATCACAAATTTAAATGTTAAAGTAAACAAGTTTTAAAGTAGCTATGCTTGAGGATTTTTGGATTCCTTCCTCTTCGGAATTAATATGACGCTTACTTATGAAAACAATTTTTTCAAATAAAAAATATATTAGGTCTGTTTATTAAATCATTTACATAGACCAGATTTTCTCAGGCATTGGAGTTTACTTAAGGTTCACTTTCCGTGGTATTTTTACAGAAATATCATAATGGAGAGCACTTTGTTACCTACTGTCAATGATGAAATGGCATACGATACTTGGAAACTTAGAGAAGCATTCATATTCAATCACAGCATGTGCTATGGGCACAAGCTCGAATTCGCTCCATACAGGGAACTTATTGTGAAAAGGTATATCGCTTAAAGATTCATTGTTTTAACCTTCACAAGTCCCTTTAGTGAAATTGCTTTGATGCTCATGATTGGAATGAAAGATGATTCATACTTTTCCACAGTTCAAAACTGTGGACAGGTACGAATTGTCTTTTATTCCAGCCATGGATATTGTTAACATCTACGAAGTGAAGCCTTAGATCGTCAATTTTATTGACTTTGATGTGTTAGTCTGGAGTATGAAAGATATTTGTTGCTGCTCGCTTCTTTTGCTAGTGATGCCCTCTGAATTCACTTGAATTAGTGAAAGGAGCTTCAATATTTGGAAAGCGAGAATCACTAATGAGGGGAATATTATTAATGAAATTTTAAAGTTAAATTGAATATTATGATTTTCATTATTTAAGTAAGCTGCGTTGGAAACATTTTCGTCTTGACATTCCAACGGTATTTGCGTTACTCCAATAACTGTGAGAATGGTCAGTCTCAAGGGACGTGTTTTAAAGTTAGGCCAACCGAAGGACAATAATACATTGGGTCTCGAGCAGACTTCATTGTAGTGTGAAAACGATATTTTATTCTCTTTTTTCATTTAATAATCTCTTGCTAAGAGTAAAAACGAAATATGAGTTCGACTAATAGCACAAAGTATGGTCAAATCTTCAAATGTGGAGATACATAATTTCAACGTCAAAGCATAATATTTATATTTTATGTCATTTCAACGAGTTAGTTGTTTTGAAAATATTGGTGGCACTTCAAAATACGCTTGAATGTAAATGGGAAATATTTATATCGGCCAAATTTCGATGCGTATGTCAAGTGGAATCTCATTAATTATCTCAAAGTTAACTTTTTTGATAAACCAGAAAAATTGTATCCTCCAGAGAGTTTTTGCTTGAATATTCATATTTCTCATCCTCTTGTAAGCCACCAATTACCAACGTGTTTAATGCATGCCCTTTAACAGTATTGACAATCATCCTTCTTTATTCATAAGTTTACCCTGAGATTCCCACTGCTTAACAAGAAACTCCCGATGGTTAATAATTCAATGAGTGACATTTATATTTTCTTTTTACAAGACAAACAATTCAAAGCAAAATTTGAGCTCATCTACGAGTTTAATGAAACATTTTGATGTAGTTTTTGTCATACCTATATGTTTTGTGTATAAAAATATAGTATAATTTTTCTTAAATTCTCATTATAATGTTGTCATAAAATCGTGTGAATATTTTTTGCGTTATTTTGCATTTTTCTCAGCTGTCACCTATAAAATATTAATTTTTAATCCACATTGAGATAATTGACATTAATTTTCCGTTCATATCTTATAAAAATGGAATTTAAATATGACATAATACTTACAATTGTAAAATTCTGATTTTCATCGCTGTGAAAATATATTATGTTCACTTATATCTCTTCATCAACGCCATAACAATTTATGTTGCAATCCTAGAGAGTCATTCTTACATTAAATACAGTTTTGTAATATGATGAACATCAGGGTTTTTATGTAACGAAAAATATTTTGTTAAATATGCGACAATTTTGCGATGAAATAGTCTTCAGTTATTTCTGTATGTTTGTTCAATTTTCTTCTATGAGTTCGTAGCGGTAGTAAGCTATTAAAATGGTGTAAAAGGATGAGATATATTTTCACAATAGAAATGCAACGAATGAATTTATTATTGAGATTCGTAAGGTACCTCAGGATTACACGATATACTCTTGCTGCGCTTTACTCTTGTTTTATAAAATTTGCTAAAATATGGGCGTTCAAAATTTTTCACTTCTTTTGAAAGCAAGGTGAACAGACATTATGCTATATAAACTCTAAATGTATCCTAACATTAATATTTATGGTATTTTTAGTTATGATGCTTGGTAGTAATTGCAGTTTAGCACGTAGGGTACAGTCCAGACAAACCAGGAAAATGCCTTGAGTGTTAATCCCGCGTGAGTTCGGTTTTTACTTTTTCATGAGTCGTCTTCTCTTTAAAGGAAACAAAATTACCATAATGTCGAGCAGCAGTGGTCATTCTAGAAACTGGGTGACCAGGTCAGGTTTTTCGTCAAATTTCTCAAGTAGAAGTATTCAACCTCGTCATTTCTCCATGACCTCTTTCTCCCTCTCTTTTCCTGTGCGCTATTCCCCCCCCCCCCCCCGTAAACTCAACCGAATTATGGTCTTGGAATCCCCTAGTTATTTTTACCGTCTTCTTCATTCTCCGTTCCCGGGGGATAGA
>WURS02000004.1:2277133-2296095 GCA_011762765.2 Rhinocypha anisoptera | reverse complement strand
TTCCGTGAAAAATACTATTCCCTTGTGTTCGTCTTTATATGTTTTCCTATCCTCTTTCCAAATTCCTATCCCATTTTCTATTTACCGCCTATGGCGTATTTTTCTCATATATATATATATATATTCATCTACCTATGAATATCTATTAGATATCTATTTGCTGTCTGGGTTAAGTAATACATGAGTGAAGTAGAGGGTGGAAAATAATATGAAATCATAATGAAGATGACAAAAATAAAAAATATAGTGCTTAAATAAAGATTTAGCAAAAGGCTGTGGAAAACTTTTATGGAGCTCAAAAGACTTCTCCTTTAGTAGATTAATTCATAATAATAATTACAGTTGGTACACATTTGTGTTTTTAAAGCCTACATTAAATGATTTCTTTAAGGTTCCGTGAACATTTAGCATCACAGGAGAGGAGAGCCCTTGCAGTAAATAATTATCACGAATGGTTTGAACCAGCTCTGGAAAAGTGGCTGCATGTTGCCAAATATAAGGTAAATATTTTAATTAGGATTTTCAGATGTCTTTTTTAAACCCGTAAACATTATGGATTTTTTTCAGTCAAAATTGATGTGAATTTGAGTCAGGGGAACAAAATTGATTGAAACTGTGAATTAAAATGAGGTAAACTAAGAAAGAATTTATTTATTCAATTTTTAAAATGATTTTGATACAAATGAATTTTCAGTTTTCAAATAAACCTCAAGAACTATTCAAACATTTTTTGGAATTTTCTTATCAAAGTCCCAAACTTAATAATATATAACAAACTATTAAACTATTAAACAAACTATAACAAACTATGACAGACTCATTAAGGAAATAAATCCTTTTTTCCAATTTGAATGACTTTTTAAGTATTGAGAATTTTCAGTTGTTAATTTGTTCTTAATAAATAATTGATACACAGTGATATTATATTGCCACTCAATTTAGTCTTAGCTCCTAATGACTTATTGCAGTATCTATGCAGCAAAATTTATAAATTTTATACTTTAAGAAGCAACAGTGAATGGTAATATTATAAATTAGTTATACATATTATAATCTGTTGAAGAATTTCTTCCTTCCAGTAAAGAGACAAAATTTTAAAGATGACTTTTTTAGTGCATCAGTTGGTAATTTCACTGTCAATTATTCACTTGATCCACTTCATTGCAGGCAATGTTAAGAGTAAGGAAGGCTTGTGAGCAAGCAACTCCACTTAATGGGACAACGGCTAATGGCAGTGACACACCTCCACATAGTACCTCTGCCATTGACTGTGTTTCATGTTTCCATCAAATTGAAGAATTTTGGCGACAACTGTCATGGCCTGACCCAATATCTGCATACTCTCATCTTTGCAGTATTGTTGATGTAAGATCCTTAAATGGTCAAGGACTTAAAGGAAAATGTTGCTAGACTGTGAGAATAAAATGACCATTTTCTTCTAAATAAAGCAAATGCATTTTGCAATATTATAATCTGAGCTATAAAACATATGCTCTCAACTCTAATCACTATCTCTAATTAGCAAATATTTGCTCTCACTATCTATATACTTGTGGTCATTCTCATTTTTCTACTTTATTAAAATAATTGTAAATGGATACCATTAGTACAGGTACTACAGATAATGTAACCTGTAAAATTCCACAAAGATATTCTCAGCAAATTAACTACCATTGAATGTACTAATTGAAATGCATTGACAGCAACCTTACATACTGATATGCGATTATTCTTGTTTTTCAGATAATCTGTAGTGCTGCAGAATACTTTTCAGAACTCACAAACCAAAAATTACAGGAAACAGGCTTTTATGAAGATCAGGGTCCATACAAATTTAATGTTGAGGTAAGTAGTAACCTCTTTACCTATACATTATGTAGTTTGTTTTATTTTTCCCTAGCCTCTAATTCCTTCAGTAACTCCACTTCAGTGACTGCCATCCTCAACATACCCAATGCTCTATTCTTCTCTTCCTCTCTGTCCATGGCCACCACATTTGTAACATCTCCTCTTCCTTAAGCAATACTCTCCATTCTTCTAAAAAATAATGTGGCTATTTGGAAAAACTCCTCAACAAATATCATCATCCCCCATCTTGAAAACATCCAATGTTTACAATTAATAACACCAGCTGCCCCAACTTCTTTACCTCCTTATTTTATGGAACCCACTGAATTTGACACCTTCTCACTGATTTTTTACTATTCTAAAAGGAAAAATACTAAATTTGAATGCCCCTCTATTATCTTAAAATGTTCCAGCAACCTACATGATTTGTCCCTGATACAGCTTTTTTCCAACCCTCAACTTATTCCATACTTCAATTCTTCCATTTAAAAAGGCCAAGCTGCAAGTTCTATCCCCTTCTCCACCCCAAGGCACCATTCTTCCAGAAAAGTTCACCTTTTCTTCCAGAAAAGCACAGCTATGAAATAGCCACCTGGACTAACAAAGATGTCATATACTATATATACAGCATCCTGTCCCCTCCTTCCTACAATAATTAATGGATCACCACTCATGTACTTCTTATGAACAACCATAGATGCTATACAGGATCTCCCTTTCTCTAACACTTTCCCATCTCACTTTTGATACTCACTTTTGATACCCGCTTGATTTATCATCGATATTCTCCCTGGTTCAACTACCTCTAATGATGTGAAAACCTGTTAAATAGCTCATATCTGGAAAAAAAACTCTCCCTTACATCCCCATTTGGAAAATAATGAAGAAGGTGAAATGGATGGGGAAGAAAATTTGTGAAGAATTGCTATTTCTAGTATGCCAATATTTAGACTACAAAAGAGAGCAATCCGAATTATTTTAAATCTAAATTCTTGACAATCTTGCAGAAGTCACTTTAGGAGTCTTGGCCTCATATGTGCTAATTATACGTACATGTAAAAAGAAATATTTGTCTATTTGAACTAAATTCAAATATACATCCCCATAATACTATGGTAAAGGGATATTTACATGTTAGGCATAGGCACACAGCACTTTACAGCAAGGCCCCTCAACATCAAGGGATAAAATATTACAACTCCCTGCCTCATACCTTGAAGAGTATTGAGTGTTTAAAAATTTTAGAATTTTTTAACATAGCAAGATATATACAATGTAGAAGAATTTCACCTGCTATGTAAAAATTGTAACTTGAAGCTAAGTAAACTTTAAGCAACTTCAAATGTAAACTTTAAGCTAAATTGTATTGCTTTTCTTATGTACCCTGTAACTTTCCATGTATTTTTGCCTATTATTGACGATGTCTATGTTGCCTGCAACCATTTGAATGAATAAATATGACTATGACTATGAATGGTAGGGGAGGAGAGGCAATTGTAGAGTGAAATCCTTTGAAGGCAGGAATGGTTTATAGAATGGATAATCAGAGGTGATTGGTTTTTAGGGGCAGTAATAGAGCATAGAATATTGGTAGAATGCAAAGTAGAGTTAGTAAAAGAATAGGTATTTTGGATAAAATGACTTCTGTTAGGAATTATGCTGAGTTGAAGAGGGAGGAGGAGTTATGGAGGGACTCCAACCAAAACTTCAGACTAGAATCTTAGGAAAATTATCAAAATAGGAGTCTTTGCAGCATATCAACTGGTTGTACCTCCTTTATTTGATTGTACTTCACTTGTTTCTTCAACTACTGCAAATTTGTGAAGATGTAGGCAAGTTAGGTTGGATTGTTACTACAGATGAATCAATCTTCAGACTACTATTAATTTAGGAGGAAGATCAATAAAGGTGGCTGAGTACAATTCGAACCCATTTTGGCTTCTTTACTTGATCAAGAATGACTTGTTTCTGCAAATAAACTAGGGATAAGTAGTCCTAAAAGCAATTGAAGGAGAATGAGATTATACTTATGATGAGTAGGAAACTGATATATAGAACATATTTAGCCATGTTAGATGATAATTGTGGGAGAAAATGGTTATTTTAGATAGAACATGAGGAAGTGTTAAGTGGGAAGTGTGTAGAGTTGAAGAGGGATTCATATTACGATGAAGCTAGGTAGTTCTAATCTCTATTTCATTAAAAACCTACCTCGATACTTAGATTACCCTTCATCATCATTATATATGTATATGTATTGTGTTTCATCATTGATTATGATAATAGAGAAAGGAAATGAATCTATTATCTTTAGAAAAATATAAAACCAAACATGTTTAATTAGTTAATTTCCTGTA
Organism: Rhinocypha anisoptera; assembly: GCA_011762765.2. Taxonomy (NCBI): domain Eukaryota; kingdom Metazoa; phylum Arthropoda; class Insecta; order Odonata; family Chlorocyphidae; genus Rhinocypha; species Rhinocypha anisoptera. Next base: position 2,291,890 of record WURS02000004.1, on the reverse strand, counting down.
GTAGTAACAACAACTTCAGTTGTTATCTTGATAGGTATATATCCCTTTTACTATCAGCCCTAGGGGTATGTGCGAAAAGTACCATTGACCAATCTATCAGCCCGATTTTTTGTTTAGTAATTATTTTTCATTAAATTGTTTAGGAGGTTAAAAATATAAATAAAATATTTACTTATTTTATAAGTTCTTAGCATCTAAACAAAAAAAATTATGATAACAATATATTATATTATTTTATATATATAATGTAATATATATATATAATGTATAGATCAACAAATTCCATAAAAACCCTGGCATTTTTTGTATATTCCAGGTGATAGGGGCTGGCACTAAAAGGGTTAAGGGTATGAGCAGAATATGTACATTGAAATTGGAGGTATATTGAAAAACAAATTCAAAAAATCAGTTATTCAATACAAAAAACTTTGAGGAACAGTAACTTGTGGAGGGCCATCTTTATATATATTTTTTTCAAGTAACTGTAATTTTATATTAATGACTTATGGTTCAAGGGTAGAGATGATTACAACATTTTCTTTGTTAATGGAAATCTCTCTCAAGAAATTTCAGGTTGCTTTTTGGTTTTCTAAAAATATTTTTCTCTTTATCTCTTGGAACGCAGTTCATTTTGTAGTAGGTATTTCAGTATACATGGAATGCTTATAATAGAGAAGCATAAGTAAAAGCAAAGTAAAGTAAAAGCAAAGTAAAGTAAAAGTAGTAGGAGTATAAGTAAAATCTCTAAAGATATAAAGGATCCTGTAGTTATTATAATATTTGAGACCATTTAAATAATATGAAAACATCTAGGTAACTACCGAATTTTTATTGATTAAACTATAATATTTTTATTAATGAAAAGAATCATAGCTGAATGTTTTTTTTTAGTTTGAAAATGAAATGCTCAGTTCTTTTAAATTTTAAAATTTGCAAAATTAAGACACCCAGTACTTTATCACCTATATAAAATAACATCTTTAAAAGAATCAGCCTAGGAAGGATAACTTTCATATTAAGTTTATGTCAGGTGAACTTTAGAAGAAAATAAGTAATATTTAGTTTTCAATTGATGAATGGCTGAGAGCCCATTCTGCAAATAGTATTGAAACAAGTTGATTAGGTTTGGAAATACTCTTATATCATTCTATGCCATGAGTGCCACTCAATTTCAGGAGCAATTCAAAGTCCTCTCCTTTATTACTAATTTTTTGAGCTGACACATTAGCAAAAAGTATTCTCCTAAGAGTTTCCATACATTCCAGTACTATACCAGGATACATCGAAAGTTAAAACTAGAAAGCAATAGAAAACATTTTGAAAGTTCAAAGAAAACCTTTATTCTTTTTATCAGATGTGCATGGTTGCCAATGACCTGGAAATGGTCCTTAGATGTGTTACTACCCTTCGTGACAACCTTGGAATGGCTCCAGTGATGGCAGCCGTGGAATCTGCTGCTTCCCAGCAGCAGCATCAGCATCATCAACAGTATGGTGGAATGGCTGAAGTGACCTCAGTAAACACAACTGGCCCAGATTATCGAGGGGCATTATATAATCCAATTGAAGCAATGCAAGCCCACCTGGAAGGAATGCTGACAAGAATAATTGGAAGGATGGGAGTACAGGTCAGATTGCATTATTATAATTTATGAATCAAATTTGTCAATTTAATGGTAATTTGTATGTCTTATTGTTATGTTAATAAATAAATTATTTTACTTAATATTACTAAAAATTCTTGAAGACATTACTCTTATCAACATTATTCTTGGAGATTTAATGGTTGAATTATCACATTTACAATGAAGCCAAAGTAGAGAATTATTTAAAGAAATATTAGGGAATTATTTGGGAATTAATGTTAAATAGAAGTCCTGATGTTGTAACTCTACCAGTATTCATTTATTTCCAACTTGATTATTTGTATGTTAATGAAATGATGGATGATGTCTCTGAAAAAATTATTGATGACTTGTACATTTTTTATAATTTATATGTTTATTGACGCTTGCCATGTCTTTATTTACCAATGGGATGTTATGTTATGGACTGAGAGATTTATCATTAGAGCATTTTATATGAATAACATAAAATTCAAGTGGAAGAAGTTTGCTTTAAAAACTTAATGCATGATTATTCCATTGTAGTTATTGCTTTCATGGATACTTTATGATATATTCCATTGTTATTTTAGTGAGAAAAACTGTGTGCAACAATCCTTATTAATAAATCCATTTTAACATAAGGAAACTGGAAATATTACTGTCATTTTTTGGATCTGCTTTCTTAATCTCCATTTTGAAATATGCCAATTTCTTTAAAACTTACCTATTTTCCTCACCTACAGCTTCGTCAACCACTTGAGAAGGCAACATTTCACCTGGCATGGTCTCCTGAATCTCTACCAACCCGTGAGGCAATGGCTCCACTTTTCCGTTTATTGCGCTCAGCCTTGAGCCCTCTCTCAGCTGCACTTCTCCCACCTAATTTTACTCGTGCACTCCTAGCAACATGGGATGCCATTCTAGCACAGATACGGAGACAAATGGAAGCATCAGCTACAAGTGGAGTAAGAATTCTCACGGAAAATAATTGATATTTTAATTATATTTTGTTATTAATTCTCTTGTAGTAGGCCTTCAGAAAATTTATGAATATTTGGTTACGGGATATAGTTACATTTTATGTTTGGAAAATGGTTCTATAACATCAAATTCCATTTTTGTCCTTCTTTGGAAAAATGTACCTCAAAATTGCAGGGTGTTGTGGGGTGTAGGGGATTTTTTTTTGCCCTAGTTTCTTTTTTAGGAACTTTATGATTAAGTTTAGCTTTTCCACTGAACAGGTCATAAAAATCAAAATTGATGAGTAGATCTGCTCAACTTTTCAGAGTAATGGGGTGTACTGCAAACTTTTCACTATTGTAACTTTTTAAAATACCTTTATATTTCACTACCCATTACTCTGAACCAGCTTTTACAGCTCCTGGCACAACTTGAATTCTCAAAATTTTTCATCTGAAGAAAATTTTCATACCTCTAGGAGTGTGTACACATCTGGTTGAGAAACAGTGTTCTTAACAGAGAAATAACAAAAATGACATTTTTTTAACTGTGGAAATTTAAAAAAAGTCACCCTTTCTCATAGGACAAGCTCTCCTCCTTCTACAATCGACTTTCTGAAGCTTTGGCCATCCTTGCACATTATTTCTCCAACGGTGACAATGGACGATGGGATACTGAGGATGGACCAACCAGAGCAGTAGGTCCACCACCTCCTCCATTAACGCCACAGCTTCTGGCCACACCGGCATATTCATCAACACGCCAGCTACTCTCCTACCATATCTCAAGCACACAGCAACTGATAGATATGTATCATGCTGAGAGGCTGCGAATGCAGCAACAAATTATGGCATCTGGATCAGTGAGCAGTGAAACAGAGAGGGCAGAATATGGAACACTCACTGTGAGAGCATATTTCAACCATGACTCATTGTGTGTGGAAGTGCTGAGTGCCCGGGATATCATTCCACTAGATCCTAATGGTAAGTTTAAATTTCCCAAAAGTCTTTTGAAGGAATACCATTTATATATAAGATATGTATATAAAATATAGAAAATGTAAGATAGTGTACTTGTAAGAATATAAAATAGTTATAATGACTATAATAATAATTGCTATCATTATGGACTATTCACCACTCTCACTCAAAAGCCTAAATATTGACTGAATAAAAGCCTAAATATAAAGACTGAATATTAACACATTGAAACCCAGAATTATCCCTAGGCAATGTGCTGGACATTTCCCAGATCCAAGTGCTATCCATAGATGATAGATTTGCTGTTTGTCCTTGAAGCTCAGATTTGGGATAAGTTATATTATTTTACTTTAGGCCAAAAGTGTTATTCCCAATGCATACATTGAATTTAAAAAATCCATTTTCATTAGCACTTGTACAATAGCAAAAGAATTTTAATGGAACTTTGTAAAGCATCCAACACAGTGAATAATGAGGTCAATCCCTTGGTAAAATATTCTTGAGACGGGTGAATTTTTCTTGCCTCAGATGTTGAAAAGTAAAAAATCAATAATAATAATATATGGCACACTATTTATTGGTCTCCAGTCATTATGACAGCAACAAATCTTAATATTTGCCAGGCATGCGAAAGGGGAAGTCCTTTTCTGTATATAAGAAAAAAGTGGCAACATTATTTCTATTATCAGCTATTCGAATCTGAATTCTAAAAAAATTGTTGAACAGTTGGAGAACAAAGTGGGTGTTGAGTTTTAGAGAAATTAGTTTTTATTTTTACTTTTTTTGGTACTTTTAAACAAATTCTTCCATATGTTATGCATTAGGATTTTTACTAGAGTAACACATAGTTTGTAAGTTCGTTTGTGGTAATTTTTCGTTGTTACAAGCATATTTTTATTTATAATGAGATTTTAGAAAGATAGAAACTAAAATGGTTTACAAATTTATTTTAGAGAATTAAGTAAAACCTCAAGCATCCAATTCCTATGGTCCATTTCATGAAGCCTTATCTGCAATAAACCCTTAAGCAACTATAAAGGTAGCATGAAAGGGCCTATGACTTGAGAACAATAAAGCAGCATAGTTCACTGATTCTGATAGAGAAATATTTTTTGTATTGTCCTTACAAAAATGAATATTTTTACAGTTAATGAGGACCAAAGATATACAGACATGTGTCAAATATATACAAATATCCCTCTTCAACTGCTGAGGTTATGTTCCTGAAAAAAAACCATGGTTAATGAAACCAAAATGGTAAAACCAATAAGAATAAGGGAAATTGGGGTTTAGGTTTCATGATCAACAAAGTTATGTTAACAATTTATTTTACTTTATTTATACTCAAATAATCTACATTTAAATGAAGTCATAAATATTTTCTCCCATTATTCATAAGTAATTTCTCATATGATAGCCAGTATTCTCACTGAAAAAGACCAACTCAGCATCAGTTGCATCTGAGTGGATATTTTGGAAATAATTATACATATTAATTGGTCTCATTGTAAAAATTAATTTTAGAATTACAGACCTCAGAATTTTTAAATTATGAAGAATATATCTCTTCATAAAAACCTCAAAATAAACAAACCTTGCTGCAAATTCTTTGCACTCTCTGTGCCTATCTGAAGGTACAAAGTATTTGTAAATTCGAATACCTTTCTCATGGATTACAAGTGTGATCAATGTAGTTCTCTTTCGTGTTTGAACTTCAAATCAATTTCTGTTTTTTCAATGTTATTATTCCATGGATTGTATGACACTTTCTCACTTGCACTCATTCTATTTTCAGCACTTGTTCTCATGGAAGCCTCATATCTTTTATTGCCATTTTGGTAGAGTCATTCACTCCCATAAATCTAATGACAAAAGCACAGGTTCCCCATAAGTGAACCTGAGAAGCATTATTTACTTCCGATTTTTATACACTTTTCTTCTTGTCACACATTTTAAGTTTTAAATCTATTGCAGAAAATTGAAATCTAAAGACAGAATTGAAGAAAAAACAGGCAAGTCTACAACAAATACAAAAGATGTAACTATTTTTTTGCTGACTGTGTCTCCTGTCCAGTCGGAGTAAGCAGTCTTACCCTAAGAAAAAGAACAAATTCATCCAAAGAAAACATTTCAACCATGTCCATACCAGATCAGAGAGCAAAAAAGAAACTTATTATGTCTTTCAGTACAACGATATGTTAGTTTAGAAAAATCTACTTTAGGTTTCGAGTTAAATCCACTTCAAGACCTAGTTCAGTAAGTTCATGATTACAATCCAAACTAAGTTTGCAATTAAGCTGTACTATATTTAGGAGTGTGTATTTACAAATAAATGTCCATATGACTTTGGATTTATTCGATTTATACACAAAAATATTCACAGAGTATGAAGGAAATCTGTTCTTCCAACAAAATATATAAGTACTTGGGAAGAATATCAAGAGAAAATCAAATTTGTATTTTGGAGTTATTCTTACTCCTTAATCCAAAATCAGATATTTTCTTGGAAATTCAAATTGTAATGAGTAATTGTATAAAATTTCGTCTCCATAGTAGATGACTGATAATACTGTTTTACTAAGAAAAAGTCCTTATTTTCAGGATTCAGTGATCCATTTGTGATTATTGAGCTTCTTCCAAGAGCTATCTTCTCTCACTGCAGTGAGCAGAGAACAAGTGTCCAAAAGAAAACCTTAAATCCTTTATTTGATGAATGCTTTGAATTGTAAGTAACTAAATTCAAGAAACTGTATATCTAGAATCAACTAATATAAGGCCTAATAATAATCTTTACCTGACTAAAGACAAGTATAGTTCAATCTTGATAGTCCAACATTTGCTCATCCAACATGCTTGGTAATCCAACAAGCTCTTGGCGACAGTGGGGGGGAGATTTTATTTTCAACCGCAAACACAGAATTAACACTTGAAGAGAAGAGGGCATTAATAAAACAGTACGAATGGGGTGAAACATTATTAAAAACAAAGATAAAATTTAAAGTTTTGTGAAATATATTGAGTGAATTTGGAGAAATGAAATCTTTTAAGGGTGGTGAATTTTCTAAAGGTGGTTGTTTTTATGTGATAGCAATGACATCCCAACCGAACAATTCAAGTTGAAGTTGAATTAAAAAAAAATCTTTTGTGCTAAAAAATATAAAAGAACCATTTTATTTTTATTACAGAATAGTTCTGTAAAATATAGTATTCACTATTAAAACTGTATGTAAAATAAATAGAGTGCAAAATAATCAAAATTTCAATTTTTTAAATTTTTTGCACCCTGCATAGTTTCAATGTTACTCTCGATAATCTGGAAAATTTGGTCATCTGAAAAACAATTGGTCCCATTTCTGTTGGACTATCAAGATTGTACTGTATTATATACAAAAAATTTTTAGAAAAAATTTGCATATGTTAAAAATTTTAATTTTCTGCTATTTATAATAGAGTAATAGAACTTTTCCTTAAGTCCAGGTTGACTTGTCTGAGGTCAAATGTAACTCTGCAGCAAAGCATATAAAATAAATATTTATGGAATACGAGGTAGTAGCTGAGAATGCTGCATATGGTTCTGAGAGGAGAAAAATCTGGTTTTGAAAAAATGAAATTTTACTTTAAATACATCATTTTAAAGGAAAATATTTACATTTATTATTTCAAGAATACTAGAAAGGGTAACTTTCACTGAAATTATATTGTATAATAAGGTAAAGCAGTTAGGAAAAACTACATTTAGTGGGTGGGATCTGATGGACTCTATTGTGAGGTGTGTGTAACTTTAGAAAGTGTGCAGTTCTAGGGCTAATTACATCCTTATTGAATCTTTTGAAAAAACTCAACTAAGGTAAAAATATTCATATTTATCATTTTAGCTAAATACATTTCCAGTATTTATATTAATGTTCAATCTAAGTATGCAATATAAAAATTTAATATTTCAGCTCTGTCTCCCTTGAGCAGTGCCGTATGGAAGGTTCAATGCTCCTCTTCACGGTCATGGACCATGATGTTCTCACTGCAAATGACTTTGCTGGTGAGGCATTTTTATCACTAGGAGATATTCCTGGAGTATCATCAGCCAATGCAACAGTTGATAATTTTCACGGACTGAAGCACACAGACCTACCCCTCATGCATCAAAAGAATAAATGTAAGGAATTTAAAATTTGGTATTGAAAATTGAATAAATATGGCTTTCTTAGTATCATTCCTATTAATTTACTTTGAATGTTTTTAAGATTTTTGATAATGACAATGGAGTTACTTATCTTTCCTTTATTTGGTCTCAAAATTGTCAATTAGGATTATTAATCTCTTTTCTAATCATATTATGTGTAGTATAGATATGGTTATTAAAATGATCAAAAGATTAACTAAACTATTTTTGTAAGTCCACCTTATCTATATCAAAAAGAACGAGAACAGTAAATATTATTATTATTATTATAAGGTAGCATATTTCATATGTGCACACCTTTTTGAATACCCCTTTATGAAAAATATTTCCAACTTCTCAGCATCAAAATTGCTTTTATATCCTTGAAGGTAGGCAGCATAGATGAAGTTTGTCTTATGTTGGCATTACACTGAGTAAAAAGCAGTTTGGAACATGATCACTCAGTGAGTAGAGTATTTATTCATTGAATTAGGTCTCTAGGTTCAAATTCATGTTATGACTCCATCCCCAACTATAACACAAGCTTAGTAATTTTCTGGGCACTAGATGTTCCTGGGAAACTCAGGCAGCCCTGGGAAAGAAACAGTCCCCTTGAACCTAGATTTATGAATTTCACATGCCATAGGGCTAACCTAGTACCAGTTCCCAAAGGTTAGTGTGATAGATAACATTTATTTTTGCCTATTATATCAACCATTGAGTTGAAAAATGTGCTTTGGTTATAGACTCCAGACTAATTTACTTTATAAAGTTGAAGAACACAGGTTTGTACAGCAATACACATCCTGCTGCATGGGTGGAACAATTTACTGCAGGTTGGTTTTCTCACAAGGAGTGAGTGCTTACCAAATCTATGTTTCCATTTATTTAATTTTAAAAAAAGGAAAATGCTATTGGAGTTCTTAATTGTCATAACACTTTTTATTTAAACAAAAAATTTGACTTATGCATAGTAAAATTGATACCTGAGTGCACATCCAAAATTAACCAAAAATGTTTATCATTGTTCTCACATAATTTTAATATTTATGAAGCAATAAATGTTTTTCCATAAAAATTTTGATGGGATATCAAATATTTATGTACTTTTGTGCATAAAAATCCATATTTGGTGTGGATTGCACCCCTCCACAGCTTGCACGGTATTTCACAGATAGTGCATATGTAGCTCAATCTTAAACAAGGTCATTAGAATGCAGTTTTAAATATTAAGTATGATGAAAATCATATTAGAAATTAGTACTACTAAAAAATAAATGAGTGATCTCGTAACCAATAAGGGTTAATATTTTGCATTTTTCTAGATCATCCAATTCTTCAGATCCTAGAAATGAGACATAGTGAAAAAATGGCTCAAGACTTTGTCAAGAAGCAAAAACCACGTATTACATCATAGTCACCATTAAGCTGTAGATGACATCAGAAGTAAGTTGAAGAGATGGGTGCCAAAGTAAGTATAAGTGAACTTAATTGCATTCAATTTTATAAGTTGTAGAAAATTTTGAGTAATATTTTTTTAGATCCCTCAATCATAAAAAACAATTATTTATAAATTGGCTGATAAAAGGACCAATTCATGTATTTATTACTCCCTATTATTAAACAAGCAATAATTTTCATTAAATATAAATGTGTGTCAGGAGACATTGCCCAGCCAGATTAGCCTAATGGGATAGCATGCTCTCCAGCTAACCCATGGGTTGTAGGTTCAAATCCCTCCTTGGATATAGGTATCATATTCATCCAATCAGATTTTCTTATACTTAAAGTCATGCTAAATGAACATAGCCATTAATACATGCCCTATACCCACAAATACTACTCTGTGACTAAGAATTTATCAGTAAATAGTTATCTCAAGGGAGTGATGATGATGAAATAGGCATTGCATGTAAAATATGATAACTAAAGGAATTTTTCAGATCTGAAATCAATGTTCAGTAGCCAAATCATTTCACTGCATCAGATAATGAGCATAGGTCAAGTAAATAGGCTAAGAGAACATAACACTCATAGCCTGATGGAGGTAGTGACATTCGTTAGATAAGAGGTGTCTCCCCACTCTCAACCCTCTGAAACTGGCTGTAGAGAAATCCCAAACACAAGTGTAATTTAAATATCCTCTTGATTTAGTGTTGGGCATATTTTCAGAATATTCAGTAAATGTAATGATTAAAGATTTGCTATGACCTTTTTCATGAATTTATTTTAAATTTTATGTGAACACATTTATTTGCATGTTTGATAACTCCTATACCAACAGTATTTATATGTTGAAATTGAGCAATAAGCATTATTATTATATATACAATGACTTATCAAAAGAGTTAAAAGAAAAAAGAACAGGAATGTGCAGATTGACGTATAATCACTGTTATAGAGAATGTACAGGTCAAAGTGGATATATGCACAAAAAGACAAGGTTTTACATAACTTGTTAATCACAAAAACAATTAAAATTTAGAATACATTATCATATTTAATACAGTAACAAGGATATTTTCATTTAATGCTAACACATGTCAATATTTTAATATTTCAGGACTCCTGACATCTCCAAGGTGCAGATCATCACTCCAGGTGCAAATTGCATATTACAAGTGAAGTCAATATTAGATGACACATCATTGGAGAAAGTTGTTATATTTGTGGAAGTGTTTATTTTTTTGTAATATTCAAAATGTGGTAACCCATATGCCATTTGTCACTTTGGTTGGGTGATTTTAACGTTGTTTAGTAAGAGTAGCATGCCAACAGTTTTCAAATATAAGATTATTTTATTTACTCAAGGATTCCCTCATCAATTAATTAATTTTTTACAGGAAATATAAGAATCAAGATATGTTAAGTATACTCTCATTGAGGTTACCTACATTTTTTATCTTGATGATATATAGCAAGTTGGGTTATTTTGCATTCATACCAACAAGTTATAGAATCTAAATGATGTGAAAAGAGATGGTACCTACCACATTTAAAAGGATACCATAATCTATAATTAATGACCATGAGAAAGCACAAAGACATGCTATTTATTAAAAAAGTAACTCATTTTGTAAATTAAAGAAATAGGTAATAAGAATGAAATCATAACAAAATTTTGACATGAAAACAATATACTGAAGTGAGCAAGAGTAAACAATTTCTTAACACCACAAGCCACTCAGTGATCATTTTATCTCATCAGTGTAAGTAAATGTTTATCATAAACCATGGTGAGGACTATTTTCCTTATTTTTTATAATGTTTCTATCAAGTGTTCATTTCTTCTATGAAACTCTTATTTTTAGGAGTTCCAATCCCAATGAAAGGAAATAGCTCTAGTTACTAGGAATTGATATGCGTGATGTAAGAAAATGTGGGAGGGTCAAAGTCATAGCTAATCAAGGACTGACAATGAGTATATGCAAAGATACTAGTTTATCTATATTTTTAAACCATTTTCCTTGTTTATATATCCCATTATTCCCATCAATGAATTCTGCATGTGTTCATTAATGCATTAGTTTCGTTTGTTTTCAGCAGTATCAATTTCTCCTGATTTTCCCTTATTCTTATTTCAATAGAAATAATACATATATGACTAAAGGAGCAGGATTTGAGGATAAATGACAATTGTATGATTTCAATTTATAAACTTGTAAAAATGAGGATATATACCACATATTCATTCATTCATAGATGTTCTACCCTTCAAAGGTATGTTTCTGATGGGCATTATTAGTTACTACTACAAATATGTATACTAATAATATGTTTTATTATTTTATTTGATAGATTTCTTTTCAATTATAACCCTCTTTTAATATGAATGCCTGATTATTGATTTCATCCAAATTTTAAGTACATATTATCACTTAAAACAAGTTGCATTATAAAATATTTAAATCATTTAGGCATGTTACAACTTAAGAAAATAATTTTTGAACCACACAGAATTCAGTTGGCCATGGGTTGTCACTCCTCAGATATTTTTCCAGTCTTTGGTGAAATAAAATCAAATATATCCATTTAGATATATATATATATATATACACACACACACATAAATATATTGATATAATTTAATAATCATCTACATGCATCAACATGTTTTCATATATATAAAATAAGAGTATGTAATTGATGTACGTTTAATTCTGTTATTTAATTCGGTGTAACATAATGTTAAACATGAAGATATATTTCCAGTTGCCTGAAAAATGCACACTTCAGCACTACGCTTATAATCAAACTATTCCCTTGCTCAAATCTTTCACTTGAAACTGAATATTTAGTCAATTAAAGACTTTCACAAGATCTTTTTCTATAACTCTATGATGCCTTCAATGCCTAATCTTTGAAATTGCATTTGGACTAAATTACACAGCCAAATGAATCATAAAAGTCATAATTAACAAAATTTAAGAAAAGTCAAACTTCTAAAAGAAATAACCATTTTTAGCACTTTCTACCATCAGTATTATGTGAGCTTCACAACTTGAAAACTTACCTATGTTTAACAGTTACTTAGTGCAGAAAAATCGATCTTCCTAGCCTAAATAAAGAAGCATCCTCTAAGCCACGGCTGTGCTTTATAACATTTTTATACTTCAGACATTCATTTCTAAATTACTTTCCAAAGAGGCCTTCTTCAAATATTGGCCAGCACAACAGTGTCTGGTTGAAATGTAGTTTTAGAATCTAAAAATATAATATACTGCAAAACATTTAGGAATCTCTATCACAGTAAAAAAAAAACTTTTTTCACTTTCTTGAATGTTCTAATTATACTATACATGACATTGTATTGCATGTCAATGTGTAAGTGTGAAAAGAATATTTAATGAGCATTGCATTTGATGTACCTATATTCTGTCTATAACTGTGTTATTTTGAAACAATGAAAGGGACCAGGGAACTGGAGTCCTATTGCCATATTTGTGACGTCTTAATAAAAAAATGTGAAGGAAAATGTCCAGTATTAGCTGGTTAAATCTTTTGTACCATGTTTAATATCAAAACTACCAATTGCTCCTTATTTTTCTGGCATATCTTATATCAAGTTAGAGACTTAAGGAATAACAAGGTAGCCTGTATCCACATAACATAATTTTGGAAATGAATTTTAATTTATGATTTTGTCTGTATATTATTAAAAATAAATAGAGGCAAGATATGAAGCTCTATGGATAATTATTTATTTTTGTGTAGGAAGGCATTTACACAAGTACTTCAGGTCTTATTCAACATATAAAGATATAAAAATAATTAGATAATGTTTGAACTAAATAACAAGAGCTGAAAGTTAACTGGCAGCATACAAGGCTCTGAAACATTTATTGAGGAAAATTAAAGTTATTAGAATGTAAGTTCCCATTTTAAGTTGTATATGTAAGCATGAGTTTAAAAAATATAATAATTAAAAGTATAATATTATCACTTTGAGATAATTGAAATTCGTCATTCTTGAATATTTAAATTTTTATATTATAGAGATAATATAATTAAACCCAGTAAAAGATATGATTGTGAAATTAATATTGATATGCCATTTTGAAAAATAGATTACCCTCAAATTAAAAAAATCTACACTCAAACTTAAAAAGACAGTGACTAAATAAAAGGGCAAGGAAATATAAAACTTATTATTTACATAAAGTAGACATTTCAATAAAAAGTGCACGTATTATAACATAATTTAAGAAAAGTAATTATACTTAGTACTATAGAATACATATGTATAAAGATATTTTTCAATATATATAATATATTTTGCATAATTAATGAAATTACTTAAATTTATAGCTTTCAGAAGTAGTAAACCTTAATGAAAAAGAGCCAGAAAACACTTTCAACATGTTATAAACAAGCCAAAAATTCAAAATATTTTGTAATAAAAATAAAAAACAGTAGAATCATTCCACGGCTTCTAAGAGAGTCCAAAATCTCTTATCTAAGTAATGTAACCCAGCAAAAACACGTCAAAAAACAATACTGGGATTCGAAGTCCGCGCGGAGAACGATGAATCAAAAAGCGCCACTGTAATGATCTGACGTCACTGCGGTGAAAATCGGAATCAACAACCCCGCGAAACCTTAATCCTTTGGGCACTTTTAACCCTTGCACGAGCTGGAGAGTAAAGTAAATTTTCCTCGAAAGCCAAAATCTGCGAAAAACAGGGCAAAATTGCCTGTTCAAGGTCGTTCAGGGGAAAATCGGCCGAGCCACTGGCGATACAAGGTTACCTCAGAGTAGGCCAAGGTCGTGGGGGAGGAGTTAAGTGGGCCGAAGACCCGAGGCCAATATTATTATAGCAGGAAAATAAATGAATAACGAGAATTGGTTCATAGTCATATCACAACGAATACTAACTTCCTTAATACTAAACGTAGAAAGTCGGTTCAAAAACCATAGTGATCTACTCAACGGGGACTTTACGATAACCTGACCTGTAAGGAAATATTCCTTGTAATATAAATTTAGGGAATTCTACAGCGCTGCGGCGCGGGTGATTCAGCCAGAGAGTTCGCTCGCAGAGCGCCTAGAGGCAGCGAGGTAAAGCCCGGACGTGGGGGGAGAGAGGGCCGTGTAAAATATCTCCTCAACCAGGGGTCGTAGGGGCGTGGTGAAGGGTTCGTTTAGGAAGTAACATAAAAAGTATTATATCTTAAAGACTAAGTATCGCCATACTGTTTTCTAGATGTTGATTTACAAGTTTATTATGAGAAACGTAATCCGTCAGAACAGACCATTACACTCATAACATTTATCGAGTAATTACATTCGCCAAACTCTCAGCGTGATATCCTTATTTACTGAAAATGAGATAGATGAGTACATGCGAAGATTTAGCATACATCTAGCCTCTTGTAATCGATCGTTGGAATGTAAATTTGCGTTTTAGAATTCATTACTAATTTCCTTAATACGAATCGTACAAGTTCGCTTCAAAAACGACAGTCTTCAGCACAAACAGATCAGTATTTTTACGTGACCTGTAAAGAAATATTCCTTGTAATGTAGATTTCAGAGATTCTGCGGCGCTGCG
>WURS02000004.1:2264592-2277033 GCA_011762765.2 Rhinocypha anisoptera | reverse complement strand
CTCCCGACTCCCCCTTTTCACCGTCCTTGCTCCCCCGCACTCTCCCGCCTTTCACCCCTTCTCCTCGACCTGTACTCGTAACTTCCATGTTATAAAGCCCTGTCTTCCGGCTTACGGCTTTGCATATGAATGTTAATGCGGGAGGAAATGAGTAAAAGGATCGGCCAAGAAAAGTTTTGGGGAGGAGGAGTGTTTTGGTCGGGTAGTTTGCCGAAGAGGAGGTAAGTCAAGGAGTAGGGGGCGGGGGGGCCGAGGGGTGGGAATGTGGGATAGGAAGGTTTCGCTGAGGGAGAGGGGTGTGGAAGTTGTGGGTGAGTGTGTTGGGAGGGGTCTAGCGGCGAAGACGAAAGGGTAAGGGGCCGAAGGAGCCGTAGAGAGAGAGAGCGGGGCGGGGGGAGATAAGCGAAATAGGGATGAGGACAGGGTTGGCCGTGCGTAAGGGCGATTCGAGGGAGGCTTTCGAGGTGGCAAGCGAGGATGGATAGGTGGGAGAAATTCTCTGCTTACTCGGAGAGGATCGGGCTGCCTGGGTGAACCACTTAACTGGTGAGAAACCGCCTAATTCGGCAAGGCTGACCCCTTTTTTTAAGTGTGTTCGTTTCGGTACAAATTCCGGAAAATGGAGGAAAATTTTCATATAATCAGAAATGGCTCTTCTGGAAACGATGGAGTGAACGTCAATGCAATAAAAATCTTAAAACACGTAAAATATTTTAAAGTGGTCATTCAGCTTTGAGTGGTTCCCTTATCTAACCCGAGAGAATATTTTCAGCAGGTCTTTATTACTTTCCCTCAGTATAGGCTGCGGTATCCATGTTGGCAATGGACCAGTCTGGCATGCCGGAGGCTGTGGGTTCTAATTCGGTCTCTGATTCCTAATTGGCATTGCTTTTGTTTGAACTTAGGTTAAATGTACGACACAGACCTAATTGTAGGAATAACGGAAACGGGAATGTGCACCATCACTTTCGCTCATAATTAGTGTGTGAGCGAGTGACAATATGTAAACGTCCAATTCTCTCCACTGTGGGTTCCCGTAGGATTTCTCTGTCGCCAACTTATTTGGGGCGTAGATATTTTCCTGAAAACAATGCGTCACTGCGGAGGCGGGATAATTAAGTTAATGACTTTTCATCTGTCATGGGGCAAATGAGGCAAAGGCATGCGGAAATAAAAGCCGGTTGTCTCGTTTACTCAAAAACCATTCCGTCCCGAATACTGGCATAGTAACGGGTGATTTGTTTCACTTAAGGCTTACAGTGTAAACGTGAATGTTTAAACACGCTGTGTCATTTGAGTTTCTGATGGCCTCCGGGATTTATGGCGGTGTAATGAGTTCTCTCTCACCAAGAAAAAAAACATCATTTGTAAAGGGGAGGAAAAGATCATGACAGCCAGTCGCATCGACCTAATGTTGAGGGACACGTAATTGTTGGCGAAAGAAAGAAATCTTAAATTAAATTAAAATGGACGTGAGCGGAATGGGATTCGTGTGAGAGGAAGACCCGGCAGGTCGATGGTCTGAGTACGAATGAGAGAGAGAGAGAACGAGCAGAGAAAACTATTTCAGTATCGGGGCTTTCACGTTCTCCTCTGGCTTTTCTCCATCGTTCTTTTATGCGTGGACATGTCCGTCCGGTCCGCGTTTACTTGTGGAATCTCCTAAGTATTAAGGAGGTTGGTTCGCGACCGCGGGAGTCAAAATCGTAGGGATATTTGGATATGCTTGCACGCCAGTGAAATTATACTGCTATATCTTACAAAATAACTTTTCAGTCATAAATAAAACGTGTCACACTAATGTTGCATAGTAGTCATTGAAAAGTGTTTCAATAAATACTTTTCTCAGCCTGAAAGTTGAGTCAAAATAATGACTATACTTAAGATATATATGAATTTATATACAGTTGAAACCGTTAGTAACTACATAAATTTTACTATTTAAAGTTAGATTAGAATATTTCATCTTTCCACATCATATTCTCGTTCATTTTGAAATCATTAATTTTCTTAAAAAATATGGCACGCCGAAATGAACCCAAGTTAGGGGTATATGAACGGAAGTACATAGACTTTGGTGAGGTGTCGTATGGTATTTGGTTCGTAGTTTCATTTTCACTGATTTGGTTGGACACTGATTATCCTTTGGTTCACTTTTCTCATTTAAGTTTTTACTTTTTCAATAGATATTCAACTTTAATTTGAAATAGTCGAGTATTTCAATGAAACTGTGTTGCCAAATCGTCGACCGACTACAACGCCATTTTCATGTCACAAACCCATTTCGTCTGCTATAATTGCAGAAAATCACAATTTTCTCATAAACTTACACATACTGGTGCATTTATACTGTTACCATCTTATAGATAGATCTTCAGAATTAGCATCTTATATCAGTTTTTTGAAAAAATGACATGAATCTGCGATGTGAAAACAAAGCTTTTTCCTAGTCGACGCCCATCCTCCCCATTAAACCCATGTAACTTGAAGAGCGATTTATGGAAAAAGTAATACACAATGAGGATTTTCCGTCGACATATTTAGATAGAGGACAAGTGTTTTCTATGATTAACAAAATTATGAACAAAATGACATGACTTTCATTTTGCGATCCAACCGCCTTAAGAACGGAGATAAAATGCGGGTGGTCGGAGGTGAAGCAACTTTAGTTTGGTTGGTGAATTGGCAGATGGAAACTTTTCGAACGGAAAAAGAAGATGATGAGAATGGGTGATCTTTTCCAAACTCTCTGCTCTCCTTTCCTTGATACCAAAGGAGTGGTGTGTAATTTCTGGCTCTTAGTGAACAACACTATCCGCTTCCGGTGACATATATGCATACGTTACGTATGATATTTTGACTCTATAGCACAAAAATATAGTGTAATAGTTATGTACCACCGGCAAAAGTTTCCACCAGAAAATATACGTCTTCGTAACAAGAATGAATATTGATTGAAAGTTAAATAGACCAAGTGAGGAAGGAGAAGTTCTGTCGGAAAATAGATGAGGCAGAGAAAATGGTAAGAAACTTCCTGCTAAGAAGAACCAGATAGATAGGGCACAACTTGAGTGGATGATTTAGAAATGCGTAGTAGATCATGCGATCGAAGCTAAGTTCCCACGAGGAAGACCAAGAGACAAATACTTAGGACACGGAAAGTAGGACGCAAAGGGGAAAGTTCATTAGGGTTTAAGGAAATCGACACCAAAATTCGATGAAAAAGTAGTCAAACAAACTTCGTATTGAAATATATGATACTGATATATGTTGCAGTATACGTATATTGCTTGTCAGGTTCTCGATCCGGAAGTTAATATTTTATCCAGGCTGAAATAAAATATCCGAACGGGATCCATGAATCAAAGTGAAGTCATCTAAAATATGTATCACTTTAATAGTCTCATTTCATTTACCCAGACGTATGAAGTGAGTTCGCTTTGCGGTTGCTGCCCCTTTCATTGAAGTCACAAAGTGGAAGCGCGCCCGAGTCGTGATTGGAACTCGAAAGCTTCGGCATGCGAATTACCGTAGTTGGCGCACGCAAACAAAACAGGATAACTGGAGTCCGCATGCAAACTGAATGCCTCGAGAGGAAGCATAAAGTTTAATTTTTCGCCTCTTCACTAATATTCTGTAGTTTATTCGCTTGTTTGTTATTTAGACCTCCATTACAAGCGGGCTTAAAATGTATGTTAAAAATTTCTGCATATCGACATTCCGAAAGCGTATAACGGACTCAATATGGCGACCATTTGTATACGAGCGGTTCGTAGACATTTTTCAGGGAGAGTTATATCCAAAAAAATATTTTTTCCTTTACTTATTCGGAGAAACGTCTCGAGGAAACTGCACGAGAACCGCAGAATCCGTCGGGGTAAGAGTCGAAAAAGAAGGACACGCGCAGGGGAAAACTTGTAGGTCGGGTGGAATGGAATGAGAGCACCACAAATCCATAGAGGGAAGTCACTTTGGGGCGCCGAGGCTCCGGAGGCCTCGAAGTGATGCACACGCGCGATTGCCAGGATGCAGGGTCACACGGGTTCCACGATCTTGGCCCAGATTCGTCAAGAGAGTGTAAACAGTGTCCACGTTCCCCCATCTCCATTCTGCGCATATCCATTCCCCGCCCCGACTTGTTGACATTTATTTGGCTGGGCCGAGCTCTAACGAACATGCCTCACTTCAACTGACGCTCCTCATCCGTCCGCGATTCACATTTCGTTGATTTACCTTTTTTCATTACAAATAAAATCTCCCACCGCCACCCGTCCGACAGCCGATGTCATTCATTTTCACAGGGGCGACTGATTGAAGGAGACCTGAATCTGCTAGTACTTTCTCTCGACGTACGTATCTCCTCCCACGTTCCTCCTCACCATCCGTTTCCATTTCCTTCCTCGTCGTCGCCTTCCTTTCCTGGTCGCTCTGCCCCTCCCCCCCACCACCACCACTTTTCCTACTCAATCGAATCCCGGATGCTGCTTCTGCATCTCACTTCTCTCTCCCTCTCCTACTCTCTCTCTTTTTCCTTCTTCACTCTACCTCTCTCTTTCTCACACACGCTCTCCTTCTCAATGCGCGGCGCTCTTGGGGATAGGCGCGCGCTCCCGAAAAGCATGAGTGCCTCGGAGCGTCTTTCTGTTTTACACCCCCCTCGGAATGGTCTTCCCGCGCCAAGGGTTGGAGATAAAGGGGCGAAGAGTGGAGGGGGTTCGGGGGAGAGGTGAGGAGGGTGTTCGGGGAGGTGAGGGCGGGAGGTTGAGGGAGGGAGGCAACGCCGGATTCTCCCGGGTGATCGCCTGCGTTGGGAACGGCGGTATCCGCGGCGACGAAGTTTTACGATCCCCCGTGGATCGATAGAATTTGCGCGGGGGAACGTGTTGTGTGTGCGCGCGTGTGTGTTGGGGGTCTGTGCGAGGTATGGAAAATTATCCACGCGAAAGAAGATTTCTCGATTAATCATTTTAAATTTAACGACGGATGGCACGAATGCTTTGTTGTTTGAAGAGGCATGCATGCGTCTATCGCACCAAGCATACACACAAGCGCGCGCGGGGTATGGATTCAATTACAGTGATATAGCCGAACGGGGGTTCGCTCTGTTTTTATTTACGAAATAATTTATTTAGCTTACATAACATATATGCATGCATGTGCAATTTTAATTAATGCTGTTAAATGGGATTGTCAACGTTATTATGTTACTGTTGAGATTAATCCTCTTATCAGCTTCGCTCAGCATTGATGAAACCATGAGAGGGGCCTTCAACCGCTTTCTGTGGACATTTAATTCTCATCTAGTAATTAAATTTATAAATAACGTTCCATAACCGTGAATCAAATTTTTGCTTTGTTCCATTGTTTTGCATAACCAATAGCTGCATTTAGGGTTCACTGATAGCCCGGAATGATGCAGCATTAGTGAGAATAATTAATGAGATTAATAGATTATACCTCATTTATTATGAGAGTGTTCGGTCGCGCATGTTATTAACTTTGATAACTCGAGAGGTAAATGTATATTTTTTTCAAAACTGAAAGCCATAAGGAAATTTCATTCTTTGTGGCAACCATAACAAAGTTTGGAAACAAGAAAATACTGTAAAAATACCAACCGAGGTCATTATATTTTGCTGCATCACTTTCATCGCGTGCAATTGAAATTTATTCATGAAATCATCCTCGACACATCGTCACGTGCCAATACAGTGTTGTCTAGAGTGATTTATTAAACCGAAACTGTTGAAAGTTTTAATAATTTAATAGGGCGCATTTCACTGGCGTCATATTTCAGTTTTTCTTTTTTTTCCGTCGCTTTTCGGGTGGTAGCTTAATACGCGAGGTGGTTTGCACAAATCTCCACTCATCAATTCACTCCAATAGCATTCGCGGTGAAGTAGAGCCAAATCATTCATTCTTTTTTGTGTCAACTCTTTAATGAGCGACTTAATTCAGGAACCCAATGCCGTTTACCTTGTCCTAATTACGACTGTAGCACGATGGAATCAAAATACTTCCAACATTGTAATACTGCTACCAAAAATATGAAAAAAATGTGTAAGAAATGAGGTAGTCATTCCCCTTTCTTACCCATCACGAGTTTGTTCTGCTAATTTCAAACTACGACTCAAGCTTATCAAAGATGAGGATTTTCCTTTCATTCTGGCGTCGGAAGTGCTTTTCAGCCGTCGTTCGTCACACTCGGGTATCAAGCAACCCGCACCCGGTCAGCGTCCTTGCTTCTTCCCGGAAGTGAATGGGCGTGGCCGGGATCTTTCCCGGGCAGTGTGCGCGGCTTCTGGAACTGCCCCTCTTCCGCGAAAGAGGTGATCGAACGGGGGAGGGAGACATTAATAATTTTCAAAGTGAAACACTATAAAGAATCTTCATACAACCCACCCAGTTGATCGCATTATCCATGACAGTATAATAATTATATGCATTGAGGATCATTTTCCTGTCCCTTCTCCTTTTAAAAATGTTCGCTGGATACACGTTACAAAGGCACTTTGCAGACCAATAATTTGATTAACTATGATCAAAAGTACTACATACAGCACATTTGACTTTCACGGCACATCGTTCCAATCATATAATTATATAAACCGAATAAACATGACTATCACTGCAGACTAATTTTTGTTTTCATAGCATTTGCAATTTGATCTGGCTGTGGAGATAAAACTCAATCCCAATGAAGGCAGACAAAAGTAAAAGTGTATTATGTATCAATATACTCTCATATGTTGAAATGTTTTTACTTGCTTTCGCCTCAAATAGAGCAACCATATAATTTCTTTGAATCAATTGGGCCTGGTTGTTGCAAAATTCATCACTTCAACAGATTATAATTTTAATGTAATAATGATTAAAAACGTTTGAACAGAAGCAAATAAAATAAAACTGAAGAGAAAAGTGCATCTGGTACTTTGTCAACATTTACTCCAGCAGCAGGCACGATTATCCCAAAAGGAGAAATTGAATATGCTAGAATATATTTCAGAAACTATATATGTATATTGAATAATAGCTTAATCCGAAAATTACATTCCGATTCTTTTTATGATTAAATAACATAGCCCGCTGCAGAAACACCTTGACTCCAGAACAGTTCTTTATATTAATCCTTGACAGAGTCCTTCAGCAACTGAAGCTGGGCTTTTAATTCCTCCATTTTCAGTCCTGCCAAAGAAATAAACAGTTTTGAACAGTTCACTCTCTTAATAGCCGATTAAGGTATAAGCAATGAAATAGAACCCAACCTATTGATCTAACAACATTTCTAGCTTGTTCATCAGGAAGGAGTCTTAGTAATTTCTCATAGTCTTTTAGAACTTCATCGATTAAAACTTCGGCGTCTGTCATATCTTCACTGAAATAAACAGTTCCCTTCGAACTAACCTGTTAGGGCACAAATTATAATACTTATGTATACCGACTCCCTATTCCTTTAAAATAGAAATACTATTAAAATGTATAAGAAAAACTGACAGCATCACTTAACAGTTCCATAGCCTCCATAAATTTATCAGTAATCCCATCAATATAACGTTTAACCTCTTGGTCGCTCAGCGAACGTAATGGAACATCAGCATGGAAACTCTTCTTAAGATTTTCTTCAAGTGAAAGGGGATTCATTCGAAGAATCCTTAAAGACTCGAATGACGTAGGAATGAACTCTACATTTTGGGATGCCAATGGACCTCTTACTCCTACTATTGTAACGTTACGCGGAATCCGACAAAAACTGGTAAAACTTTTTCTAAACATACTGATACCTAGGAGCCAGAACGTCTTTAAAAATTATGTCACTTCTAAAAAAATCACAGCTTTTAGCGAAAATAACATACAGCCTTTGACACTTGCAGTGTGGGGATACTACATCACCGGTGTCACCTTATCGGGTTTATGCTCTTTACACACCAAGCGCTAGGATTACTATCAATTGTATAAGCATAGAAATATATAAAGAGCGAGATGAGAAAATACGGAAAGTAGAGTTAATATTTGCCAGAGACCATTTCAACATATATTTTTCACCTAAGGTTTAAGATAAAAGTTTTCATAAAACGAGTCAATATAATATTTTTATTGACAAACCTTCCGTAATGGCGCTGCCTACGTCAGAAAAAGCATTCAATATAAACACTATTCAATATTAAGAAGGCTATATAAAGATTTGTGGTATATTATTAATAAAGTATAAATAATAAAAACGCATTAATTTTTATTGAACATTATTTATTAATGCCCATTAGTTGAGATCAGGTGATGTTCTACAGTGTATCGGACCCGGATGCGGCATGCTATAACGTTCCGGTAACGTTACGCTCGAAAGAAATAGTGAACTTTGCGATAGTTTTTACCAGAATTAGGTCATCAGTTTTTGAGAGCATAATTAAAACTTTCTGCTCATGGGTAAGTGTTGTTATTGTCTTCTTCATTAATACACGGTTGTATTTGCGGTTTTCATGTTTCGTTAAGGTAAACACATCCTGCAAATTTTTTGTTATAGTTCAAGTGTCATTGTAAACAGATTGGCGAAAACGTATAGCGCTGCTAATAACTGTTCGAAGTTTGTTAATTTTGTATGAATTTAACCGGCACATATGAGACTAGTTCGACTTTATAGATCTCTGAAGCAATTTTATAGTTGTTTTATCGTGGTTAACTAGCGGTTTTTATTTGTTGCAAAATACTTCATTGTTTATCGAGGACTAGAGTGTCGCGCAACTGTTTTTTACTTTGATTTGATACTTATTTGGTACAATTCCACGACGTACTAAAGCGCGGGAGTATTCTGATAGTAAACTTCAGTTATGGCGGCGAGGCCGGCTGGTGTGTCGAAATCGCCGCGAAATATTGATATCTTGATCGCTTCAGCTAATCACCGGCCAGGTAAATAAGTTTACTGTGCGTTGATTCAGAATATTTTACGTATTTCAACCTCAATTATAAGGTAAACGCAGGTCGATTTGATTGATGTTTATCAGACATAATATTGTTTGCTTTTTGAAATTCACATGAGAGAATTATTTCTGTCTTAGTAATATGTTGTTATGAAATTACTGCCGGAATTAAGTGAACCGTAACCTGGGGTTAAGCCTTTTGTGTTATTTATCATAATTCGGCACCTGCTACATTTTGAGTTTCGGTTTATAATGTATTAATAGGCTTAAGTTGCTCGATTAGCCCCCAAACAATTATTTTATGTGTAAGAATTAACAAATTTTTATTTTATTAGTGCCACATTGGTCTTTGGCAGTAAGGTTATTAAAAAATATGTTTATTAATTTTTGGATTAACGAATTTTGACACATTTTTTCAGTAATTGTATGAATATTTATTTCATTTTGGCAACGTAAGATTGGTTCTCTGTTGGTTCTTTTTAGCTCTGCATCATGGCGTTCAGTTAAATAGTTTAAAAATTATTTTCGCGCCTAACTTCGTGTCATGGTATATTTACGTTTATACGGCCCAGTCCCTTGATAGTTTAAAACTCAAACAAAAACAAGTTATTGGCTGATTTAATTACTTATTTGGAAATTCAGTGCAAGCATCGCTGATACATAAACTGAAATTTTGATTAAATATTTGGGATCACATTTTTTTGCATTGGTGGTGTTTTTAGGTTCGACCTTTTGTACTTCCTATGAATAAGTGTACGAAAGCATGAGTTATTCAGAACCATTTTTAATGTTTATGACATTTATTTTGCAGTGGGAAGTGTATCTACCTGGGCGTTTACCCTCCAACGGTCCCTTTTAACATGTCATCGGGGAGAAACCGGGATTACCGAAAGCTCTACAATAGGGGAAATATCACTCGAAATGCCTGGCAGCCTTATCCCCAGAGACGTCCACAGTTCATCCCACAAAGGAGCAGGAGAAGTGAAGAGGACGACGACGTTTATAATGAAAATAGGCTGATCGACTCGGCTTCAAATGTTTCCAATGCTCGTGTTGATTTCCAACGCTCTTCACAGCCCTCCTATTTGAAGTATGGCACTTATCAAGGAAAAGCAAGAGTAGTAGTACTGCGAACTTATGGTGTTAATGAATCACCTCCGGTTGTGAGGACACCTTCAAGGAGTTCTATCGATTCTTCAGTGAAAACCTTGCCGAGCACAGGTTAGAAACTAACGTAAATCATTGCATGGGTCAATGCTTGTTAGTTTGGCGGAAATTATAGTTAACCTGGTTGTAAGTTATCTAGGAAGGAAAAATAATGATTAAATTTTTACCATAAGTTATCATTTTTGTATGCATTTGTTTTAAAAGTACAAATATGTTGTTTGTTGGTTTAATGTTTTCATTAATAGCTGCCTGATCAACTGCCACATGTTTTTGAGATTTTCTTCATCTTGCGGTTTCAATGCATATTTGAATTAATTCCTCCTTGTATTTGTATATAAGAATAGTTTCTTTGTTAAATAAATGGGTTATCTGAAAACAGTTTTAGTGAGTTTCTGTGATGCTTGATAAGGAACTGGCATGTTAATTTTCAGAGGAGACTGTGTGATTGGCCACACAAGGGCCGAGTAGCCTTTTGACATTGTTCAACCACTTCCTCTAGGGTATATTGGTGACATATAATGTTGTGTTTATTCAGTAAATTGAGCAATCATTTTGCTCAGGGAGTATAAAATATTAGCTAAAGTGACTAGGATTATTGGATTTGGCCATTCACTTTCTTCAAATCAGTAGTTCACTTGTGTTGTTTGATCATTTACTACTCATAGTTTCTGAGTAAACACAGTACACCACAGATGGGTTTCATATTTGCTCTATTTCCACCTTAGGACTGAAGATTAATGGAGTCCAGAAGGTTGAACAACTGAGGGTTCAAGTGGATGAAGATCCTGATGGTCCACCAGAACCCAAAGTGTCACTTTTCCCTGAGAGTAAAATAGTTTTGGGTTGGAGGAAGTCTTTTCCTGTTGGTGCTGGAATGTGGAACCTTGGTAACACCTGCTACCTTAATGCCACCTTGCAGGTGAGATATTTACCAGATTTATTTTGGTTCGAGGTGTTTTGTTTCCTCAAAAAATAATTTAATTTTTGTCTCTTTCAGGCTTTGTTTTATATTCCATCATTTTGTAACTGGCTCATGAGTGAGTTTGATCAGGATGAAAACAGTGGTTGTAAAGAACTGGGTGAGTAAAATATTCAACTCTTGTCTGACCTTTTTTTGTTTACTTTCAAATCAATGTTGCATTAATTGTCACTAGCTTATACCTGAGAGGATGTTCTTGTAAATCAAAATATTGGTTAATGTTTGGTGACAAGTGTTCTCTAATCAACTAGGCAGTGGTTTGTGTCAACAAGAAAACCAATTTTGCGTACTTATGAGAGAAATAATTTAATTTTAGTAATCATGAGTGTAGGTAAAATTATCTCAAATTTGGTTGCTATGCCATAAAGTTCTAACTGGATGGGATCTTGTAACTTCAGTTTGTCTGCACATAGGATGTAGCAGCAGTTGAAGTGTTTGCTTGAGCTTCTTTCTAATTGTTAACAGGGTTTTTTTTTGCAGTTCTAATTTCTTGTTTGAAATCCTATTTATAAATCATTTGAAGTTGTTGCCTGGTTTGATCCCTAATCCCTGATCCTTAAACCCACCATCAACCTTAAAATGATTCCAACTCTGCTTTCTGCGTAATAACAAAAACTTTTTTGTGCTACACACACTTGCTCTTCTTGGTACATTGTGGTACTGCTTATAAGTGAAAAGGCAAGTGGCGAACCTTCCCTTCACAGGGATACCATGCCTCACCCCTGGGAAGTGAACTCCTCCACGGAGGTTCGCTGGACTTAACAACAGGGACCACTCCTCCCATCCAGTTGCACAGGAGAGAAATTCAAATCACTCCTGTCTCAATAGCACTCAAACAACATCCTAACACATCAATACATTTGGTTCCTATTGACTGTTTTATTCTTCTATCTTTAAATATGAACACACAAACCATTGGAATAAACACGACACTCGTGCATGAGGTGGGATCAAATCCCCAACAAGGTAATCCATAATGAGAACAATTTTGTAACTTCCACAGTTTTATTAAATTGTATGATGTGTAAGTCGGAAGTCGTGTTTTCTATATGATAATTTAAGAGGGGCATTGTTGGTCAAGTGAAATGACCATTTGGCTACTGAATGGGGAGCTTGAGTTAAAAGTCTCAGTCAGACTTCTGGACAACTCCACTTTATGCCTCAAGCTGAATGATTTTTATGGGTACTGAATTTCTGGGAAACCTTAGGTGGCTCAGGGGAAATAGAATTTTTTATCATAATACAACTAACTCCACTGACGGTAGCGGCGTCATTAAGCTGGAGGTCCGTGAGGTTGATGATGGAACACAATGGTAGCGCGTCTGACTCCAGATCAGAAGGTTGCGTGTTCGAATAATGTCAGGGTCAATCTTTTTATTTCCG
>WURS02000004.1:2240151-2256489 GCA_011762765.2 Rhinocypha anisoptera | reverse complement strand
TTGACAACTATGGTCATTTTGCACCTCTTCACATCATAGAAAAACCCATCTGGACAAAAACAACAACCATGCCCTGGGCGGGATTTGAACCCTCAACCTATGGGTTAGCCGGCAAGCACGCTACCCACCAGGTTAGCCTGGTCAGCCACTTGGCTGGTGAAAGTTTTTTTTTAAAAAGGGGCATTGTATTTTTATAAAAAATGTATGGTGCTTATGCAACCTCTACAAACATATGTGGCCCTCAACAGAATCTCATCTTCACAAAATATTCTCTGATGCTGTCATCTACCGACCTAGGAGTATACTTGGAGGAAGATGGATAAGAAACTCCCAGCAAGATATCTCAACAGGCCAAATTAAATACCATTTCTGCATGACAAGATATCTTGTCATTGCCAGCCAAGTGGTTAAACATACAATAGTGGTTTTATTGTCCCATCAATTCCACTGTCATGGTATCAGATGTCTAATTATCTATTTACAGAAGGTGGAATACCCAAGCATCAAAATTCGACATCCGAAATGACTATCTCAGGAAACTTAACAGCTGATGCTACAGCAATTGCAGCCAGCCGAGGTTGGAACATTAATGGCAGTACAGTTGCCAAGAGTGGTCGAGACTTTCAAAAGACAGTTGACAACAGGGTTGCAGAAGTGTCAAATGCAAAGAAAGATTTGCCTAATGGCAATCGGTTGGAAATGTCAGTGACTAATGGGAGGGAAAGGACAGAGCGGAATATATCTGGTGTTTGCTCTAAAAGTGAAATGAAGAAGTTGAACTCATTAGAGGAAGGGGAGAGGTGTGGGGGCAGTGAAGCGCACACAGTAAACGAGAGGCTGGAGGAGAGACCCAATGGGTGAGTATGGTGATTAAGGACTATGTAATGTACTATGCATGTTACTACTCTTTATTAATCACTTTTTATTTGTGTGTTCCACTCAAACCATGATTGAAGTGATATATTTTGTAAATACTACAAATATTGGGAATCTCAGGTTAACATAAATACTGAATACTTTACACTGAAATTGTAATTAGTTTAAATAATTGATAAAGTGGATAAAGTGACGAGTTATAAGATACTCTCAAAGGATGAGTTGAAATTGTAACAAAATATTGTACTTTAAATTCCCCTAAAGCAATGGCTGTAGAGTTTGAAAATATGTGTAGAAAATAGCATTCCCTGGGGGAAAAAAAATGAGTAATCAAGGTAAGGTTAACTGTAATGACTGGTAAAAAAGTGAATAGGGGAAATTGAACTAATAATAAATCACAACCGGTTTCATCAAAAAGTTGTTATAATTGGCCTGATGATGTCAACTTTTTGTCGATTTGGTCATGATTTATTAAAAAGTTTTTGTGAAACTGACAAAGTTCAATTTCCTCTATTCAGAATGTCGTTTCATGAAGTTGAGCCAAATTCTATTCCATGGCTAAAAAGTACTTATAATAAGGTATGCTCAATTTATTTAATTTATCATCTGTTATAATGTGTGAACACTTATAAATCCAAATCCAACTATGGTAGGATAAATGAACTTACGGCATTAAAAACAACTTCCTCTTAAACTGCATAAAAATTAAGAGATACCACACTAAATACAGTCAAAGTCCACTATAATGAGCTCTGACAAGCTACATAAAAGTACATACTTGTTATAACATGAACTTACTATAACCGATGTGTACCTGCCAAAAGTGTATAGATTCAAGTTTGGGGCTTCATGTTTAAAACATTGCATTATTTTCATGCAAGGCATATCAACATATAGATCATTTAGTTCTGCATTTAAGAATTTTAAAGGAATTTTTTTTCAATTATTTTGAGCAATGTTTTTGCATTTTGAATGAAAAATAGTCCAGGTTTTGAGAGTCATGTAGGGTAGAGTCACTTTGGTGATTTGTAATAAAAATATTAAATTATCAAATTAATAGAAAGTCTAATAGAATACGATTCATACTTTTGTCATTATGTCCGTGAAATTTCAAATGTTTAAATTTATTCATTTACGTTATTCTGTTCAGATTACAAAACCTGCTTTCTCCAAAAGTAAGTAACTTGGAGTCATGAGAAACACTTTCGTCTTTCTTCTAAAATTTGTGTTGCATTCTAATTTCATTTCACTAGTACTTCACTTCACTAGCACAAGGAAAGAGTACTTCATACAACTTTCCTTGAAAACTGCGAGTGTAACAGAGAAACAATTTCAGGTATTAAAAAATTCTTTTGTAAATGCATTAAAGTGCTTCTTGAGCCCAAAAAAAAATTCATTGCATAAACAGGAGGTGTATAAATCCATTAATCAGAACCAATGTATTCCACGCACCATAATTACTCTTTGAAAATATATTTTTAAAAACAATGTTTAGCAATTGCTGGCTTACAGCATATCATCACCATATTTGATGGCATCCTACGTCAATTTAGGAATTTTTTATAACTATTTTGACTGGGTTTTCCTCTTGTATTTTTATTTGATGCAAGTCAGTTTCGTTGTTCTACCCACAGTCTTTCTATATTTACAGCCAGAAACAAAAAAGGGACAGATCCAAGGGACACAAACAACGAATATCCCATACCACTCGCTTGCCTTCATAACCACTTCACCCTTGTAACCTTCATGTCTCTCTCTTGTGCTCTCTAAGTCTGAAATAAAAAGTCCCTTTGTTTTCTCCCCCATTCCCTCACAACACACGAAACATGCTACAACCAAAACAAAAGGGGATGAAATAAGCCAACCCTCCTCTGAAGCTTAAGAAGGGGTGACTTATTTACTCAGTTAATTGGTAAAATGTGATAATTTTCTTATGGTGTATATGATGGCTTTTCAATGCATAGGTCATTGGGATACAATCTTCAATGGCCTCGGCACTTAGATCATCAAATTCACCAGTAACAGTGTACAGGGAAATCCCTCTTTGTCCTTTAAACTTGATAAGGCAAACAGCTGCATTACATAATCTTGTACATATGTTCAAGCTATTCCACTTTCAGTTTAAACATGGGCCCACTGATTGGCTTCCAGAAGATCTCAGCTGGGTGAACCACTCAAATAGAAGATTCCAGTTCTTCATTCTCAGTCAGTCTGGTTTAGTTACTCCATGCCATAGTCTTTAGTTTAACTGCAGATTTGATTTTTTCTTTGCTCTTTAAAGGAAAACAAAGTCTATGATGATATTCCATATTGTCTACTGATTTCTGTATTATTCTGGTCTTATGTTCACACGCCTGGATAATTTCAAACTTTTGGGCTTAATCCAAAGCCTTCCTTTTCCTATCACTACGATTTCCTCTTTCCTTATCTATCCCTCTAGAAGGTGAAAGTGAAATGACATATGAGACTCCGACTGCACAGGCCTGTGACTGACATACAAGACTACTATAAACTAACAAAACAGTATACAGGGGATCTTCTTAGCTGTTTTGCTAGTATGTAGACGATGCGTCATCTCATATAATGTTCACCTCATTTTAATCATAATGTCTAACAGAGATTACTTTGAAGGAACTTCAATTGCCTTTCTAAACCAGCTGGTTTGGCAGAATGTTGTTAGCCATGTACAGCCTAGAGAGGAAGGTTCTTGGAGATTGGCTACATTGAGTGTGTCTCAGTGACATTGAATCACCTTTTTTTTAGCGAATCAGATGAATCTCATTTGCAACCCAGTAGAAGATAAGTTAAGCATGTTGGAAAATGCTGTAAATTTGGTGTTGGTAATTTAAGTCTGCATTTTCATATTTCTTTGGCTCCTATGACTGATAAATTGTTTTAGTTTGCTTGCCATAACTTAATGTTATGGATGATATTTGCACACAGACACAGAATATTCAACCCGGATGAAAACAATGAAAAATTTTTAACTTGTTATGAT
The DNA here is from genome assembly GCA_011762765.2 of Rhinocypha anisoptera. Taxonomy (NCBI): domain Eukaryota; kingdom Metazoa; phylum Arthropoda; class Insecta; order Odonata; family Chlorocyphidae; genus Rhinocypha; species Rhinocypha anisoptera. The sequence goes on along the minus strand of WURS02000004.1, from coordinate 2,252,615 downwards.
GAAATTACAGAAAAAGCCCACTCATTACAATTGACAAAGTGCTGTATGCCTTTACTCGTGGGGCCGAAAATGGCCACAAAATCACTCGCTATAATAAGATTCTCATTACTTCCCTTATTCGTTATACTGACCTTTGACTTTAATAACTTACCTACTACCATGTCCCTATTACTCCAAGATGCTAACGCAAATAAATTAAGTTTTCTACCATTTCCAGCATATGCCCTCCAAGTCTTATATTTAACATAGCCTACCTGCTTCTCAATTATCTTATTACTTTTATTTTCTCTTAATTTATTTTCATCCTAAACCTCTCACATTGGTCTTATAGTGCATCCCACAAGGTCTGCCGTCCCTTGGCTGAGCAGCTATTTAGGGCTTGGTCATCTGGGAATCTGAAACCTGACCATAATATAGTGAAGCATAAAATCTTGTCATATAAGATATTGGTGCTCTGTGTGATTTTGAATATTTCTTCTGGTTTTTCTAATATGTTGTCCCTTTCAAGAAGCATAATCCACGGCTCTTAGGTCTTTAAGCAGAATTTTATTTTGTTTAGGATTTGTTTGTTCATTTATTGTGAATATGAAAATGCTCTTAGTAGAGATAATGTAAGAATCAGGAGTCTACACCACTTTTGCTTCCTGTTAGGCCTCCTTGGTTTGAATCATCATTTGCTCTTAAATATTTCCCAAGAGTGGATGCTGCTTCAATAGCTATTTGATTTCAATGGTGATTGAATCATATGCCATACATCCTGGGTTCAAGGATGTCGACAAAATGTGGTGATTAGCAATATTATATGTAGGTTGGGGAAGGAGACAGTAAGTTTTGAGAATATAAAGCTCACGACTGTGATCTGAGTAAAGGGAAGGGGAGCAGTAGAAATAACCCCAAATAAAATTGTGATAATCTTTGCCTTTGAACAGCTAAAATCACTTTCTTTTATTCTGGAATGATTTTGACACAAAATTCTTCCACTTTAAGTTTGGAATTTTATGCTGATAATATGTCAAAAATTCAGTGCAGAATAAGCTACTATTTAAAAAAAAAGTAATTTCTTAATACATCACATGATGGACTTTAAATTGCTTGTGTTTATCATGATTTCAAAAATTCCTAATTGAAATCCTTCTAGAATGTTGTTTTGAGCCAGGTGTATGGCAACAGTTACAAAAATGAGGTTCCTAACCCATAGACATAATTAGTTTTCAGAAAACTTTAACTGTATTCTAGGTGGATATTCCAATGGGACTAACTATAGGAGTAAAAATGAATGAAATTGAAGTGACAATGAATACATTGATCTAAAATGAAGATTTACTTTAGAAAAAATAGTCATAATTGATTCCTATTTATCACGTTTTTATTAACTCTCTTTCTTGTGTGTCTGTTTGTTTGATATTTGATCTTTTTGGGTGAAAGTTGGTCAATTTTAAACTGACTTACCTATGATCTAGAGACTTGAAACTTGAAATATAACTTAGAACCAGATGACAATGCATCGTATTCAATAATATATACGAACACATGCATATATACATATTTCTGTGTGAGGTGGGAGGCAATGGCCAAGGGGTCCACAGCACTAAACATGCTAAATTCCCCATTCTATTCAGATGTTACACTGGCTCTGCAGTAGTATGAGGGATTACCATCCTTTAGGTTGTGGATTCGAGCCTCTCAGGGGTGAACTTTTTTTTAGATAACCAAACGTGAATTTTTCAGGGCTTTAGAGGGATCATTGATAAAGTTTGAAATAATTTAATACAATTTTATTTCTGATACCTCCTCAGCATCGCCAGATGGAAATCATATTCCTGTGTTAGAAAAAGGACTACCTCTGAGAGAAAAATTATATAAATAAAAAATATTTTGAAACAGACTAAAAAGTATGAAATAATTATATAAAATAAAAAAATTATGTTTTTAAAATGGACTAAAAAGTATGAAATAATTTCTCTTATCCTCGTACTGATTTATAACCCCATACAGATTCATAAACCCATACAGATTGTCCTGAAAATTTGTGATTGTGAATTTTAATAGTTTTGAAAATTAATGTAAAATTTAAAATAAAAAACGTGAGGTCCATGCAATTGATAATAGTATGGAGGGTTGGGGTTGCTGTCATTGAGAAAATGCATGCAACAGTTCATAGACTTGAGGTGAACAGTTCATGCATCAATTATCTATAGTATGCACTTCACTTTTTTGTTTTAAATTTTACATTTATTTTCAAAACTTAATTCATAATCAAAAATTTTCAGGACAATCTGTATGGGACCGACCGGGTTAGCCTGGTGGGTAGCGTGCTCGCCGGCTAACCCAAAGGTTGCGGGTTCGAATCCCGCCCAGGGCATGGATGTTGTGTTTGTGCAGATGGGTTTTTTCAATGAGTTGAAAAGGTGTGAAATGACCATAGCCGTCGAAGCACCCTATAAACAAAAAATACTACTACTACAATCTGTATGGGGTTATGAATCTATATTGAGTTATAATTTGGTACGAGAATAAGAGATATTATTTCATACATTTTAGTCCATTTTAAAAATGCGAATTTTAATTTTTTAAATTTATATAACTAGTAAACTTTAAATTAACAGGGATTTTGACAAAGCTCTTGGTATCTAGGATATCCTTGATAAGTGAATTGGACAATGTGGATTATGTCAAAAATAAAAATAATTTTGGCATTTAAAAAATTTGGCCTACATTAAAATAAAGCCTAAACCTTTTCTGATCACCCTTCTAATACAGTTGAAATTGTCAATTTAGATGTTTTGCGTATTAGTGTTTGACCATGGCTGGTGTTTATTTTTAACAGGTATAAAGAAGATTTTATGCCACTTTAAAAATTTTGCATCATATGGAAAGTTTTAAAAATTGACAAAAATAAGGGGATTTTGGGTATAAATGGATTTCTGATCATCCAATTTACAGTTAAATAATAATAATGAGATTACAAATCTAATTGTTTGTTGTTAATCCCCGTGGGGGTAAGGATTTTTAAAAGTCAATTATCCAAACTGGAAAGTAGTTACACTTTGTATAAACAAGTATTGATTGCTATCATTTTGTGTTAAATTGTGATGTTGTTATAGGAATTTTTTTGTAGAAATTTTAACTTTTCATCTTGTTTTACAGTACATCTCAACCTTCCTCTCCTTGCTTGTCAACATCTTCAAGCTCATCGGATTCTTGTCCTCCAGTAATCAATGGGACAACTGCATTCAAGTCCATCCTGAAGATTTTTGATAGGTCTAACCTGATGGAAGATGGGGAGAGGAAAGAAGTGACTGACAGTCCAAGCAAGCTCAAGAGTGTGTCAAATGGGCCGGGCAGTGTTGTTGCAGGTGAAGGAGGTAGGGGGATGCTGATAATCACTTTGCATGGCGGTTGTGCTTTGATTGTGGTTGGTTTGGCTTACTTTATGCTTGAATTGCATGTTAAGGTAAAAAAATGTGAAACGGTGTAAACTATATATACCTCCACAGTGGATGTAGATGTTGCCGTACAAAAACTGTGGAATATGTGTATAAAAGGTTGAACCATGAGTCTCTTTGGGATAATTTGATAAGTAACTTGACTTAGAATTGCAGTTCGATAAAGATTGTTTCACTTGTGGATGGTATATAAAAATTTAATTTGTTTCACACTTGGCCACTTCATAGTTAGAAAAAGGTTGACTAATCATATTCCTTACATTTTAGCAGGTGCTGACGATAAGGATGTAGTTGATAAGGATAACAAAAGCTTAAGTGAATGTGATTTTGATGCATTGAAAGATGATCTCTTTTTTGGTGATTCATCATCCTTTACTTTTGCTAATAGATATGAAAAACCAAAAATTGATACATCCAGGGTGAGTTGTAATAAAAAACTCAAGCTAAATTCAAAATACCAATGTACAGGTTTAAATGTGAGGCGCAGTGAAAGTACTTTTAAAAAGTCTAAGAAATATGTTAAGAAATTTAAAACAATAAAAGATATTTTTGATGGCCTTTGGCCCGATGACTCTGAGTCAGCTGTGGATTTAAAAAAAAAAAAACTGGGGCAATGAACTTGAATCTTCTAATAGGTTCAATAAAATGGTTGATTCTAAAGTAAACCAGGTTATTAGAACAAAAGCTGAAGATAAGCATTTGGAAGAAGTTTTTAGTGACAAGAGTTTGGGAAACCAGTCTTCTTCCTCTTCGATTTCTGCTTGGGGTAAGTGAGCTACGTTGATAGAAGTGGTATATGTGAATTTAACTATAACAATATTATTCATACTTTTGTCATCATCTAGGTAATTTCCATTTGGATGCTATTGATTAGTATGGGCCCAGAAGTAATCTACTTGAGCACCTGTTAATTTTTTAAATGCTGATTGGTTTAGCCTGGTGGGTAGCATGCTTGCCAGCTAACCCAAAGGTCGTGGGCTTGAGTCCCGCCCAGGGCATGAGTGTTGTTTGTCCAGATGGATTTTTTCTATGACTTGAAGAGATGCAAAATGACCATAGCCATCAAGCGCCCAATAAATAAAAATACTACTACTACTAATTTTGTAAACTAATACATTTAGTGTAGGTTAATCATTGTAATTGGTCCAAGTGTTGTTCTAATAGTCTTAGTGGTGTCTATTATTTTTGTGTCGCCTGTCTCTGTGGGGTTTTAGATGTTTCTCCTAAAAGAAAGAAAAAACCCATGAGTAAGTTTCCTGATTTTTCCTGAAGGGCAACGTCATTTTCCAATTCATTTTCTGTTTCAAAGAAAGCATGAATGTAATCAACACAGTTTCCTTGCTTTAATGTTGATTATCAATAAGGGTCAAACTATAAGATTGGTAGTACAAGTGCTTTCACTGCAGTTTGAGCTTAGACCACAGTATTCAACCCTAAGGTAGGTTTGTTAGATGAGGGTAGAGAGCTCACTTAGTACTGAGCCCAGCAGCATGTGGAAATTCACACATCAGGGAAGGGGGTTTCTCTTCCTTTTCCTGTGCTACCTGTTGTTTCCCAGGAATATCTAGTTCCCAGAAAACCATCCAGCTTGGGTGTAGCTAGAGGTGTCTGGAGACATCACTGGGTCTTTAACCTGGGCCCCCTGCTCAGCAGCAAAGTGCTCTACTCTCAGGGTTACCATGGCCTCAGCTAGAGCATAACTACAGTAGAAGTCTGCTATCAAGGAGCTGATAAATGATGAAAAATCTCTCATTATAATGCACATTTGTTATAGCCGACGGTCATTTAAATTCATCTCATCTGGCATTTATAATGTCACCAAAAGTGGGCTTAAATGAGCCATGAAGTAGTTGTATCAAATCCATCCACAAATGCATTGAAAATAGATCATTTCATTAAAATTTAAAATATTGTCACCAAAACTGTCGCACTCATAACTAATGTACGTCACTCATCGGTAGTATCTTTGGCAAAGTTTCATGAACAATCATAGATAAGGTATGACCTACGGTTAACAATTAAGATTCCATAAATAAGAGGAGGGTCAAGAGTTTGGCCATCCTGCTAAGGTCAACACACACAAATGGGACCACCCGATGAGATCTCCTTCACTCTGGGTAGGAGCTGGTGAAAAGTAGATTCCCCCTTTTTTGTTTGCTCCCCTCCTCTCTGACTTTTAACTAATCCCTTCTCTTGCTTGTCGATGAAAAAGAGACCTGAAAAGGGGATCTCTCTCCCTGCCCGTCTGACCTTCAACTAATATCTTTTCCTGCATTGCCTACAAGTCTAGCTCATCGCTCCATATGTTCAATATGTTCATTTATTATGATTGATTGGCTCTAAGGACGAAATAGCACCAGGAAATGAAAGACTGGAGCACTGATTCCAAGATAAGTTGTTGAGTCGTTCCCCAGGAAAGTCTGTTTGTGAGGCATGACAATGTGATGAGTGTTTGAATCCTGTGAGTTGTGCAACCCAAACATCAACCACGGCAAAATCTACTCGCTATAGCGATATTGCAGATATGACCATGTAATAACAGGTGGAAATCCCTATGTTTTAACATGTGGACCTACCAACACAAAACGATCACTCGCTATAGCAATACTCGCGTTATAAGCCATACTCACTATAGTGGACTTCTACTGTGTATGGAACAAAATAATAATAATACTACTACTGCTACTACTAAAACTCCACCAGGGGGTTTGGACAATGTAAGTTGTTTGGGAAGGTGCATCACTCAACACTCACAAATAAACTACTTCAAAATAAATAAATTGAACCTTGGAATGAGGTGTATAAATTCATAAGAGTGCGAAATGGAAACCATATATAACATGATAGTATACATGAGAAAGCCCCAGACATTTCTAGGCATAATGCAAAGGGATAATGGGCACAGTTCATCTAGTACAAAGCCCCAAAGCATGTGGAATTCACTGAAATGGGTTCATTTGCCTTCTCTATGCAAACTGGTTTTCAAGGAAGAAAAGTGGTACCCAGAAAACCATTCAATTCTGGTTTAGGTGGGGATGTTCAGAGGTCTCTTCTGGGGTAAACCTGGGCCACTATATTTGTAGCCACGCAAGTTATATTTAATTGGCTTACACTGTTTTTTGCTCTACTTAGTGGAAATTCATATTTAAAGGTTGAAAGAAACACGTTGCCATGTTATGTGGAAAAGGCAATGTTTTTTCAACCTTTAAATTTAGTTGTCATTAAACCATCGATTTTATGAGAATGACTGATATTGCATTTATTTATTATTGATATATGCTTCAGTCTTTCAAAGCAAACAAAATATGCCATGATTGCCATTTTAATCCTAATTTCAGGGGAAAAACTTAACAATTTATAAAAGATATTTCAAATTTTCAGTTTAATCTTTTATTATTCATTTGGATTTTATTAAACTTTACAATTATTTAATTTATTATTTGAAGCTTTCACTCTCACTAGATAACTTAGAAGTATATATCATGCTCCTTTTACTTTATGTAGTTATATACTCATGATATTTTCTTTGGTAGTTTGGAGAGGTGATTGGAAACTCTTTAATACTTGACTGGCTGCCTTGCTGTCTATAGCTGGTTTTAGAGAAAGAATCTTGTACTGATTGCTAACCATTGCCCTTTCCCACGCCGCATGCTTGCAGTGGATCAGAAAACATCAGCATGAAATGTTTTGTATGTTTGGTAACATGATTCCTTGGCTGATTTGAAATGCTAACGACTGCCTTTGTTTTTAAAAAAGAATATAATTTCCAACTCTTATTTTTGCATACCTTATTGTATCATTTGTGTACTATTTTGGGGTAAGTAAAGCTTGGGAACGGGACAACATTCAATCCTTATTGATAAAAATGACTCAACTTTGTAAACTCATCTGTAGTTGCTTATATGAAATGTCTTGTTTAGTGTTGGCATTAGCTTTTTATGTAGTACGGCTTCGGTAATATTAGTATGCTTTAAGTTTATTGAGTAATTTCTTTCAGATCCAAAGATCCATTGTATATCATATAAGGAGTGGGAGTTGGATCAAAGATGGAAGGAATTAACAAGTGGCATGAGGCAAACATAAAAAATCCCAGTCCTTTTGGCTGAAAGTTTTGGCTCTGAAGTAATTGCTCTAGGTAAATTAGGCAGATAGATTTCATTTATCTGAAAATAATTTTGACTGATATTTGATGTCAATATTGACTGATTTTTAATGACACTTAAGCTAGCAGTAAAACATCAGTATAGCTGTTCAAAGCAAACTTTGGAGGTCATTTAAGAAATATTTCTTAAGCTTAGCGGAGAATGTCATTTTATTTTTGATGTCGTTAGTGTTTCATATTGTGTGCTTTATATTGTTACCATTAAGAAATAGAAGAAATTTATTAGTTTAAAAGAAGAGCAATAATGTTAGTTTGTTGACAAAGGTGATAGTTAATATAATTTGTATTTTTTAAACTTCTATAAGAATTATTTCTGTCATGGTAATTCTCATTGGGAGCTAATTTAAATACAGTAGAAGTCTGTTATAATGTACTGATAAATGATGAAAACTTTCTTGTTATAATGCACACTTGTAGCTGACAGTTATTTTAATTCACCTGTATTGGTATGTATAACAGCACCAAAAGTGGATCAAAATGAGCCATGAGGTAGTTTTATCAATCCATTTGCAAATGCGTTGGAGATACAGTAAAATGTAGTTATAATGTCGATCTAAGGGGAGAGAGTTACACCCACGTTATTAAGGGAAACTCCATGGGAAACATTAAAAACCCTGTAAAATTAAATTTTATAACTAATATTTGCGGATTACAATAGAAATTGATGTTTTATGCTTTAAATGCATTTATATGATGGCTTGAAGTAGCTTGTCAACATGCTTTGAAATCATGGAGTTATACCTTTATATTTTTGTTTTTTGTCCTTGTCTAAGCTTTACTAATCACATTAAACTCAAACAAAGCCAATACCTGTAGTATTTTTACTTCATTTTATAGGGTTGTTATAAGGATGTTAAAAAAATTTACTTCATTTTATTAAAAAGTTAATAAAATTATCAGTATACCTAATTTGTTTGGTGATAAAATATGAGTTTGCATGTTTTGGTGCTGTAGATTTGCATAATTTCTGTGACTTTTAGAATGTTTTTATGAATTTGTGACAGATCCCCATTCATAAATTACTAATGATTCCAATGATTTTTATATTACAGCCAAAGTGCCAAGAAGTTCTGCTGCATCTCCAGTTCCAGTTTTGGGTAGATCTGATGCAAGAAGTTTGATTTCCAATCCAAGCTGAAATTAGAAGAAATTTGTCCATTTAAAGACTGATGCATATGAATACCATGGACACTTGAAAGTGAAGTTATGGGATGAACTTGATATATCGATGATAAAAATATAGTATGTGTGATTTGTCTTACTTGGTGGATAAAGGGATTTCTCATATTTTGAGAAAGTTGTAAAGGCATTGGTATTATTTAATTTACCTTAATTTTCTTCTTATATCTGTCTATATGTATGTTTTATTTATTGGCCTTGGTATTTCCAAAGGTAATGAACATTGTTATTTACTTGGAAATCTTTCAAGAATTTTCAATTTATGTTGCCACATATGTTTCTTTTACAGCTGGTTGCCAAGAATATTGTTAAAGTAAGTGATGACTGAATAGAATAATTCACAAATTTTATTCATTTAAATGGTAAATGAACTTAGCCATGTGAATGCAATAGCCTTTTGAAAGATGGATTACTTTTTGAAATTGGTAATATGTTTTAATTGTATATATGGTTTACTTTTTGAGTAAGTTAAATATTATGGAAATTTACTAGATTTGGTAGACATTTTCTCTGTCAGATCCAGGATAGAAGTCCGGAGAAGCACCATTTTCATAGGGGATTGCCTAATTTTTGTGCAGTTCTTATTAGGTCTTGCTTTCTCTCCTGCTTCTGTGTTTAAGTCCACTACGGAGTCTTGTACCACGAGAAAATTAATATTATGCACTTTTTAATGGGAGAGGTGTCATACTTTTCAACATAACAATATATATATATATCCTTTTTGATGTGTTCAATTTGAAAGCAAAGTGAGAATGTTTGGGTATGACTATCAGGTTTTAAGTAGCCCAAAATTATGACTTGTCAGGTAGGTTACAATCATAAGAAATGACATATTAATGAAAACTCGTGAACTTTTTAAAATTTGGGCATGCTTAATATTTATCTGATATGAGGAAATACAGCATTTAGCTAATGTTTGTTGTAAAGAGGAGGCTATTCAAGGAGGTAAGGATATAAGAAATCATTATCATTGGTCCCTATGGAGACCTCAGGATTTTTGTATTAGGCAATGTTTCAGTAATGCTCCATAAATTGGTTCACCAAATCAGTTGTGAAAATATAAAAGTATGTTTATATTGTCTCTTTGGTCACCAGTAATTTATAATTGGTTATTATAAGCATCTGGCATGATTTTGGTATTTGTGGTATGATTTCATGAGCATAATTTGCTTGTATTCAAAACATTCCTTGGTGCTTTATTTATTTTTTTTATATACTGCCAGATTGGTCTTTTTTTAAATTGAGAAGACATTTACCATTCAATTGACTTCTATGAAGTATTTTGATTAATTCTTAAAGCTTTTCCTTAGGTATTGTTGCAAACAAGTTATTAAATTTGAATTTTTGTTCATTGAAAAATAATGAACCAATGGCTAGTTGAGACATTGGCTGTTATTAATATTGCAATTGTTTATGCTTCTGGGTAATGTTGTAAAAACCCAGTTGTGACGAAATGTGTAGATGGAAAGAACAGAAAAATCACAATATCAAATAAAATAATCTTTGGAAGAATGATTTTTTTTAAATTAACTCCAATGTCGGTACAAGAACTCAAAACAAGGTATGTGTCTTAAAGGTTAAACCATTAACATCTGTTGTAAATCTGTGATGTTTTATCTTAAGAGTATACCCATTATTATTTAATGTCAATTACTTTGAATGCTTTCATTTTATATTCTAAAATTGGCATGATTTATTTGTAAGGAAGTAAGCAGTTAATATTCTAAATAATTTGACATCCAACTTATGACCAGGTGCTTATCAATGGCAATAAGCCCTTATCTGGTTCTACCTCAACTCCATGATAAGAGGGTGGGTGGAATTCTTTTGCTTTAATTTTAATGATTGGGTTCCAGGTGAACACTAGGGGGCACACCACTGAAGAATATTGAAAAATCACTCCAACTCCTTGTTTCAAAGATATAACGTCCTTAATATGTGATTTATTACTCTTAGACAGGATAGTATATTGCAATTATTCCATCAATTTAGTTACAAAAAATTTTTGGGAACATGCAAAGTTTTATTTATCTTTTGCATCATGAAGAAGTTCCACACAGTAGAACCAAGTACGTTTTTTATATTTTTGTCATTTCACAATTTCATATATGTAATATGAATGAAGCATGCTTATTTTTCTTTTTTGACCTAAAATACATTTGCAGTGCATCTCACAATTTCCAGTTATCATGTGATTTCAAAGCACATCACACACAATTACATACTCTTTAAATCAAGAATATAACTCATGACGACCCATGCAGAATACTGAGCTCTTCTCTCATGGATACAAAACTTGAAAGTGGTACTGTGATCTACTTGTGTTTTATCTGAATGCAGTTACTGACAATTGTGGTCTCAACAAATATGTGTAACATATTTACATTGACAGGTAAGAGAGATCTTAAAAAATAGAATGGCGTATTCTGGATCACAGTTAACTGTCACTGTTCTTTAGTCATCTTACCATTTCACTCAAATTCTTGTCTGCATTCAGAAGTCAGCCTTGTTAGGACACTCACCGGCTAAACCAAAGTTGCCACTTAAAGAGTCCCATACAGCCCATGGGTGTGGTGATGGTTCAGATTTCCAGTCCAGAGTTTCTTTCAATGAAATGATGTGCTAAATGACCTTAGTCATTGACGCACCATATAAAACTATACTGCATTCAGAATCTCCTATGTAAAGCTTTGCCTGATGAAGGTTTTACTGAACCCGTTTTCATATGTTGGATTTAGAGAATAAGGTAAGTGGAGGTATTCTTGCTATGTAAAAAATTTTCCCGGAAAAATTGAAATCTTGACTAGAAAAAACAGGAGTTTTAAGATTGCAATATCCTGGAGGTTCAGCATTTGTTTTGTCATTCAGTAGGATAGAAAAGATTATTTCAAATGTGAAGAAATATGCAGCTCTATTTTTCTTAAATAGCCATAAAGGAGTCTTAACTAAATTATAATTTTTGTAATAACCGAAGTGTGACTTGAATAACAATTTTGTATTTAACTTGTGACAAACATCGAGATAAAAAATGAAATTATGTATTATCTTCATAATATAGAATTATATGATGGCATATCAAAAGATTTAATCAACTTATGGTCATTTTATTTCAGTTTTTTAAAAAACCTTTAAAAATGAAAAAAAGCTACAGATTTGTATAGGAGTAGAAAAAATTGGATTACACTATACAATAGCTTTAAATGATATGCTGTACATAAGGCTTCAGAGGATCAACCTCTTCAGTAAGCTATGCTTGTGTGTCTATATGACAAATTACTATGGCACAGGTATGGTAAATTTATTGGAACATAAGATTTTGGTAAAAAATTACATTTAATTGCCATTATATAGCTTTTGGTGTAACAAATGTGACTTTAGTGAAATAAGGTAAGCATATGTGTTTATAAAAGCCCTTACATGACATTATCAGTCTAAGGAAATTAATTCGCGGATAAACTAATTTGAGACAAAATTACATTTACATAAATATAAAGAACATTATAAATTTATAAAAATTGTCCATAAAGTCAAAGTATCGCCAAATCTTTGTAAAATTAGTTACTTTTTTGCGGAAACTGCGGCTAAACAATTCAAAGTCCCCGCGGAGAACGATGAATCAAAAAGCGCCACTGTAATGATCTGACGTCACTGCGGTGAAAATCGGAATCAACAACCCC
>WURS02000004.1:2218816-2239303 GCA_011762765.2 Rhinocypha anisoptera | reverse complement strand
TTGAATAAATGTTTCTACAGTATTAATGAATTTATGTTGCATACCTAATATGATTGTTTGTAACCTACACTAAGGAACCATATTACCTCCTAATTATTTTGTACCTTAAATGTGACGAAGCTATGTAAAATATTTTACCTGTAAGCAAGTAAACATTATTATTATTATATTATTTGTTTTAAAATTTTTGGAACTTCATAAATACTACATTCAAAATCCAAAATGATAACGGAGTCAATGTAATAAAATTTCTTGATAGATAAATCCATTATAAAGACTGTATTACAGGTAATGCAAGACAATTAAAGATTTAAGACAAACAAGGTTCCAAACTTCTTTCAGTTTGTTCTCATGCAGTAAATCTAATCAAGCCATTACTATATATAATTGTTTATCAACTCAAATGTATTTATGTTTTTTATATCCTTATTCATTGCACTTAAAAAATGCAAACCTTCATCAAGAATTTTTCAATTCCCCATTCAAGTAATCAATTTTTCTCTTCATCATAAAAGCTTTTGTAAAAGTTTGTCATTCATGTATTCACTGAAAACTTTTTAATTTGGCTGCTTTTGAGAGACATGGTTATGCGTAAATCCTCTGAATTTGGATCAAGTTAAAAATATGTTGTAGTTTAATTTATATGAATAGGCGACTTTTGAAGTACTATAACAAAGAGTGAAATTTTCATTTTGAAAATAATTGGACAGTCAGACAATGTTGACAGTCCCCAAGAGTCTTTCGCTTCCATGCCACAATTGAGTATAAAATGATAAAATCACAATTGTGGTCTTCTGATTAATTATTCATTATTTTTTAATGCATCATACACATATGTACATGACCCTAAGGGTTCAATTTCCTACTTTAGCAATGTGTGCCTCGAAACAAACTGTACCTCTTTCAAATTGTATATCTGTTTACGATATTCCTTTCCGCTGTTCCCTTATGTTTGTCCATTCTTTGTTAATGATGCAAATCTCAGCAACCAAATGCAAACTCTTGGCAGCCGAGGCTGTTATGGGGATAAGCTGAATATATAAGGCCCAAAAGTCCATGAGTGAGGAAGGAGTTCTCGTTGGTGTAAATGGTTAGCACACTCGACCAGAAATCAGGAGGTCCAGGTTTGAGTGTCATACGAATTAGTGGGTTTCCATCCATCTTTGTTACCACATTTTGAGTTTGTCCTTTTTTGTGTTTTCCTGTCCCTTTCCTTATCTTCCTTTTATTTGTATGTTACATTTATTATCATATTGTATTTATCATATTCATAACGGCCATGGTTTCTTTCCTCTTTCATTTCAATTGCCTGAACTACATTATTATAGGTACTAATTTCTCTTTCTAGCATAATTGAATGATTCAGACATTCATAAATGATTAAGTTATTCTTCCCAGGAGCATCACCAGCTCCCAAGCAAGGGAGGAAGCAGCTTAAAACTTTTACAGAGCTTACAGGGGAAAAAGCAGATATAATCAACTGAATCATTTATATTGATAAGTAAATAATTCAATTTAATTATTTGTTCATGTCTTCTAACTATATAACAAAAAGATTTTTACTTCTACGTAAGCTTTTTTCATAAATTCCCCATTTTTTTTTCCTTTTATAGTTTTTACCATTCATGTTTCTGGGGTAACTTACCAGTATCTTGTACATATGTAGTATCTCATAGTATGTACTTACCAGTTTCTGGGGTAACCCCATCTGATGATGCCCATGATTCCTCCTCCATTTTTGTGTGTCATGTTAGCTTTCATTCTTTCAGGTTTGTCATTATATTCTTCATTATTCTCACTTGGGTAGTAAATTAAGAGGTCAAATACTAGTAGGGTGTAGTAGTGGAACTAGAGGAGTGGACTAGATGTGGAAGTTCTTGTCAATGTGGGATAAAGAGAAGATTCCTGAAGAATAGATGAAGAGTGTTATTGTAACAGCATATAAGCATAAATGGCATACTTTGGACTAGGTAATTTACAGAGAGCTGAAGGAAATTGAAGAATGGCTGGAAATGATTCCAATTACTGAATAAGATACTAATGTGAGATTGAGAAAGGAAGTAAACATTGATAAAATTCAGTATGTATTTATGAAGGGTAAAGGAATGACAGACTGCTTATTTATACACTTATTAGAGAAAGCAGAGGAGGAAAATAAGAGGACAAGATACCTTAGAGTGTTGCTACAAACCAATCTTGTCTGAAATACTATGATGATGGTTATTTCAGAATTGCCATTAATAATTTTCTTTATTCATAATAACTATGTAAATAATATTTTAATTTACCTGATATTAATTATATAAAAAATTTTCAGCATGTACCAATTTGAAGTTCCACTTTCAATATTCAGTAGCTTCTGCAGGTACCCCCACCACTGCACATCAGCTGCTACCACAGCTAGAAGATAGGTGATTCACCTAGCTTCTAGCACCAGCCTAACTTCTGGAGGCTGGCATCAACTTGCAAGTGACATGTATCATGTAGTTCAACTTTTCATCTACAATCTGTGTAAATTTCAGCTCTTAATAGTTATAAATAGCATCTAGGCGATCAAAAGGGAAAAAATGATCTTCACTTCTAAAGGTTGTAGAGAGATAAATTTATTTATTGAATAATAATATAAGTCAATTTTGTTTTCTTCCAATAACATTTTTATTTATAAACTGATTTCAAAAAATAAAATTTCAATTTGTAGATCCTTTAATTCCCTACATTTCATATGAACATTGTTTTTCTCTATTTTCAATAGATTTTCTGCAATTTTTAAAAACCAATTTTTCAATCTATTTGTCAAAAAAAAATAGTTTTCAATACAATTTAATGACTTGGTGAGGGGCATTTTCTACCTCCACTCCCTCAACTTTTTCACAATAAATTTGCTCTTCTTACTAGATCCAAAAGTCTTTCTTTGCCTAGTGTTTAGTTATATTGTTTCTTGCAGTAATTGGATTTGGCCAAAATAACGCAAATTCTATTGAATGTGTGTGCAAGGTCAAATAGGCCATGAAATACGAACTTCCTAATAATAAAAAGGGGAGATTTTTTATTTCATTGGAAAGATATGGGATGGGAAGGCACTCACCAGAATTGCTGCTATCCCAACTTTGCTGCCCACTGAAATCTTTCTTCTCCTGCCTTCTTCCCTATCCCCCCTCTTTCACAGCATTCTCATATTACAACAGCACAGCAAAAATGGTAGTGGGAGGTTTGGCGAGAATATTTAAATAAGAATGTCAGCACATAAACAGAATGGACAGAATGGATGAGGGAAAGACTAGATGAAATGGTCTTAACTCTTTGATTAAACCTTTCATATGAAACACAATAAGAAAACACAGGGTAAATAATACATACCTTTAATACTGTATACATTGTTCAAAGCATAATTTTACATTTATTTACATCTACAATACACATACACATGAGTTTTAAATTTACAGATCATTTGGTCAAAGATGAAATAATTTCAGAAAAAATTAATGAAACAATTTCTGACACATGAGAAAAATAAGAATCTCTAAAATACTTTAACTGCCTGTCAGTGCATTTAAAAATAATACAAAAGAAATGGGATTCCCCATTCATATTTTACATAAAATATTTCTGATAATCAGGAAGAAATATTCAAATCATACATAGCACTAATCTTTGGTAGAGAAGGATGGTTAATTAGGGTCATTACTTGTACCTATGTATTAAAATTATATTTGTTAGAGATCAATCTCCTTTGCATGTGCAACAACAGAAGCCCTAAATACTATGGAAAGCAGTGAGTGATATACAATTACAGAATTGATTTAGAATGGTAACAAGGCAATCAATTAGATTAACTACAAGAAAGAAGACAATTAAAATGTCACATTTACAAACGTACAACTATTTCCCTTATACTCAAGTGACACACACACACATACATGCACACAACCTGACTGATTATTGCAAACAGCAGTGTTAAATATTAAGTCATAATAAATTCCATTAAGTTAGCCTTCCTATCAATTTAACCTTTCAGTTTCACTACTGCTCTTGCCTATAGTTTTTAACATAGAGCACAAAATGCATGACAAAGGGGACAAAAACACACAAAAACACTTTTGAAGAATCCTGTGCTCGGCTTAAGAGCCACCAATTTAATTTCTATCATAACTGCATTGGCTGTTGAAAGATTGCATTGGTAACTCAACAACAACCAGCAAGAGTATGAACTTATCATTCTGTGATGTCCATCAAGTAAACTGTACCCTCTATCTCTATAAATAACCCCTAAATGCAATTCTTTTAACACAGCATAAAAATAAAAAATAATGTGTATGTACTGAGAGAGTGATGGAAACATTTAATTTACTTGTGCAATTGAGCTATGCCTATAGAAAACAGTAAAACAGTGGCATTTTAAGGAATCCATCACTTACACTTCACCCAGACTGGATCCTGATTTCTAAATCAGCTCAATGTAAGCATAGTCAGGCAATGGAATGGTTGTCTCAATAAACACAAAAGATAGCTGCATTATTTGTTCATTTCTTGCATAAGCCATGGGAGAGTGATATAGCAGTCTTTTGGGCAACCACTACTCACTAATTAATGGTGATTTTTTTTAATAGACATAGTAGGTCATTTCACCAGAAAAATACATATTTGATCACCTTTTTGCAACTTTGTTGCCCGTAGAATTCACAGCATTCACACTCTGATTGCCTTAGAACTTTAGATGAGGCTTCAAAGCAAGAGACTAATGGTTCACTCAAGGGTCGCTAAGATTCTATAAGATTCATCAGAAAAGCCAATCCTCACATTGTCTCAAAAGAATTGAAGATCAGCATGAACTACTTTTGAGCTCAGAAAGCTCAGCAAGAAGTCTGGCCTGTGCACACATTTCCCTCTCTGTGTCCAATGGCATGGCTCCTGAAGGAGTCGGAGACCTGGATGCTGCGGGAGAAGTTGTCCCATTGGTGATCCCACTCAGATTGCCATTATGACGATCTCGGAGGTGAGTGAGGGCAGCTAAAAGACGATTGTTGGCTGAATCAAGCGCACGGATCTTCTGCTCCTGGGCTTCTATTACACGCTGCTTGCGTACCAATGCCTCCGCTGTTTTCCTCTGCTCTTTTCGAAGCTCCTCCTCTACACAAACGAGCCTGAAAATGCAAGGGCATATTACACTGTGGCATGCATGTCCATGGATTTTGAAAGAAATATAGTGGAAATTGATGCATTTTTTTTCCTTTCCTTCTTTAAATTGAAATCCCTTTTGAGGAGCTGTTCTTTGAGTTGTTCAAGCATCGAGAGACATGAACAAGTTATGAGTAAGATGGGGTAACATTTCATATGTGTGTTTATGATAATTTAATTACATGTACATATATGAGTATCATAAAACTATGTAAATTGACATTTAGTTTGCAGTACTTTAATAATAATAATACTGTCTTATATTTAGGACATATTAATAACATGAGTTTCCCACTTATATTTAATCTTTTAAAAATCATTATTAAAAACACTAATACCCTGAACAGGACTTGAACCTGTGACCTTTGGGTTAGTTCACAGACATCTTGCCTACCAGTATAACCCAGCCAACTTTAAGGGATTTAATGAAATACATTATTATTTATAATGACTCCAATAAGGTCAAAGCAGTGTGTTTTATGCATGGCACTAAAGCATATTGTAAATTTGCCGTTCAATGACTATGACTACTGACATCAGGAAGGAAACTGATCTTCTACCTGTTCCTCACATTCCTCTCACTGCAGGATTTGAACATGGATCACATATTTTAGTAAAACCATTGCCTCTTCAAAATTATCATTCAAATATATACCCCACCTGGATATGATTCCTCTCATGTGCTGGTCATCAGGTAATGAGTCATCGAGGCTCTCGGGTGGCATCACCCTTGAACTTTCTTCTTCAATGCCATCCCTCCATGATGTGGAATTGTCTCCCATGTCCCCTTCACCTAACCGCCTACTGCTTCCACTTTCTGAGTCAGCTGTTTCATCACCTGCCAGTGTCCCGCCACTGGTGACACTCCCCGTCTTTGAAGAGCAGCCATTGGTACCAGTCCACGACAGCTGTCGCTGAGACTCCTCCAGTTGTGCACGAAGAGATTCCACGCTTGAGCGCAGGTGCTCTATTTCACGCTCATACTATTAAGGAGAGAATGTTGAGGGATGGAAATCATTTCAAAAGAAATACGAGGATAAATAACAGGTAATTTCAAATCTCGGTGGAAAAGCTTATCTGTTGAGCAAAGGTTTGCTATGTTTTTTTAAACCTCTTGGGTTCGCCAAATTATGGCTTTATCCAAAGAAAATTGCCATTCTCATGGATTTCAAGAAACTGACAAACTACAGCACAAATACTCAGGAATAACGTCATAAAAATTAATTTTTTAAAAAGTTTTTGGACAAATTAACTAAATGATAACAATACAATTATTATCCCTTAACATTGAAATTAATTTTTACAATTTTAACTGTCAATGCTGGAGTCAAAATATTGGCATACAGCACTAAGCTGATTAAAGAAATTATGTAAACAATTAATTCATTCATTGTGTTATTTTTAGCTATAAAGCTGCCATTATTAAATTCAAAACATCCCGGTAAAATCTTTTCAGGCTTAATTTTATAGAATTTACTCATTATGTTATACAATTAACTATTTGTTAATTCCTCGGGAGTTGACAAATGTTCCATAATTTATCATTAGGTTGGTGCAATACAAATGCTTCAAAAGTAATAAATATACAATTCTTTGCTGAACCTAAAGTGTCCTAAGCCCTGCATACAAAGTGTAAACTATGGGAATTGATATTAGAGAGTCATCCCAGACTATGTCTCTGGATGTCAGCAAAAGGTATTTTCATGAAGAGTGCTCAGACTGAGCAAAGAATATAACCTCAAATAACCCTTGACATTTCAAATTCCAATAATACTAACCTCAGTTACAGATTTAGGATCCCTGGAAGCTAAAGCAGAACTCAAAATAGTTCTGCTGCTGTTACCAGCAGGTCTCTGAGCATTGAATGAAACCCCATCACCCTCCTCCATTTCTTCAGAAGAGTCTGAGAGATCATCGCCATCATTCGTCACCCCTTCTCGCTGCCGGGTTTTCATATTGCAGCAAAGCTGAGAGTGGGTCTGCAATGACAGTTCTGCAATGAAAAGGGAAAATATTTATGATTTTTTTTTTTTAAACACTTGACTAGGTCCATTGTTTGTTTGGGTGTGATGAGCTCCTTCATCATATAAGTTTTTTTACTCTTTCCATTGAGCGAGATAAGTTATTACTTTGTCAACCAAGTCATCTGCTTAAGTGATCTTTTGACTATCTCCGTCAAGAAACAGATGGTGGAAAACAAGAAGTACTGGAAGTGTCTATATAAGTCTATATATTACCATTTCACCAATAGAACTTCACACTGCAATGTCCATTTAAGCCTAGGCTTAATACTGAAATTAGATTTTTGAAAATGGCATAATCACTGTAAGTATGGTGATTGAAATTGTGAAAAATCAATAGTAATTGATTGCATTTCATATTATCTAATGTCAGTTATAATACTTCCCTAATAACTGGAAACCCAAAAACTCTATGATGTTAATATGTAGTAAGAAATTGAAAAATAAAAGGATGAGTTGATTCTATTGTTTAAAAGAGTCACCTTTGAGTCTGATACATAGTAGTTGGTGTAGCCTCAAATGTCTTACATAAAAAGAATCAGACTCAAATTGAAGATACCTCTCCTAAACTCTGTAGGCATAGGCCTACGAGAAATATCTCATTTGCAAATATGCACAAAAATAAAAACAGAAAATCATATGTAACTAGTGTGATGTGCGTCAAATGTATATATTTTCACCTTGCCATCGTTCTAAGAAAATATCTGCCTTTTGGAACAAATAAATCAAAACAGTATCTTAGGCATCCATTCGTGAAAAGTATGAAATTAGCCAATTTTATTCCAAATAGTACGAAAATTTAAACTGTGATTGATTAATAACATCCTGTATTTAGAACTTAGCTGCCGAATATACTTTTTTGAGCTCAATTACCTCACTTTTCTTAATCATTTTAAACAGCTTAAAGTTTCATGAGCTTAACTTCATCTTGAATGTTTCATGAAAGATTATTTTTACAAAACTTGACCAAGCCCGTATAAATGTGTATTTGTTCTATGGCAAATAAATATAATTCTAAAATTATATACTGAGACCAAGTCACATATCTCTGACTTTATGACTCATAAATAAATGCCCAAGGATTTACCTCGAGAGGCATATGGGGATCCTCTTAGAGCCAGACCAGAGAGTGATGAAGACACTGAGTTCTGTGGATTCGGGGTGCTGAGGGACACCACATGCTGAGGCCTCCAAGTAGGTCGCACAGAACACTGGGGGTTGGTCCTAGGAGCACGCACACCACCTGGATTGTGGTTCACATGGTGTGGATGGTGATGCTGGTGAGGAGCAATCTGAATACCAACAATAAACAGACAAAACCAATTTTAGAAAAATCATTGCATGTTTCAAATGGTTTCAGTAAAATATCTCTTCACTAACATTTTCATCTGCTGATGTGCTGAAAAAGTGAGTAGCATGTAATGGTGCTCAAACTGTAAAAAAAAAACGTTTAAAAAATTTTAACTCTCTGAATATTCTCCTGCTTTTAAACAGGGATATTTATTTAACCCCTGCAATTGTTTAAATCAACCAATGAGAAACAAGGAGAAATGTAAAATACACCCCTTAAAACAAAAGTTCCTGCTCCTACACATCTTACTTTTTCAACAATTTGTCCACAGGTGATATATCAAAACAACATTTAAAATAATTTGGTAAAATTGCAGTAGAAGCTGGAATGGTTTGATACACCAGTGAGATCAAAGGTTATAATTTTATTTTTTTTATCAAAACTTTTCTTTTTTCAGCATTTATAATTTTGTTAAAATTGCAAAAATGGTTTTTAAACTGAACTTTCAACAGAGCATTACAAATGTATGAGTTTCCCAGATTGCTAACAAGTGATAAAGCAACCGATATACACAGCATCTCTATTTATTTTCAAGAATTCCTTTCCTATGAGTTCTTATGTAATCACTTTAGGAACAAGTGAAATAAATAAACATTATTGTTTTTTGTATGTTACAAGAACAATCCTCACATTATCATTACACCTTAATGAAGGTATGGACATCACATGCATAGTGAAAGTATGGAAAATTTAGGATATTAAAAATGCCAACCAATTTCACTCCATGTAAATTAATACCAGAAGATTTGAGCCATCATGATAAACCTTCTCTTTCATAACTTCCAAATTATTTCTGTATTTAAATTCTATTTTCTAAAATAAGGTTTTTTATTTCCTTAAAAGTCTTCTGACCTTTCCTCTTCAGTTCCTGTCCCTTCATGCTTACTTATAATTCTCTCTTCCCATCTCCTAATACTCACTTATAGCTAATTCCATCGACTCTTACGTGACAAATATTTTTCTTCTTGTGCCATTTGAAACCTTCCATACATTATTTGCACAAACCACTTTCTTTTTCTTCATCCTGGTGAATTTGTATGGCATTTTCATTAGAATTAAATTTTCATTTGAATCTGCATCAGTTCCTGGGAAACTATGATTCAAGTGGTGGATAAAGAACCAAAATCTAATTTTGAAAATGTTGATGACATCATGTCACACTGTACCTGTGGGGGTGGTTGGTGCTGGGGAATGTGTCTCCTCCCAGCGGGGGGTGTGGGGGTGGCAGGAGATGAAGATGATGATGAGGAAATGGACCTCCTGCGATGTGCTCTTGTCACAGCAGCAGAAGTTGGCACAGCACCATTTCGCCCCAGACAGCTCTCATGGCCCATACGGTACATCGGATTGGCAAAGGCCAAAGGTTGATGTGATGATGCCGACCTTTGAATTGGTTGCCTTGAGCCAGGAATACCCAAACCACTTGCAACAGCTGCACTATCATCACCATTCGTGATGGTCATCTGAAAGGAATGCATGGCTCATGCTCAAGTATTGTCGACTGATCTTGTTGCAATCTGATAAAATTTCCAAAATTATTAAATCCACAGACTAATTTCATTTCTGGATTTTGATTGATCACGTGGCCCATAAAGGATAGGTCTCAATAGGAATTTATGATTGTTTATAGAAATTTAGCATTCTTGAGCCCCCGCTGACCTAACTAATAACCTTTAAAATATTTATGAAGAATTATGCCACCATCAGTTGGCTAAAGAGTCTGAATCACCAGAGCTCCAAAAGAACTTTACCAAAAACTGCAACTAATTCACTACAAGTCAGGAAAAATAGAACTTACAATTTATGTTTAGTGTTTTCACGGGTAAATATCAATCTTTAATTATCTAAAAAAAATGTCACTCTATAACATATACACGGGTGTAAAACATTTCACTAACACCTGATTCTAATATAGCCTTCTTCACGACAATATATTTGAAAAGACAACATTTTTGCATGGTTACAGTGACGTTATGAAAAGCATTCACTCACCTTAATGATATCTCCATTGTTGTTGTTGTTATTGTTGGACAATGTTGCCGCTGTTTGCTGATTCTGCACACCATTGGCCACAATACCAGGATCAACTGGGCTTGAGCTCTGACTGTAAGCAAAACTCTGGTATCCTGATGAAGCTACATTAGAGAGCTGTGATATCGATATTTGACTCCCCTGGGTATTGCCATCTTCCTCCTCCTCCTCTTCCTCGTCGTCGCCTTCACCGACCTCATCCTCAACTAAGTGGACCCTCGAGTTACCCCTGTAATCCTCCTCATCTTCATCATCATCATTACAGCGACATACATGTGACCGAGATCCACCGACCTCAATGCCATTGCAATTCCTTCCAGGTGGACAATCTGCAACTCCGCCATTGCGCGATGTTGCACAGCAACAGCAGCAGTGGCGTTGTTGATGCTGAGGACGTGCCGCATGCCTTAATCGACTCGGCACGTGATCCATTGGTGCTTGCAGTCCATTTGTCGGTTTTGTGCTTGGACCTAAAGGGTATGAGGCGACAAGATTGATGAATGATCGCAAACATAGAATGAACAGTGCACAAAATTTTACTGCAACTTGAGGAGAATACTAAATGATAGATACTGTGCTGCAAAAAAGTACATTTGAAATGGCATTGATAATCTTTTCTAAAAAATGTTCATCTTGCAGCCTTAACTTTTGCTTAGACTGAGTAGATTATAACAATTGAATGAATAATGAAAATATTTACAAATGGTAACAAAGAGGGAATTATGCTAATTTATTAGAGAATAAATACCAAATAAATGGGTTAAATTGATTGGTCAACTAGACAGGCTTCGGCCATAGGAGAGAAATGGTGTAAATCCAATGACTCACCGATTCCATTGTGCTGAGAAATGCCACCATATACAATCTTCTGCTCCGTCACAGAGATACCATTCATTGTAGGGCCCTGCACAACAACGTGATTCTGGCGTGTGAAGTGCCGGTGCTGCGTTGGTGGAACCTGCGCAACTGACTGCACCGCAGTAGGATGAGAATCCATTGTGGGGTCCATGACCCCTTGCCTGTGGTGCTGGCTTGGGACAAAAGCCGTAAGTGGTGCTGTGGGCTTCACAGGGTTCACACCCTGAGGCTGTGGTGGGTTGAGAAGATTCCCCATGCTGCTCAAGTGGTGACCCGAACTGCTGTGAATTATTCCACTGTAGCCACCTTGGTGTCCATATTCACTTTCACCTGACCCTGGAAATCTCTCGTTTGGAACAACCACTTTTTGCTGATGGGGATTGGACCCTAGACCCTGTAAATATGCATTGCGAGGAAGGGTTGCCGCACGTGCAACTGGTGACCTCTGAGGATTCGCAGCTGTGTCATTCGATCGACTAACTGTAGGGTCGTTGAACCTGTAGAGGAAAAAGAGACTAAGTGAGAATACTCTAGGATTAAGTACTTTGCTCACAAATAATGCATATTATTGAGAATACCTATTTACCAATGACTAAACATAGGAGGTGAACCACTTGACCAAACAACAAAAATTATGTGAATTAAACCAATATAAAATAATAGCAACAAATATAATGAAAATGATATAAATACTCCCGTAATGGATTCATCAAAGAATTAAAAGAGTATCTGCAAAAACTCTCAACAGGCAGAAAGCAGAGTGATAAGTAATAATAAGATGTCGGGAACAACCATATATCTATTAGAATAATTTAATTAAAAAAAAGAGAAGAAATCCTTCATCTTTTATATTTCCCATTCTACGACAAAAAACCTGTAACATTATTGCTAATTTCAGAATGAAATAATTACATTTCATTCCTTTAAATCGTTAATGCAAAAATATGTTGATCATCATTTCTTTCCGAAATCTAACCCAAAAAAATCACGGTGCATCTTATGTCCGGGAAATATGGAATTTAATGATTACCTAAATATGTTCCTCTGGAGTGACTGGAAAGAGTTATGTTCCCCCTCCGTGCCTCTAATGCCACCCTGTGACCCATTTTCATTCCCATTGCTTTCACTGCCATTGTTGTTGTTGTTGGACCACCCATGCTGATGGGACACCACCGGCTGCTGATGATTCAGCACTTGGCTGGGGGCTGTAGAGGTGGGAGGCGTGGGTGAACTGCACTGTTGCTGTTGCTGGATGGCAGGTGGAAGACCTGATGGCTCGGCCTGTGCTTCGTGTATCCTTCTCAGGATTCCCTGTAGTCTCGCCAATTCAGAGGGCCACTTTTGAAAAATAAGAACAAATAACTTCATTTCAGTAACAAAATATGAGCGGTACGAGGCAAAATGAAAAACCTCTGTGATTAAAATTCAGAAGAAATTGATAAGGATCATGTGCAATCAATACTATCGAACTCATTGTTGAGATCTCTTCAAACGCCTATATATATATATGTATGTTTATTTAAGACTGATGAGTTAGAAATTAGACACAGAACTTGGTGAGTACTTACCTGCCCTGGAATCTTGTCTATGCACTCGGTAAGCAAAGCTTCTAGAATGCTCAACTGCTTTCCCAAGTCTATGTACCCATCAAACTCAGGTGTCTGATTCTCTTTGGTTGGAGGACTCTGAAAGAGGAAAAGGAATGTATTGAAAAACTGTCTCTGTCCAGAAGTATCATGAACCTCAATATTTCCAAGAGTAGTGGTGGCTAATTATAATACAAACTGAAGAAAAATCTGACTTACAGAAATGTTATGTAGAAATGTCTTCATGGCAGGTGCTTCTCTTTCCAGGAAATCATTCATAAACTCCATGAAGTTTTCTTTACCTTGAAATCTTGTGAAGTTTGCCAATGTTTGGAGTGTCTTGGCAACAAGCGTGAGATTCCTGGCTGCCTTTTCATTTGGATATTCTTCAAATGAACAAAGAGTAACAATATAAATATTGAACAACAAGTTTCTCATAAATTATTTGCTGACAGCATAATAAGTCAATAGAACTTACCATGAGTGATGTTGAAAAGACTAGGACTTAGAATAGCAGGGCAGAGGAAGCGTAGGAAGATGGAGGCTGATATTAGATGATCACTGAGATCCTCACGATTGTCAGCTGTAAGCCTCTGTCTAAGTGCACGGAAGCAATTGCGCAATTCACTATAAAAAATGAATCAACATAAAATTAATGAATACCACTTGGAAATAAAGCACTCATCACAACAAATACCATGGTACATGAATGGTAATTCAAACTAAGGCCCAATAACAATTAAGAGGATGAATAAAAGTGAGTCCTGTAGTACCAAAACTAATCTTTTTCAATGAAAATAAGTTTTTAATGGGAATGTTAAAACCATTACTAGAGGTAGTGGTTTACCATTACCATCAAGGACAAGATCAAGAGACCACTGTTAGCTATGGAAAAGATACATATCACAAAGAGAAAGCCTGTTTTGGACTTTGAAAGTGTGCAAAGAGAGAGAGAATCCAAGTTTAGGAGTTCATCATTTAATATTTTACGCTCATTATTTCTATTTACTCTCATGAAAAGATTTTTTTTTCATACAAAGTACTGATTATAATGGAATTATTTTTCCACTCTCCTAAAAATCATTTCAGGATTTATTCAAATGAATATTTACAAGTCACCCAGTTCTTTTAGAATTGTAGCCACATGATATCCACCTAAATCAAACTCACAACCGTTTACCCAATGATAAATATACCATTAAAAGCTAAAATATTCACACAGATTCTTCACAAGATGGAATCTATCAAAATTAAAATGATTTAACACTTACATTGGAAAAGTGTTGTGCGATGATAAAATACGTGTCCAAACTGCCTGAACAGCAGCTCTCAGATTAGCTTGCTGTCGATGAAGCATGGCCACACTGCACACTTTGAGGGGATCCACTTCGCAATCACCTCCAAGACCTGCTGTTGCCAAGGTGCCTCCACTTCCCCCATTCACCATGGCACCCACCACATCACCAAGGGTCTCCAAAAGATAGCGATCCCCAGTTAGCTTAAGATATGCCTCCATTGCTTTTGTCGCTAGTGAGTTTCCTCGAAAAGTAAGCCGCTCATCATCTGTAGTAATGAATTACAAACAAGAATTCACTGTCAGCAAGGAATGAGATTAACTTGAGACAAATTTTATTGCCTCACCATTTTACATAATTTAGTATCATAAACGTGATTTTAAGAAGTTCAAAAATTCCACATTGAAAAATATTCACAAGAAATATTAAAATATAAATGATATTAGTAATAAAAAAACATCAATTTCCACACTATCCATAATAGACATAACAATGTACTTTTATACATATTTTATTAAGGGTACTACACATTTCACTGTGATATGGCATTGTTAGATGACAATGAAATGTGTGGTGCCCTTTATAAAATTTGTGAAAAAGTATGTCGTTCCTTGTCTATTATGGATATTAAGAACTTCCATGAAAATCATTAAATTAATTCCCACACTATTTTAACAACATTTTATGTGATTACCAAGACATTCTGATAAAAACACAAAGTGTTGAAGCCATTGTTATTTTGTTGTGAAAATAGTTCAAAAACTGACGTTGAGGTTTATTAGCATAATGGATATGTCAAATTTCCACAAAGTGACACCAACTTCACTCTTGTGCAAATATTAAAACACTATAAAATTAGCAATTAACAATTTAAAAATCATTTGCAGATATTTGTGTGTTACCTGAAACACTTATTTCAGAACTTCATATATTGTGTTACATCTTTCTCTCCTTTTATAATATGAAAAACTGAAAGGCATTCCTGAAGAAAATTTCAACATCTTATTTGGTAATGCTTAAATTCTATCTCTTCACCCTGATAATAAAATGCCCCATTAAACATTTCAAGTCACTACATTATGTGTAGTTTAGATTTGGATAGGCAAAGCGAAATTGAAATAGGAAAATCATTTTAATAAATATAGTTTTCCAAAAACCCAAAACTTACCAACTCTATGAATGTCCATCATGACTAGGTCAGCAAGGAAGTCTCGTGCAAGGCCTTCCCTCTGCATAACATTCACTAATGCAGTCGCTATATCCTCCTTTGCACGTACTCCAACAACAGGTTCCAGAGCTTCACAGACTGTGCTGTATTCACTCTTCAGGTACTGAAATAAAATATAAAATGTCTAATTTTCTAGAAGGGACTCTAGAAGGGTTTCTCCAAAGGATATCCTTTGGAGGTGTTGTACAACTAAATGTTTTGCTGAAGATTTTTACCAAATAATAGCCAGTATAGCAATAATTGTAATTCTGTAGTAACCAAAACAATTGCTTAAAATACTTTTAGTCAAAAAAATAAGGAGTACTACCACTTCTTTAATAAATGGTTGTCCTTGGGTCACTTTTATGGCATTTATTTATATCTTTAATGGTTACTGTGAGTGCCTTTTTTGTTGTTTTTTTCTGGTTTTGTGCTTTCAATGTATGCTTTCATTTATTATTTTTGCTGGCTTGACAACATCTGTACTGTGAAAGACATTAATTTCAAGAGCAATGCTAGTATTATTATTATTATTACCTCGAGGAACTCCTGATAGACAGACAGAGGAAGAATGTCAACAGACTGGAATCGACACTTGACTCTAAGAGCGGGAAGCTCTTTGGTGGAGGATGAGCTGGAGGAGTAAGACGATGTATATGCTGACGTAGAGAGCATTGTTCCAGATGCTGAATGCATGACCCCAGAAGCGCCACTACTGACAGCCTTCTCGGATAAGACTGTGTACCACTTCTCGATGAGGTAGCGAGATGTCACATCATGGATGGGTATACTTACAGTTCCTTTGAAAAGAAAATTTAATGAAAATGATATATCGAAGTATAAAACTCAGGACATTTCAACCTGGATAATCAGCAGTATAAAATATTTAAACTTTACTAAAACATAGAATTGAGTGGCATTTCACTGCACTATAGGAATTACAAAAATGTACTCCATGTGTGTTAAAACATGTTTGTACAGCACCAACTAAGAAAGCAACAAATTTATATTAAACTTTTAAACTGTTCAGAAAAAAAAACTGATTTCAGTTAAAAAATGTTATATACTCGGATATTTTCATTTTATCTTTCATCCCAAAATAAAAACTGAAAATAACTCTCTAACCAGTAAAGAAGAAATAGCCTAATGAAGGGAAATGTTTATTCTGGAAAGGCGTTAATGCATTAGTATAATTCTTTACATTTATCACGAAAATGGAAAATTCTGAAACTCCGATTCAAGAATTTTATTGACACATCAGATTATATGAATAAAAGGTGGTAGAAAAGTTTAATATGCTTAATAATAATATTTTCTAGTTATAAATAGTGTTTGTGACTGAAAATGAATTAGTGATACATAATTAGATCAATGAAAATTTTGAATTCAAACATTTTGCAGGCCATTCTGATGATACATTAACATTGCACAAGAATATAATATTTGTCCATCATTGGATCATTGTATTTATGGTACAATTTCAATTAGAAGGGCATTAACAATTAGAGAATAGCCAAATTCACAAAACATAATTCATTTTATGATGATTACCTGATACCATTGGGGAAGTTGGTGAACAATACTCACAAAGCTAAGGAGACTTTTGGAATTGAAAGTTGTTGCTATAAATTAGTTTATCTAATTAAGTTAATAACACCTTCTGTGTAATGCCTTCTGTATAATGCCTTAGACCTTTAAATACACACAATATGATGTCGTCCACCAAATTATACAGAGCAATCTTTACACTGTATTTTTTAATGATTTACACATTAGCATAGCTCACCTATTTGAACACTTTTGTCCCTCTTTTTCTTCTTGTCAGCTTCCCTGTACAGATGTACATTCAGGATATTGACTGTTGGTAAGCCTTGAAAATCAAAGTGCTCACCCCAGAAACACATATCTCCTTTCTGCTTTCCAGAAGTGCGGGCATACAAAGTTTTGTCCAAATAAACTTCACAGAAGTACCTGCAGAGTAAGAAGAGTTTATAGTTTTTTTGTAAAAGCCATTGTCTGCTAAATTAAATTATCAAAAGAAAATTAAAGTCAATTGAACCAATTTATTTTGGAAGACACACATGTGTATGTGATAAATATTTATTGAAATAAAACAAGTAAAAAAGATATGAAGTCAATACTTTCAATTACCTTTTTTTATTTGCAACTCCTTTGGCTTCCAGTATCCAAATTTTCAGAGAATTATCTGTCCTCCGAACATTCTCTCTGTCTGGTTGCACAGCTTTTCTGAGACTGTTAGTAAGAAAATCAGATACAAATTGGATGAGAATTTGTTAATATTATAAATTAATTTTTATGATTAAGGACAAGGTTTGAACAACAAAATTTATTAATGTGCTCACCTGTAAACCCATTTGTCTCTTTCTTCTGCTGTACTACACGAGAAGTATTTCGGGCTACCTTGTGCTCCAGGCAACGTTACCTAAGCAAACATAATATAATTTCAGTTTGAGCATTACGATATGGATAAATGCCAAATATTAAAAACATTGTTACCATCCTATGATTATGATATAGAAAAATTGATTTACCAAGAATGCTAAAGAAGTAAATGACATGTAAATTATAATATATCAAACAGGTTTTCAGTATAATAAAAATAATGCTTCAACATAACCTGGTACTTCTAAATTAACTTTGACTACTTGAATTCTAATTAAAGCACAAACTTACAATGTTATTCTCATGCTGTTTTCAATTATTATGAGTACTGGTAAAAAAAATCTCCTTTTGCAAAAAAGAAATTACACCAGTGTTGATTGCCAGTAGGCAGGTATTCCAGATACCGTAAAGATTATTTTGAGCTCAATTGAAATAAAATCTGAAGTTTTACATGATACGGACTTCTCCCATCACAGAGAAAAAGGCTATTTTCAGCTTATTTTAAATGTGATATTGTAAGAGCTTATGTTACGATTAATGACTACTGCACCAATCCATGGTCAAATGAAGGAAAATATAGTTTTACCTGAAAGCAGTGTTCCCGTCCAAGCACGGATGCATGAAGAGGTTTTATCTCCACCCCACTGGCTGGTATTTGTCCCACCATTGGTCCATTGCCACTGCCGCCCACAGCTGATGGGACGAGGAGGCCTCCGAGGTCCAACGTATGCATCATCAGCATGGAATTGTGAGGGTGACCAGAGAGAAGAGATTCATGTGACCGAGATGACCTGAGCCTTGGGGCAATACCACCCGATGAGGTAGAGGATGATGATGAACCACCCCCCAAACCTGAGCAACCACTCCGAACGCTGGCAAAAAGAAAGAAAACAAATAAATAAGGGATTGGCAACTTCAAACTATGAATGCTGAATGCAATTCGATGTTATTTCATAATTATCAAATAAATATTCACTATGAATATTCCAATGGATGTGGTAGTTTACTTAGTTTCGTTGCCAATGAGAAACTGGGTTGGTAACAAGCAACATTTTTCAAGAGAAAAAAGTAAGCATTTAAACTGAATCGACACAATACCTTATTGTTTTGCTAAGTCATCTGATTTGGATGAGAATCGAATGCCCAAAACAATAAATAGTGAAAAAAACACAAATAGCAATCTATCTAAATCAAGAGAGTGAGAGTAAAATATTTACCTATCTGAGGGAATACTGTCTGGAATCCTTTTCCTCTCAAGCTTGGTAACACTCTTAGTGCGCTTCAAAGGGTTCGATCGAAAAGACCGCTTTGAGAAGAAGTTCTGTAGTGAGAAAAGATACACACATAAAATATCATTACTTACTGTGTTTCTCTGCCATTAAAATATTTGGATGAGCTATTTATTTTTCAATGAACACTGCCGAATAATATTTGAGTCCACGAAAACATTCTTAACTTTCAAATAATTAAAGCAATTGGATATGAAATATTGATCTGAAACTAGCTCAAAAATGTCATACATCAAACGTGAATGAAGTGAAATTTAGTCCCTCATGAAACTAAACCCTGGTACATTAAAATTTTTACTCTGAGAGCATTAGTTTGAGCTGTTGCTAGCATAAAAGTAAAGAATTAAGCTAACCGAGTGTTAATTTTTTTTAAATGGCAAAATCCAATGAAAAAATTGTTTGCAATGTTAGACACTAACCACTATTCGTGATGGTGTGAGCTCCAGGGCACGGGTACCGAGAACAGGAGTCGCAGGGGCACTACCTCTTCGACTCCCACTGCAGGCCTTTTCGTAGGATGTATCTAGGAAGAGTTAAAAAAAACACACATTACATTTGGCTCAATGACATCAATCAACATATTATTTAAACATCACGATTAAAATTACCTAACTTTAGAACCCACTATCATGTCACAAAATAAGTTTATATAGTCTCTTTCGTTAAAACATTATGAATTAAAATAAAACCAGTTTTGTTTCCTAAAGTAAACAGACCAGAAAATTACTGGCGGCTCGGAATACATAAACTAAGTGGGTTCCTACACGGAAAGAAAGAGTACACACTTTAGGGATGAGTAAACTTTTCGGATGATCGGTTACAGTTTCGAGAGACTGATGTAGTGGTTGCAGGCTCTGGAGTAGTAATTTCCGAGATGATGCGGCAATCGTCAGGGACAACGTGACGGGAGAAGTCTTTCCTTTTTCCACAACAGCGAATGCGTCACTGGAAAAGAATCGGGACCGACACGCTAAGGATACGAACGCGACGACACTGGAGGTAGCAGTGATGCGACCACGACGGATTCGACGGAGTGAAACTACTGCAGCTGGGCACCTTCTCACACAATCAGCGCCCGAGTCCCTTTCCTTCCCGGAGGCGCCGAGAAGTTTTCCCAGAAGATGCAGCGGCAGCGCCTCGGAGCGGGATTTGTGAAATAGGAAGCTGCTCCGTGCTTCTCGCGTTTGATTCCAGCACGGGAGGAGGGGAGGGGGGGTGGTGGTTTGGAGAAAAAAACTCTCTCCACGGGCCATCGCGGAGAGAAAGACTGG
>WURS02000004.1:2180234-2199822 GCA_011762765.2 Rhinocypha anisoptera | reverse complement strand
GGAGGGCCGGCGGGTTCCCCAGCCACTTCCACCACCAGGGCGGCGGGGGCGGCGGTGGCGGCGGCGGGGGAGGCGGCACGGGGGCCACGGGCGTTCCCACGGCGGTGGTGACCTCCGTCGGCCACCACCACCAGCACCACCAGCAGGGCGCCAGGCACCCGGGGGCACCAGCTCCCCGGTTCCCACCTCTCAACATGGAGAGGCTGTGGGCCGGCGACCTGAGCCAACTTCCCTCGGAGGCGCTCAACCTGTCCTCGCCGTGGATGGTGCCGAGGAAGAGCGGGGCCAAGGGCGAAGACATGCTGCTCCTGGACGGGCCAGGCGGTGGCCAGGTGTGCGTCCCCGGGGCGTCGCAGGTGATATTGCTTCCGGGGTCGGGGGCCAC
This sequence comes from Rhinocypha anisoptera, assembly GCA_011762765.2. Classification (NCBI taxonomy): domain Eukaryota; kingdom Metazoa; phylum Arthropoda; class Insecta; order Odonata; family Chlorocyphidae; genus Rhinocypha; species Rhinocypha anisoptera. The sequence goes on along the minus strand of WURS02000004.1, from coordinate 2,199,437 downwards.
TCCTACCGTGCACTCATCGTCCGTGACCACGGTGGACGATGAGGAGCAGGAACAGCCAATGATCTGCATGATCTGCGAGGACAAGGCGACGGGGCTGCACTACGGCATCATCACGTGCGAAGGGTGAGTTGGCCAAGCGTGTGTGCCTTCGTCTCTCGTTGGATGCCAGAGAGCATTCTGGAGCGTCTTTATGTCCATTAAATTCCCAACGTTTTCCAAGAACAGTTGCTGTATAATGCCTAGAACTCAATCGCACCCCTCATAAATTGTTTTCGGGCTCGTAATAGCGTAAATAACCCTGATACAGGACCTATGCGAACCATTATTAAATTCGCTCTAGGAGCCTGAAAAATGTCGCACATAAGTAATCTCCTTATTTATGTCTGTTTCTCTCAGGACGGATGTCGTTCATAGATGTCTCCGTTTAACTGAATGGGATACACTATCGTATCTCCGGAACAGATATCATATTAATGTTGCTCAATGGCATCAAACTTCTATGAGCGCAATGTGTGGCTATTTCATCGATATATTCACGAATATCAAATTTTTGGAAAGACTTCATAGATATAACCCGAACAATTTTGGGTTTTTAATTAATGTGCCACAGCAATAAATCTCCCTTCTCATACAGCTACCACTAACTAAAAGTTGAAATATTTTTAGAGGTTCTTCCAAACCTTCCTTCCTTCTACCTTTCCGTTTCCATCCTTGTATACTTTTCATCCTGGTCTGAAGTGTCTGGTAATGGTGACCAGACTTGAAACCACACACTGAACCAGACGAGGATAGTAAGTCCTGAAACTACCAAAGTGTTCAACTAACTACTAATTGATACGTATTTTTGGAGGACCCTCCAACCTTCCTTCTATTCTTCCATTGGCATTTGCCTTTCCTAATGGCCTGAAGAGACCGATATTAATGTTGATCCACTTGAAGCAAAATGATAAGAAATTCAGAATACCTTTCAAAAGTCCCCAACGGTTCACTGCTAACATTTTAAAGCAGGTGGTAACTTGATGCAATACTAGAATAATTTGTTATTTTAGTGTTCCATACTATCGAAGACATTTTAAACGAAAACTGTTGATATTTTACTGCAGGAAATTTTCCTGATTCAATCCATCTCCTAGATATTCTTTATTGCGTTGATATAAGTGCCAACATTTATCTATATAATCGTATATTCATTGCAGATGCAAGGGCTTCTTCAAGCGCACAGTTCAGAACCGCCGAGTTTACACTTGCGTGGCTGACGGAAATTGTGAGATAACTAAGGCCCAGCGAAACCGTTGTCAGTATTGCCGCTTCAAGAAATGCATCGAGCAAGGAATGGTTTTGCAAGGTGTGTATCTCGAATGCCTTTTATCGGTTGACTGTTCCAAGTGCAGAGTACTCTTGTGGCTTCTGCTTATATGACCACTATTCTGGGATATTCATTATATCACAAACCAACTTTAAAGTTGCTCATTTTAAACCAAAGTTCTAATGGTATTACTTAGTATGATGCCATGCTAATAAATAATTTTATTGCATAATTCTGTAATCAAAGCATTCTAAGCTATCAGAATTTCTGAGTTACAAGTTTTTGTTATTAGAATTATATTGAGGGTTAAATTTCTAAATAAAAATTGTAGTAATAAGAGATTATAGCATAGCACTCGCATAAAAAAGCCCACTTAACTGTACTAAAACTTAAAGAATATATCTATTCTTTGTTTATAAATTGGAGATAGCTCCTGAGCTATGATTTGAGTGTGGTTTCGACCTTTGGAAAATAATTTCACACCGTTTGAATAATAATTTTAAATGTGAATAATAATTTTCTACAATTGTTGAATTAATTGGTGATTTTTGTATTATGTTAACCAAGCTGTGAGAGAGGATCGCATGCCAGGTGGACGCAACTCTGGTGCTGTGTATAACCTGTACAAGGTAAGATATCTAGTGATTCTTTTAAGCGAGTTTCAAGTTCACAAACAATCATTAAAATAATATCACTTAAAATATTCTAAAACAGTCCAATTACAGTCTCCCATCCATATTTATGCAACTTTTGTTAGAGTTATTTTCACATGATTTTATATTAAATGAAAATCCCACCAGCATAACACGAATATTCAGTTTGCGACATGGTACACAATTTTCATTTTCACATATCCCAAATCCTCTCAGGCTAAAGCAATTCTAAAAATAAAAAAGATCACTTAACTCTGGTAATAATCTCAGAAGATGTGATTTTTAAATGCTGAAGCTATTATGAAATATCTTCAATGTTATTTTGAGAGGTATCAAGTTTTAAGAAACTAGGTAAATTTGAATAGGTTTATCAAAATTAATTTCAAGATTTGTATAAACTGGGTGACATTGTAGCTACTACAAATATGGACAATACTGCAGCTGAGAAGAGCATTTATTCTCATAGCGTTACATATTCCAAATATTTTAAGTTAGTCTAGAGAATTGAAATGGAGTTATTTTGTGAAAATTGATATAACATTATTACCCAAGTCTAAAAATCTAGTTATTCTGACATCAACCTTACTCCTTACTTCCTTACTTGTTGTTAACTTGAACTTAATTATTAAAAACCTTAAAAAGGAACTGCCTCAATTCATCTGTGTATGGTATAGTTTCTTATGAGATACCTCAGGTTGGTTAGGATTGATGTCAGTGTCAACATTTAATTAATCAAAGCCAAGCTGGCACTTGCCTTACTTCAAATTAAATCAGTGTGTGCAGTTTGATTTGTAACTTCTCAAAGGCATAAAAGTCACCGTTACAATCTCACTCCCACATTGTGCAACCCAGGCAGTCAGGAGAATTCCCACCTCTCCCTCCTCTCAAACTCCTCCAAAGGCAGTGAGGTAGGTGATGGGGGAGGGGGGGAGCAGTTTTTCATCTTTCATAATGAGTTCATTGACCTGAAGAAAAAGTGGGAAAGGGAAATCTGTGTTTGGTCATGGAGCATGAAATGCTAGTGAAAAAGGGAGAGCAATGCAGGTGGTGGGAGGGGAAGGGGAGGGGGGGAGTTTTGCCACAGCGAGGGGGAGGTGGAGTGGGGAATTAAGGTCATGGGAGTGACTTTCTCTTGGGGGCCAATGAAGTGAAAGTGGAGGTTTAGTGGTGGGTGGTTGTGATTGGGGGCTAACCAGGAAGCAAGATCACCCATAGTGCCAAGGAAGGCATTCAGCATTTATGTGTTGAGGTCACCACAGACTGACTGCAAAACAAAAAACTTTCTATTTTTGGTGTTGGTATACTCCACAATTTGGACATGCAAGTTCATCCACCCCCAAAAGATTGTTTTTTCCAACTGGAATATTAGAATATCATATTGACAGTTTTGCTACTACAAGAGTGTATATTTTAGGGAGAGACTTTCAAATTTGCTCTTTTAAATCTTCTTTATTGTGTATTCGAATGTGTGTACAACAAACAGGAAAAAGTTACATACAGTTACTTTTGTTGTAGATACTAATTCTTGTTATGAATAACTCTGTTCTTTATTTTTTACTATATCCATTTTTTTCTATATGTATACGTATCAAATTTTGGGACTACTTGAACTTTTCTCGTCACATTTATTAACATTACATCACTTCCATAATTATTTATCCATATTCAGGAACAGGTTTCAATATTTTCCCTAGGAATACTAAGGAAACTTTATTACTCCAGATTTTTCAAGATATGCTAATTAAGATTATGCTACAATATTTACAATGACTCCATTTGATATGTTAATTATAATCATTAATTATTCAGCTAGGGAATTAATATGTTAATAATAGACTACTTTCATATCCAACCAGTAACCAAATCATAAAACATACATAGTTTTTGTTTTATGTTTTTTCGAAATTCTTTTGTGAAAATTAAAGTTTTAGTTTTAACAGAAATATTTGAAGAATAATGAAAACATCTGTGTGACCTATTTGTCATTAACCTTTGAGGTGAGAACAAATAGATGTTGTCGCTTTAATGTATTTCCACAGATTTTATTGTTCTGTATAAATACATCAAAGCTACAACAACTATTTGTTTTCATTATGGCATCCACCAGGTGACTTCAGTGAATTTTATGGTGAAAGTTAGCACTTTTGACTTTTTACATCACACATCAGGAACTGTCAGTATAAATGATAATTAGCACAATGACAGAGATTTATACACACTTGTGATAGGTTCACATGCGTGGAGAGATATATAACCTTGTAGAATATTACAGGGAATGAATGAAGTGAGAATGATAACAGATAACAAAATAATTAACTACTTATTTTAATACACTTATCAGTATAATAGTTAATTAAAAATTAATTATTTCTTTTAATAATAGTTGTGAAGCAATTGAAAATTTTATGAAGGAAATTTTTCTTCTCCAAGTTGACAAAAATAATCAATGTAGAAATATTTGTTATTTTTCCTTATTTATTTTATTAACAATGGCTGATGATTCTTCCAGGTTAAATACAAGAAGCATAAGAAAACAGGTGGAAAGAATGGGCAGGTGAAATCTGAGAAAGGGAATGTCACAGCTGCAACAGCAGCCATAGTTACTGCAGCCAACTTGCAGCAGCAACAACAGCAGCAGAAATCATTGATGCTCATGGCTGGAAGCACGAACACTGCGGGTGGGGGTGGCAACCCTGGCCTTCCGTCATCTGTGCAGACCACAATGATGGGGACCACAGGAGTAGGTCTCACTCCAATGCCTTCAACACCAACCACACTTTCATCCTCATCATCCTCTTCATCTTCATCATCCTCTTCCTCATCATCCATCTCAGCAACTTCTCCACAAGAACACCTTCCAAACGGTCCACAGCACCACATGCACCAGCATTACCACTACCTCCAGCAACAGCAACAACAGCAGCAGCAGCAACAACAACAACAGCAGCAACAGCAACAACAGCAGCAGCAGCAAAGTCAGCAACAGCAGCAGACGCACTTACACCAAGGAGCTGGGACCAATGTTGGGACCACGCAGGTGTGTTATGGTTGAATCCCACCCTCTCTTCTGAATAATTCTGAATGTAGGTATTTGAATGGAGTCCCCATAAAAAAAAGATAATTATTTGACATTAGTTTTAGAAAAGTACAAACTTCAATGATTATTATTAATTTGATAATGTTAAGAATATATGGCAGTGTGTTAACACAAAGTTTCAATTTCTTTGTATTTCTATGGAATACAGTTACATAGTAGTTACCATACAGTTAGTTACTTGAGTAAAGTATTTCATGGATTCCTAAAAGGCGATGAAATAAATGTCCTTCATATGTCATAGCTAGTGAAAACATTTTTTCGATTTTCTAGTCAGAAGACTTCTTTTTGGGCATTATCTACTATGAAGACTAACATTAGATCAAATAAATTTTTTCCCTTTCAAAATGGCATTATTATCCAATACTAATATTGGTTTATGCACATGTTTCTTTACTTGTCTCTACTCATATTGAAAGGTACAATTTCTTGATGTTGTTTTAGTTAAAAAGTAGTTCATTTAAATTCTGTCTACCTCAGACTTCTCTCAAAGAAGTGCACTTTTATTTTATTTTTATAACATTGATGGATAGCCTGCCATAGAAGAGTTCATTATTGGCCCAATTTTACTTTAATCAGTTATTTTTTTATTCACGAGTTTTTTATTTTACACTCACCAAATGTTCTTATGCTTCCAAAGGTTATGCCACCACCATCATCACCCCACCATCAACACCCGCAACAGCCAACACAGCCAATTCAATCACCACAAACAATTCAACCACAGCAGCAATCACAGCCTTCTCCACATCATTTGGTCAATGGGCAAATCCTCAAGACAGCTCTTACCAATCCCAGTGAGGTGAGTAAAGATCATTTGAGTATTATATCCATCACCAGTAAAAATTTAGAGCAAAAAATCTAAAGAAAAGATTTGTATTCTCTACTCTTTTGCATACTCTTATTATAACATCTATATTTTACCTTCAGAACCACATGAAAAAACTGAACTAAAAAATTCTTTTTACAAATTTGATACAGGTTATCCACCTTAGACAAAGGCTGGATCATGCAGTTGTAAGCTCCTCACGGGATAGGGCAGCTCCTCCATTTGAAGCGATGATTCAAACCTTGTGTGACTGTGATGAATTCCAAGATATTGCCACCCTGAGGGTAAGGATCATGTTTCATGCACATCAAACTTCAGTGGGTGCTTACTTGAATAGAAATCTAATGATTTGAGTTTTCATCATCATAGTAAATACAATAATATATGGTTAGATTTGATCTCAAATTATTTCAAATATAACCCAGTCTGAATGTTATCCCCATCATTTCTGTTTCCCCCTTTTCTAGAAATGGTGACATTTTTCATAAAATAGCAGTTACCACTTACCACTTACTTTACTATATAACCATGAGAAGCAAAGGTGGGACTTTTTTCATACTGATGCTTAAATATATCACTAAACTTGTGATTGTTTAGTTTGGATGACAATTTTATAAACAATGAGAACAGAGTTAAATATTAATTTATATAAGTTTTATATGTTTTATTATCCAGTTAAGGAAAATTTCAACACTTATTGATGTAAGCTGTGATCTACCCTGTTAACGCAACATCATTTAGCTATTTAATTATCTATCAATAAATTATAGCCGCCATAATTTAATTGACTATAATTAACAAATTTTATGGATTTTTCATGAAAGTTACAAAATTAAATATTTATGAAGATTCATAGATAAATGCTAAAAAAAACTTTTATGACCCAAAAATTTCATCATAACTATAAAACCTGGTATTGCCTTTTGACATTTGTATCTACTGATTTTTGTTTGTTAGAAATACATTGCTTTTTATTATTAAATATAAATGAATGTTAAGATTAATAGCCTCATAAAATCATTTCTTTAGAAGTAATTCCGGATGGCACAAAAATTTTTGAATAGTAGTCTTTTATATGCATAAAAGTGGTAATTCTTTAATTAATAGTAGATTAGTCAGATTGTATCTTTATAGTCAGAATGTATAATTATCCCTTTTCATTTGTCTCTTTTAGAATTTGGATGAGCTTCTAGATCACAAGTCAGACCTATCAGAAAAGCTCTGTCAAATTGGAGATTCAATTGTCTACAAACTAGTACAGTGGACAAAGCGTCTTCCATTTTACTTGGAGCTTCCCGTGGAAGTAAGTTTTGCAAACATGAATCAATGGCTAATGTTAATTAAGTTATAGTAGTAAAATAATTATGAAATCTATGTACAAATGATAACCCAAAGTCTTATGTCATTATTATAGAATTATGTCAATATAATTAAATTCAAATTGATTTATTTACCAGAATATTTTGTTTACATGTGTAATTCAATATCTGTAATACTTTCAGGTTCATACACGACTCTTAACTCACAAGTGGCATGAACTTCTTGTTCTCACTACGTCTGCATACAAGGCCATCCATGGTTCGCATAAAGTTGAAAGTGGAGAAATAACTGAAGCAGATTTTCCTCAAGAGGTGAGAATGAGAGAATAACAATGGTGATATAATTCCTCCTATAATACAACCTTCCACATTACAGATTAAAAGTGAAATGATGGTCAGGGTAGAGGTCACAATACTTTTACAGTACTATCTCCCATATTTTCTCTTCATGACCCATTGTTGCTCTGTATTCATTTCAACTACAGAATGTTAATCCATATTAATGATATTTCATATTATTAATTGTTGACAGTTGTTTCTTATAAAAATATGTAATAAGAGTATCAAATGGAGAGAATATATGTGATAATTAGAATGACCACAGTCTTTTAAGAGAATTTGATTTATTGTTAGTTTGACCACAGCAATGCCCAGGCCTCTAATTTTTAAAAGATTTTTATGCTCCATATAGTTTTACTTTGTAAAGGACCTATGCAACCTTTATCAACATTGAATATGTTAATGACAAAATTTATCATTTTATATTCATTAATTTATTATTATCAATTTTTGATGATTTGGTCTTTAGAATGGTACAAGTCACTTCATTTAGACTTTTAAAGCGTGATTAATTCAAAAAAATATGTCAAGAGGGAATTAGATATGTGCTTTCTGATATCCATTATGTCAGAACTAAAGTCATTATTCAATTTCAGGTGTCAAATAACCTGTGTACCTTGCAAGCCTGTCTCCGATCCATGATGGGCCGCCCAATCACATTAGATCAATTGAGGCAAGATGTGGGACTGATGGTGGAAAGAATCACCCATGTGACACTTGCCTTCCGCCGAATCAGACTGAGGATGGAGGAATATGTTTGCCTCAAAGTCATCACCATGTTGAATCAAGGTAAATCTTCACTCTCATAACTTAAGTCACTAAAATCATTTTTAAAAATAAATTTTAATTGAAAAAACTATAAAAATAATTTCATTCTATTTATGTCTCTAGATTTCAAGTATTATACACATTCAATAGAACTCCATCTTTTGATGCAGAAGACTTAATAATGAACCTTTATGTAATATTTAATAATAATCCCTCATCTTTCAAAAACTATTTAAGTAGACAAAAATTACTACATTTGATAATATAATGTTGATCATAATATAAAAATCCAATGCAATTTTTAATTAGAGCTTTGATTTTAGCAGCATAAATTCAATAATTAATTAAGACTTATGTTTAGGATAAATAATTATCTCTAACCATTGTAGTAATAATAGTTATTCCCTATGTAAAATATTCATGAAGGGTTTCTTTTTTTATTAATATTTGAATTAGTTTCAGCAAGTACACAGTAATCACAACATAAGCTTTGTAAATGCTAGTGAATCTGGGAAGGAGGGAAGCTGATTCAGATATTGTGGGAAAGTATGTGGCTAAATTGTTGTTATCTTCCTAATGAGATAAAGTAAACAGATGGTATCTGGGTCACACTGTCATAGGCACAAGGAAAAAGTGGGTTTGAGGAACGTAATAGGATTTCTTCTCTGAGTCTTGTTATTCATAAACTTAGGAATGTTATATAGTGGGATAGTAGGATATGTGTAATAAGCCATCCACCATGAGTTTACCCATTCTCTGGGGGACAAATATATCTAATATTTCATATCAATTTCCACTTGTTACATCTATTGTGATATAAAATATTAATCGTCAATCTGTCTTCGAAGAAAAAACAAAAAAGTAAATGACTCACACACACAAAAACATCATTTTGAAAAATGTTCATCACTATTTTTTAACCTACAGAAAATGAAATAAGTCCACAGTTTTCCTGAAAATGGTAACAGCTTATTTAAACTAGGTTGCATTCACTGAATTATATTTATTAAGCTATTTTGAACAATAATTCACTAGTTTTATCCAGTGATGTCTGAGTTAGTACTTTGTACATATACTGTATGAAAAACAACTATTTTTTATTCAATAACATCTGGATATGTGATGGCAGAATACTTTATTCATTTGTTTTTGCAGGGCGAGGGGGTTCAAGAGAACTGGAGATGATTCAGGAGAGGTACATGGCTTGCCTTCGAAGCTACACTGATCACCATTTCCCCCAGCAACCAACTCGTTACCATGAACTTCTTCTCAGACTACCTGAGGTAGGTCTTTTTCCCGAATCTCTTCAATAATTTTAGAATTAGTTAATGCATGTAATAAAGATCAAAGATATATGCCATATTTGTCAGTTTTGAAAATTTTTACTTCTAATAGTTTCTAATGTCCACCCAGTTTATTTATGAAGTGGTGTATCAATCATAGATAGGTCTTTGATTGATTATACTTGCATTTCCTTTGATTAACTATGTAAAGTCATGCACAGCAATTGGTGGTCCAGTTTTAGTCACACATCTATCACTGCCTAACCTCATTTTCCATCCTCTAAAAACTTATTTCTGGGAACATGAATTACACAGAATCTTAATGAGATCTCTTTATTCCACTCCACTATTCTGGAATACATACATTAGCTTTACCCCTAATACTAAGTCAAATGCCATCTTGAAGTCTATAAAGCAAAAAAAAAAATGTTTCTGTCATAGTTTATATTTCTCAGTCCTCTGTCAAAGTCTCAATTGCCATATCACACATTGACCCCAATGTTTAAATCCAAATTGATCGTAACTTTGGAATGCATTTATCCTCTCTGCTACTCTTTTGCTATGACTCTAAAGGTTACCTTTGCATATTGTAAACTCAGTAGTATCCTTTACACCTCCCATACTGCTCCTTTTGCTTTTTTGTAGCAGGAATTTATATCACTATAAAGTATTTTGAGTTTAATCTTTCCTCATAAAGGCTAAGGGTGATTAAATATAATACTCTTCCACCCTTTAACCCAAACTGTGACTTATGGTGAAATATCAGCTATTCCTACTGTCTTGTTTGCATTTGTCTTTTGCAATGTTTTTATAACTTGCTATCTAGAGTTTCTATGCCTAAGCTATTCCATCTACAATACTTCAAATTTCCCCTCTTTAGTTAAAAGTCTGCAGGTCTAATTTTTTCACCATCAAAGTTTAAATGTTTATGATGAAAGTACCTAGATATAATTTTTCCTGTTGTAATCTGTATTTTAACTTTTATGCATAGAATACTCATTTTTTCCTGTCTTTATTATGTTTCACACACACAAAATGCTCTTTCTATCTTTCTTCCTACACCCTTTTACTCTCACACCTCATTATTCAATTATTTTTACTTAAATCTCCTGACACTTGCTTAAGTTTTCCCATCTCCTCCTAGTATTCTTCTTCTTTATTTCTGTTAATGCATTTACATTCTCTTTGACCTCCTTCAATTTTTAGTTTTCTTGAACTCATCATGACATTCCATTTACAAGTAAAATGTGAACTGAATCTTTAGCCTAATGTACCCAAGTCTAAAAATTTTATAACCTATCTCCCTTATCTCCTGTCCTTTTCGATGAGTACCTATCTCTGTCATGATGTTTTGGCATGTAGTGGTTGTCATTAAATCTTTCTCTTGCAAATTCTATTACATTCTTACTGTGGGTATTTATTTCCCAATACCTCACTCTTTCATCAGCCATGAAAGTACTGTGATCCTTCATCAGGGTTATACTTATTCTGCCAGAGATAGACCGATCATGTACTTTCTCAACCTGATTGATTTCTTTGTCAATTGGCTCCTCATGATGACTTCATGCTTTCATCTACTCATGAGATATATCTGTTGGATTTGCTTTTTTTCTATGAAATCATGCTCTTGCAAGTTGGCTCTATAGTTTCTACACTCTATTATGACTAATCCTGAGCTGACTTTCACCATTTCAATATTTTTCAATCTTTCTTCAAATAGATGCAATCTATCTCCATGTACTTTCTTTATCTCCTATTTCACATTTCATGACTTCTCATGCTCCTAACATTTAATGCTCCTATTCTAGCAATGTGTTCTTACTCTTAGATCCAACTTTGGATTTAGGAGAATACTACTTTACAAGATTGTCAAATATGTTTCCAAGTTTAATTTTCAGTGAGTCATTCCATGCCCTATACACTTACAAAAATCCAGTGTAATATGGTGCACAAAATCCCAAAATCCTCCAATCCTAAAATACAGAGAAAGTTTTCACTGGTATCTTAATAGACCACTTAATTCAATGCCAATATTTCAAAGGTTATCATGAAATTAAGTAATTTTTTAATGATAAAAGGTACCATTTTCCTAAATAGTTATCCACATTTATTTCCATTATTTCAATAGAATTCCTATTTCTTCAAAATTGATTACCTTCAATCATTTGAATGATATAAGAATGTCATTTTTTAAGAAATTTGATCATTATACTTACAGTAATTGTGAATATAAATATTGTATGTTGATACTGAATTTTCTAATGGAAATTCTACAGGTACAATCAGCAGCTGCACTGCTCTTGGAAAGTAAGATGTTCTATGTTCCGTTCCTTCTCAACTCAGCCATTCAGAGGTAGTACTTGCCATCACGGGCATCGTGCCAAAAGCAGACGTTCCCGTTCCTCCTCTATTTGGTGGCTAACAAGACCCAGTGCCTCAGCATCATCCCTTGAGAGTTTTGAGAGAAGAGGGTGGCATTCATCAGATGGATGGTCGTGAAAATGGTATCACCGTAGATCCCTTCCAATAGCAGCAAAATTAGGTCCATTGACCAATTTGTTGAGATAAGGGCTTTGGTGAATAATCCATCAGCGTGTATCTCCCTCTCTCTCTCTCTCTTTCTCTGTGACAGAAGGTAAGTTAAGTGTGTGCTCTGAGGGCACTCTCAAGCTTTCTTCTTGGCGTTGCAGCTTGGACAATTGACAATGAAATTCTTTACCCAGAATTGCACATGATGTGCGAGGAACTGCAGAGACATTAGGGCAAGTGTTCTTTTCATTGTCATGGCTGCAAACGGGGTTGGGTGTCAGTGTTGAACACCAGTGATATTTTTTGCTGTTGTATATTTGCTTCAAGAGATGAAAGGCTCAAGGGGTTTTTCCTGAGTCTTTTGTGTACATAGCAGACTTGTGAATTACTTCCTCAGGATAATGAACTGTGGAAGAAGTTACCCTAGGAGACATATTTAATGGCTGATGGAGTTTGTTTCATACAGCCTGTCTCCAAATTCTCGCAGTTATTACTTCAACTGGAGTTGACAGTCAACACTGCAGTGTTCATTACCGCCTGGCATAAAGCTTTGAATAGCCTAGCTCAGGAACAATAGTTACCATTTACATTGAATCAGAGTGACCGTCTTATATCAGTCTAGGAAATATTTTCCACTGTGTTACATTTAATGAGAATGGGCAAGAAGGGTTAAAAATGTTCCAAAAACACAAACGGTGGTTTAGTGTTACCCACACATTATTCTTCATGTATGCAATGGAAATAATTCATATTTTGTAACTAGCTTTCTGTGAAATGTGTTTGGTAATATAGGAATATATTTCCTTGGACATAATACTGAGAATCATTGTGAAAAGCTAATGGAATGACTGTAGTCAGTGGGGAGGAGGTAAGGCAGTGACAGAGTCAGCTGCCCCCAAGAAACATTGCAGTCATTGGTGGCAATGTACAAAAAATGGCTGCAAAACATTGCTCTTAAAGTGAGTGGTGTCGTTGAAACGATGTTGGGAAAAAGAAGGCAATGGGGAAGTTGACACGTACCCATGGCACATTTTGGAAGAATGTATGGTATAATTTCCTCATCTGCCTTAGTCTTAATGGTTGGCCATGAAACAAGACTTGCCGCAAGGAGACTGCTCTTATAAGGAGGCCACCAACCATGTGGAGAGGACCAAAACAAGGCTGAAGGAGGCTCTTAAAGCAAGCATGCATGAATCCTTAAGAACACATTAGGATGTTGCTCAACTTGCTAACTGCCCATCTTATATTTACACAGTTTCTTTACCCAACATTATTTCTTGCTCCAAATGCTGGAACTTACTTTTCATTTGACAGTTGCATTATCTATCTATCCACTATTGTAATGCTTTCATATGTTATGACGGATAAAAAATTTCTATAATTGTTTGGCAGGTGGTTAGAAAGTCATCAAAATTTTTCTGCTTAAGTATATGTTAATTTATTTTGTTTTTGGCTGTTTGTTAACCCAAGATGAGCAATTAAGTATTTAAAATCATCATGAGGGCAACTGTGTTGAGCCTATCTTAAAATGCATCTGATTATTATTGAATGGAAAATATCTCATTCACAAGATGTTGGTTTTGATGCATTTTTTCTAGCAAAATTGTTTCAATTACACATCATGAAATTTATATTTTTTGTAAAAAATTTCACCAAGCTCATTTTATAAGAAACACATTCAAGAAGCATTTCAAGAAACTTCATGCTTATCACCTCACTTCTTGTTTATTGAAGTCCATTTTTTTTAGTGAAAGCATGCCAAACAGTTTGACTGCCATGTGGGTATCCTCCGCCAACTGTGTCGACTTCCAAATCCTCTGCACTTGCTCTTACATTAGCACGAAAAAAGGACTTGTCCCATTACTGCCCACTGCTCAACAAAGGCCACAGTTACCATAGTAAGCGTATGTGTGCGCGAGTGTTATACATGTGTTCTCTCCCTTGCCCATTGATGACAAAGTTTGTTCCTTTACTGGCAGCATATATTTTTTTTAATTTTGCTTGCCCCTCTTAAAAACGTTCACTACACAGCCCCTGACACAAGATATCAGAGTTCATTCGCAGATCACTTTTGAGGGATTTGGTTTTCCCATCCACTTCTCCTCCAGCTACCTGCCAGAGGCAGATGTGAAAATGAAAATTGAAAATAGTAGATTCAAGAATAAAACCGTGATGATCTCCATGTTCTCTGTCCTTTGTATATTTACCTGTTTTTTTGTTTTCATGTTTGTATGTTTGAGAGATAAAAAGCGTCTGGAAATTTTTTGTGAATGCAAGTGTTGGACATTGTATAAAGTCACAATTTTCTCCTGGAGAAGAATTGTAAAAGAGTATATCTGAGTGTGAAACACTGAGAAGTTTGTGAATTTCAAAAGAAAAGAATTTGCATAAAGAGGAAATTTTTAAGAATGTGTAAAAATATTATATTGCATGTTTGTTGTCAGTATTGTCAGAGAATTTATATACATATTATATATATATATATATTATATCTATATGATGATGAGATTTATGATGGCCGAAAAATTACTGGGTCAATGGAAAAACCCATGAAAACTTCCTCGCCAAAAGCTTGGATTTCCTTGACTACGGCAAGCCTTTGAATTGACTTATGACATGACTGTTTGCTTAAGAAAAGGAATCTGTACAGAAAACGTTGATAAAAATAGTTATGAATGTGTAAGTTACCTCCCATGTTGTCTTAGACAAGGGACTCTTTAAGGAGTGACTCTGACTCATTCGAATGAGGGAGCGAGACTTGAGCTCTTGAAGCTGCTGCACCTTTTGCGATATTTTATGTACTATCTGGCAAAAAATTTTAGCTATGCATCTCAAACCCCTCTTTTCATTTTTTTTAAGCTTCTGTGCTGTATAAGCTCACCCATACTTACTTTGATTTAGTAGGCATGGTTACTTCAGACATACCTGAATATTTAACTCTTGAAATTCTTTCCTTTCATTTACATTTTTCATCGTAAAGAATTATACTTTCCATTTTGGTATCCATAAAAAACAATGCCATTACTCCTGTATATATTCAATTAATTTTGAGTAACGATATGTGAAGATAAAGTCTGCTGATTGATCATAGAGATGAATTTGCTATGAGTTGTATTTATGAATGGATTTATTTTAATTTTGTACATTTTTTTGGAAAAACGATTTTAATTCATCTTTGCTCATCTCATCACATAGTATCCACTGGATGACCCAGGAATAAACTCTTTGGATGCCACAAGCAAAGAATTCTTAGTTTTGCCATTGATTCACTGCATTTAATACAGCTATATCTTATTTGCAAAATTTCCTTGTTAATAGGATAATGGTATGAATTGAAGCCAATATAGGAATGCAAAATATGTCTTTTGTAGGTCATGATAGAATTTCTATTTTGTACCTTAAGGGTTTTCTAAATTTTTCATGGTCATCCATTAACTTCTTGCTGCACTGATGTAATGATTCAGTGAAAAGAATTACTTTCACAATTAATCAATGGTCATTCCCTATTTTTCTTTTGTTGTCACTGCACATAAAATATATGGCTGCTTTATTTTCACTTTCTTACCAATTGTTCCAGAAGGGGCCATACTACTTGAGGCATTGTCCTTTTAAATTATTTGTGGTGGAGGCTGTTTCCATTGTTTTCACTTCACTTCAGCTATCCTTTCTCATAAATATGTCCTTTGTATTTGAAGACTGACTTATTACCCAGAGGGAGCATGGGGGATATTCACACCTGGGGTGCAGGCTGTAAACATTTGGAAAATAAGGCAAATGTCAGAACTGTGAAGGATTAAAAATAGTCTGAAATGTAAGTTAATTAGAGGGGGATGGGTTTTTCATCTTAACATTGGTGCAACGTAACTCATATGTTCATAGAATGTATGAAAGGGGAAGGGAGTACCTTGCACCATTTTGACTGCATAAATGGAGACTAATCAAGCTCGTGTTTGATGCCTTGTTCTTAGTCTCTCTTGATTCTTCTTTTTTATACACACACTTATGAGTACCCAACCCTACATTTTGAGGAAACATTTTATTCAATAAGTACGTTGTGCTATTTTGTCTGGAAATGCACGTACTCTTATCACAGGAGAGAGTGATATTTAAAAGCAAAAAAAATGGATAAAAAAACTGAAATCAAGAAGACTGTTCATGAATCCTGGGCTGGCCATTGCCTGGGTGAGCGCATCTGATTGTACCCTTCCCCTTCACTTTTTTAAATCCATCTTTTACAATGAAAAGCTCTTTTAGCCAAGATTCCAAGGCTTGTGGTAGAGATGTGGTGTAGTTCATAAAACTTGATGTCATGTGATTTTTGTAAGAGACAAATATTTGTCCTCCGATTCCAAGCAATGACTGACTGACACAATTATACTTAAAAAAAATATGGTCCCCTGTTCACCATGCTCCCAATACATTTCATAAACTGCATTGACAACCACTTACCAATACGTAAAAATCTACAAAAAGTTATTTGTAATTATTATACTGTGAATGAGAGGGAGGGAGAGTGAGAGAAAGATAACCTCTTTAAAAATTATCACTTTCTGGTTGTTAAGTTTTTTTCTGTGTTAGGGGGGGCTCTGAAGTCTGTAGTGTTTGTAGAAAATGAAACCTTGTAAGGATTAAAAAAAAGTTGATGCTTGTGTATTTAAAATAAAATCCATAAGTAGGTCAATGTTCTCCTCTTTTCATTTACTAAAATGCCTGGGGTTTCCTGTTTCTATTCTTCCTAAAACTTTCAAACTATGGTTGGCTCTGGTTTCTTCCTTAAACATGATGTGTGCCCTACTGGATTAAGATATTTCTAAAGGCATAATGTGAGCCAAGGTTTTTCTATATGATTTAAATAGTGTTTGAGATTTAGCAATTTGGAGTGCAGAATACATGACTGTCACACAATGTTTTCAGTGAATTGCATATTTTTATGTTTTAGTTGTAAACTAAAATCCAATATGGTAACAAATAATATAATTGGGGTATAAAATTTTGCCCTCAAGAAGTATCACATTCATTTTGGAACATGCATAGAAATATCTAGTTTTGCATTTCTGATTTATGCTAAGTCTCCAAAGAGTATAGTCTTTTACATTGGTACTATGAACTAAATTCATTTCGTTTATTAACATTTAACAGGCGTATTTTCATTTAAATGTTGGCAATATCTTGTAAAATTTTTTAATCACCAAATTATTGATATTTTACACATGCTGACATTTTCATTTGCACAAATACATAATTTTCTGATTCTTATTTAGCTGTCCTTTTCATTAAACATATTTTTCTGTTATGTACTGTGGTGTTATGTATGAATGTTAAATGTCATTCTGTGATATATTTGACTTATTTTGTTCAGAAGAGTTGGATCTTTAAACTTTGGATGACCAAAAAGCATTACATAGGAAATCAATGTCAGGGCCTCTCCACATTTAGGGATTTCATACCAAAATAAAGTCTTTCAAAAGCAAAAGAATAATCAGACCTGAGAAAAAATTGGAAGAAGGATCACTATTTATTTTACTGGAAGAGGAAATTATAATATTAATTTACTTAAATATCCTGGACTAAATATACTGTCTCTTTAATTAAAATATTCTTCATTTTCTCTTCTCATAACTTTATTATTTCTTACAGTAACACAGTTATAAAGTTCTATTTCCTAAATATTTATCAAGGCTTAAACACAATATCAACCCAAAGGTTAGTTGATAGATAATGATAGATTATACCTCACATTAAAATCAAGAGAGTTTGAGATTATGAGAGTCAAAATAGGGATGTTTTCATTGGTGACTGATGTTTTCTGGAGTTGTCTGGTACTCAAGTGCACAACTTGCATTCAGTAGAAGCTATACAAAGGTGTCATCTGTATTTGAGGCAGTGATAAATCTTATCAAAAGGTAAGTACTCGTATATATTTTTAAAAACTATCTTGCTACCATAAATATCAAGCTTTGATTTTCTAATACTACTTATGCTGGGTAAGTATTATTTAAAGATTCAAACAAGGATTTAGGTTATTTCCTTTCTGATTGATTAACGATATCATAGATTTTTCTGAAATATTTAATGTCACACATATGCAAAATTGATTCAATTTCAAACTAAAATATTGGTACAATATTACATATTATTATTAGGAAATAACTATTCTTTACAAGGAGTAGGTGTATACACTGAAATATCTACCATCTCTAATATATCATGGGTTATATGTTGCTGTTTTAAGTTAAGTCTCTGATGAAATCATAAATTAATATTACAAACTTTCTATGGAAAGAAATTCTGCAATAGGTTACTTTAGAGTAGTTAGGCAGTGTGGGTATAAGCTAAAATTAAAAAAAAAACATTTATGCCAAGATTGATACCTACATATGCAAATTTTAAAATATGAAACCTATTGTTGAAATTAAATAAGCCATTAGCTCAGAGGATAGCTTACACATAGTTTGAAGAAGTAAGATTTGTATATAATTGTAAGGATAAAATCTTGAAAAATATTAATTCACATTCAAGTTAAGAGGTAATTGAGGATTAGGACACATTATTAAAATTGGTTCAACTAAAGAAAAATAACAGAAACTAAACTACTCTAGTGGTTTTATAATTAACGAAATACATTAAAGTAGCAATCCTCATTGGTCAAAACTAATAGTTTTCATATCAGCAAACTAAAGGAAAAGATTTTTCTCGTCCAATATCCACTATGGCATAGTAATAATATATAAAGTCGGGTTAGAATTATATATAAACTGATTAACATTGAGATTCATGAATTTTAAAATAAATGCTTGGTCTAAGTGAAAAATGTTATAATTATAATGAATTTACAGTAAGAGTAAGGAGCAAAATTATAACCATTAAATACAAAACCTTATTATAGGGATAAGCTAGATAACTGGAGGTATATTATTTATTCACCCTAATTATTCTTTCCAGAAATAAAATAACCTCAACGTATTAACCACGCGCGAAAAAAATACATCGTATCTTCGAAACTGCAGGTCGAATATAGAGCGCCGCGAAGTGGCCGGCATCACTGCGGTGAGAATCGGAACTAATTTCCCCGCTGAACCTCTA
>WURS02000004.1:2130306-2180134 GCA_011762765.2 Rhinocypha anisoptera | reverse complement strand
GAGAGGGAGTCCGAAGGAGAGCATCCCCCTCTGCCCCCCATTACGGCCCTAGTAGTTACGGTGAGGGAGATGAGGTACCCTTCTATTGAGGGTTGAGCAATCCCATCTCTACATCTTTTGACATTGAGTCACAATTAAGAAAATGGCGTTAAAATCTCTAATCCCAACCACAAATCCTTTAATCATAGCCTATATTCCCAAGGATGTTTATAGTTCCACCCTGTGAATTAGCAAACGTAAATCATATCAGTATGTTTTCACGTAACATTAAAATTTGGCTCCCAGTTAAACCCGTGACGGAATACCTTTATAAGAATCCGGTGTGATTACCCACTGATTTGATGTGATATTACCTCTTGTGATGATTTATATGTACCTTGCTCTCTTTTTCGAAAAGACGAACGCGCATTATATTACGCGCACTGAGTATCTACGTACGCAAGAGTATTATACGAGCGCTATCTCCAGTCGTTATGCCTTCCCTTATAACTCATGGTAGTCCGAAAACATCTTCCTCTGGGAACCCTATATTCCGCTTTAGTTGACTTAGGCGTAAAGATAAATTAATACACAAATCATTCCACAAATTTATTTGGTGCTAACTAGGTTTCGACTTCTTTGGGTCATCCTCACCCCACTACAAAACGGAAGTGCAAAATGGAAAAAACAATATTATTAATTTTATCTTTACGATGAATTGATTCCACCAAGTGACGGTCTATACCATCAACTAGGTGACTTAAGCCATATGGATTTTAAATGTAAAAATATATCAAATTGAAATAAAATTTTTATGTTATTATTACTAAATTAGTGTCGATCGACTTGGTTCAATGCAACCTGACGGCAAAGTAACTCGTCGGAAAGTAGATGGATTCTTATGGCAGAGGCCAAACTGGCGGAAAATTCCACTTCCGAAAATTCTAATTGAAGGTAATAGAGTAATGAACTCGTAAGTTTGGTCTGATAGGTGAGGAGAGAGAGAGAGAGATCACCTATTATTGAACCCATACGCGTGAGACATCAAGGGAGAGGAGCAAGTTTCTTTCGTTTTGCCGCCTGCGATTTCCAAGGAAGATTTGGTACCCAGGTGTCCAGAGGCGTTCCTGGGGCTTGGATCTGTGACCCCTCGCTGAGTGGCCGAGCGTTTTGCCAACTGGACTACATGGACCTCCTATTGATTGAAGTTAACTAAAAATGGAATATAAGTTGTTTATGCGCTTCAAATATTATCAGGTTCAAAGGTATCAATCCGAAGATTGGTTTGGTAGGTCGCTCACGTTTGTGCAACCTTATCACTTTTAGATCTATTTATGAATTCGTAATATTTGACTGCAGAATTCTCTATTATGTGTCTCCTATGCTCCATCCATTATCGAACTCCTCCAATCGATCTCCTCCAATAAACTATCTTCCAACACCAAAGTGTCACACCTCAGGACGTGTCCAATTTTTCCATTTCTTCTTTGCAAGTGGTGCAGTCCATTAACCTCTGTTATCTCTGGGCCTTCATAGTAATTTATCATGGTTATAAGAGTCTCAATCATTGAATAATAAAATTTAAGTCGTGTTAATTCAGTAAGTGAAGCTCATGCCTGCTTGATGGAGGACCTGGATTCAGGTTCAGGTGACGCATATGAGTACTAGGTGAGGTCGACTCTCATCTGGAAAACCAACGAATTAAATTCTGTGTTTTTTAATTTATGGCGCTAAGATTCAATTATATTGAACATTCAAACCATAATTTTAACTATCATAATTTTAATTTTCTTCAATTTGATTTTTTTTACGATCCCTTCTAGCTGCTGGTGAGGGATGAAATCGGTGACGCAAGTTAACTTTCGATTTTTCACGGATTAATAATAACTAGGGTAAGCCTCTTTTTAAAATTTAATTTTCGATCGCCCACAAACAGCACTAATAGGTCAATTACAGTGGGTAATATAACATTTTTAATAAAAAGGATGAAACACACACATCCATGCCATAGGTGGAGATTAAAAAATCCACCCAGTCGGGGTTCGAACCCTCGACCTCCGGGTTGGCAGACGACGTTACCCTGCCGCCACCGGCCGTAAAAAAAGTTCCCATGCTGGGAATCGAACTCTGGGCTTATGGGTGAAAGTCATATATCCTCTTAAGAAACGAAGTCCTCAAGTTTGACCATTATTGCGATTAGTTGCATATGACTATTAGTCTTTTCTTTAGTGGAATTTTAAATGACGCATACCATATTTTGGACGCATACCACTAAGTTTTTCATTCGACTTAACTAGTAGTATTTCCTTGTTTTCATAATTGGATTTAGGATTTCATAGAACTCATAGTTTCCCGTTACCTGTGATAAGTAAATTTTTAACTGTTAATCGGATAATTTTTCTAGAAGCCGATTTCCCAATTGGAGGTATTAAACTTGTTCCCACCAAGTTTTTTTACTTGGTAACACGAAGAAAACAGCCGTTAATAACTATTGTTGTGAGAATTAACGTTTCACTAAAAAAAAATCGAAAAAAATATAAGAGAAATTAAAAGAACATGGCAAATAGCTTTTTCTCATATTATTTCAATTACTCCATACAAATTGGAGTTTAACGTATATAATCGTGAATAATTAGACTTTTCAGGAACAATTTTTTGGAAAAAATTAACGTAAGTATTACATTTCAATTTACGAATTTTTCGTATAAAAGGCGTTCGTATAAAAGGGTAAGAAAGATCGTGGTAGCCTGGAGGGTAGCGCAGGATGACTGAACAGTGAACCCGAGTCTAAGGTTGGTTGAAGACTCAGGACACCTTCCCGCTAAATAAAAGCTGATTAATTTTCTGGGTACCAGATCTTCTTGGAAAACCACAGGCGGCACAGTTATAAGAACTGGTTCCTCTACCCAGAGGCGCCATTGGGTTTAATACTTGGTGAGCTCTATCCTCACCTTTTAAATAGAATTTAGTGGCTAAAACTTTGGTATTATATTAATTCCATGTACATAAATCTAAATAAACCAAGTATTGAATGTAAAAACCAAGTTTGTTTGATCGTATTGAGATAAAATATGTCGATTCTTACGGAGCCTTAGGTTCATTGAGTCAAACTATAAACGAGAATAAAAAAAAAGATTAAATATTTTTCTCGGAATCGCAGAGAGACTGTATACAAGTATACACTGTATTCCCTCCTAATAAAGTATGCGGTAAGTGCATGTCTACTCTTATTTTCTGAAATAATTAGAGATTACATCTAGATATAAAAGTCAATTTCTGATTAAGTAACCCGTAATGCATATTATTATTATAAATTGTGTCTTGAGTAATGGATGTAAAAGATATGTCCATGTACCAAAAACATTTTAAATAAAATCGTATAAATATAAAATAAATGTAAAAATTAACACACGATTTTTGGCTTTCTTAGTGTGAAGACATTATTTTATTCTTCAGTGAGAAATGGGTCTTGTAGAGTTGTCGCCGTTGGGGTTGATACTAAAAGAGTTAAAACGTAGACGAGACCCAAAGGAGATGTTATAAGGTTCTTTCAAAAGTTCTGCTGCCATTTAGTAAAGGCTTTTGCCATTGGAAAGGACTGTTAAAGTACTTCCAGCCAAGGATAAGGTTGAAGTTATACAGCGCTAAAGTTCGCAGTAAACGGGGCATATATACGATTTCTGGGAGAAACAGAGGAAAGTGGAAGTATAGAAAGTGCTACTCATAAAGCGTTGAGAAGAAATAGGATTGTTTTGGCGCGATAGCAACCCTTCGTTAGATTCCGGGCAAGGTTTCATCTTTCCGGTGGAAAAGAGCTTCAACTAGCTCCACGGTTTTTGGTGTATCTCAAATTTATAATTTTTTATTCATTAACTATTTCCTATGTTATACTCTATCACGGTTTGCAATAACAGCATTGAAATATTAGATTTTTAGTGAAAAAATTAATTGGACCTCCGAAGTAATAACAGCACTAGCTAACAAAACCTCCTTCCACAGGAAAAAAGTGTCACCACCCACATAATGAAAATTGTTATAGGTACATCCATGGGGTGTATGTAGGTAATATCCAATTAGGGGTCAATAAAAACACATGCCAAAGTTTTGAAAGCAAGAGAAGTATCTGAGGAGTAATTGTAATTTATAACAAAGTTCACTGTGGAGGCCGTCACTTGGTGGAAATCCATGATAGAATGATGGTTTTTTAAAAAATAACTCTTATATTTCCACAAAAGAATTATTCTTTTGTGGAAATATAAGAGTTATTTTAAAAAACCATCATTCCAGTTTATAACTACCTGGCCTACCTTAATATAAATTTATCACATGCATACTGTCATCATAGTGTGCATTGCTGTGTAAATGGTTGTGTGCATATATATGTATGTCTGTATCTATGTTTTTAATTCTTTTTTGTTTTATTATTATTTTTTATGTTATATTTATAACTCTTGTGCTATATAGCAGGGGTATGTTTGTACATAGGTATCATTATTATTGTAATATATTATTTTTATTACATCGGTATGTAATTTTGAGTGTGTAAATATGTATATGTATGTATGTTTCTATAATAATTTACAAAATCATTATTACACACATAGTAGCTATTCTATCGCAGGTTTTTCACACACCACCCCCTTCTTGTGCGGGCGTTTTCCTGCAGTGGGTTTTTTCGTCAAGAATAACAGTCAACTATTCTTACGTTTTTCCCAATCACTTTTAAATACGAGTATCTTTCTACACGGTTAGTAATTATAGCATACTTTATATCCTGTTTTATTATTTTATTTTGTAAAATCATTCTTCAAATTATTTTTTTTGGAAAATCTTTTACTTTCATGTAACACTATATTTGTGTGACAAGGGGTTAGGAGGAAGAAGGGACTATCTAGTCTCAATCTCGCCCCAATAAAGACTTATTATTATCATAATCATACTCTCTACCACATACCACATCTGGAATACCTATTCTCTCCTCTTTACAATCTCCCATGCCGTAAAATTTCCCCTATCAGTTCCCCTCTTGTCGCAAGTATACTCTCGTTCTCCTTCGATGGCTCTTGGGTCTATTTCTTCCTTGTGAATTCGCAAAAAAAGTAAATCACGTCAAGTATGTGTCAATAACATTTCCTTAATGGAGGTCAACCGGATTTTCACGACTAGTGCATCTCTTTCCCTGAGTGCTAAGCAAGGGTCACTAAGGCATACATTCTACATTCCTAGGATTTATAAGCCTATACATGACATTTAAGTCGTTGGTTGACGATATTTATCACTTTTAAATGGGACGAACGTTCTTTATCCTAAAACAATATAGAATTGATAACTTTACATACTTCCACAAAATAAAAAATAAAAATATTTTGTGGAGATACACAAAGTTATCAATTCTATGCTGTTTCATTATGGAATTGCACCATTTAATGACCTCCTCGGTGAATTATTTTATTATTTTTATCCTCTTACATCACTGTGTCGAACGTCAACAAATA
This sequence comes from Rhinocypha anisoptera, assembly GCA_011762765.2. NCBI lineage: Eukaryota > Metazoa > Arthropoda > Insecta > Odonata > Chlorocyphidae > Rhinocypha > Rhinocypha anisoptera. The sequence goes on along the minus strand of WURS02000004.1, from coordinate 2,174,660 downwards.
TTAAAATTTGTATTTATTAAAAAAACAAGTGATTAATTAAAGAAAGCGAATATTTATTACTAAAAAGGGCCACCAAGCATTATGGCATGAGATTGGAAATTATTATAATATCTGAATATAATATTAACAGTGTAAATCGTTTTTTAAATTGACTTACCCACAAAAGTCGAGAAACTCAATTTCACAGGCAAATACCACAAACGCCAACCGCAAACAAACTGTTCGAATGTGGTTGGCAGCATCGGCTGTCACTTTGTGGAAATGATTCAACGTGGAGAACAGCAAATAAGTTTAAATCCAAATACTGATTTGTGAAAATAAATATATTTCTGTGATTTAAAAATTATTTCATACTATCCAAGACCAAATGTATACGATTTACGAGAGATTAAGTAAGCAGACCATCTGATTCTAACATCTCGCGTGCATCTCTGGGAGCATCATTGTAACACTTTCTTTGTTATTTTTATATTTTATTTTTCATGTTCAGAATTTTTTGAGAAATAATGTAGAACATTTCAAAACACGCACATAAATTTAATGTGCTAGCAAGTTTTTTCTTAATTATTCATAAAAAAACACCTCTGTGGAGAGATTTCCAAAAACTTCATGACAGAATTTATAACACATAGTATGTCCTAAAATCCATTTGACGAAGTGATTAATTCGAAGAAATATTTTTACGCTGCGCAAAGAGAGGAAATAAAGGAATTGAATGAATAAAACACTAAAAAGTAACATGGTGCAGTACGTAATTTTCGGTACATTTAAATTACAGAATGTCCATTCCCAGAACTTCCTCCAAATTGTTCAAAGCCTGTTATGTTTAACGGAGAGAGAAATTCACCTACTGACCAAGAATGTTTTCATTTATGAATAAAATTCGGACCCCAGAAAAAACAACAATGAAGGTGGATACAGTAATGGAAATAATCAGTAATAACCAGTATGGGCCGTTTTAAAGTCTTTTACAGGTAATTGTGCAAAAATTATACATATTCAAAACAAATGCATTCCATTCAAAATTATTTATTTTGTATGTTTATCATTATATTTAGTTTTTATGCCCGTTATTAATATGTAACTCGATTTGAGTAAATATCTTATTCTAATATCATTTAAAATTTATAATTTTATTTATGATGAAACTATCTCTTTATGCTGTTAAACTAGCTTCATTTAACTAATATATGCATTAAAGTACTACTTACGCATATGCACTTTCTTCTCATCTAACTGCTTTAGCGTATTTTTAATGCGTACCGTGTGACCCGCAATAGTTGCTTAGATATTTTAAAATGGCTCGCCGAGACTACTTAAAAAATCTGACTGATGTAAACACAGTGTAACTTAAGATTTCGATTTTTAGGGAAAATGCCTAATAGATTCAATGCGAGCAGTAAGTTTATTTCCTATTTCCCAGTGGGGATATCACAGGGTTCTAGAAGCCCCTTTTTCCGATTTCCCAAACAACATTTATCGTGATTTGGAATCGGGAAAAAAACAAAAAAATTCCCGAGGACGGTCGAGAAAGGATTCTCCCCCGTAAACTCTGGGTAGAGCATAAGGAGGACGATTCATATGACCTGGAAGTGTGTAGTAAGTGCTGCTAAGGAATCATTATTATGACTGTCATTAATATAATGCTGAAAGTATATAAGATGCATAGCATTTCTGAATTGCAGAGTTATTTTCAAAGACCATTAAAACCTATGGAAAAACAGTAAAAATAATAAATTGTCACTTGGCATTCATTACTGTACACAGTACTATACATTAATTTCTCCTAGTGAGCACGTGAGTTTTATACGTTGTGTATCTCCAATCTTAATGTTACCTCGTGTCAATCTGCCATTATGACATCTTCAGGAACAGCCCCTAGAACTCCCTTCCATGGCTTACATTTTTCTCCATTCCAATCTACTATTGACTATGCAACTGATCCTTCTAGAGTTCTACATCAAACACTAATTTCCACACCGGCTTACCTCCCTCTCAACGTTCATCGGACCTGGCATCCTTTTAACCTTTACTACAAAATATTGTCGTTTCTAAATTGAATAGTGCGTTCGGAGATGAAATTATTCACGTTTTACGTTCTACTGGAAAAGATCTTGTCGCAATGCAGCAGTTGAACCATTCGCCTTCATAGGGTTCCGAAGTTTATACGAGAATACGCCATTTAATACCTAGTATGGAAAAGTAGAACCATATTTTGGATGTCTTCCAATCTTGATCAGTTACCAAAGATCTCGCAAGGAATTCCGCTGCCTTTTTAAATCTATTAAAAAAGCGATGATGGAGTTGGCATATAATTCACACTACTCTCTACCAGCTAGTCTATTTTGTCTCTGAGTACTTTGTCCTATCTACTTTTGTCGCTGCGTTTCGTTTCTCTGAGTAAGCAAATGTTCGTTGAGTCCAAAGATATCCTTAAGACTACTAGGAAAGCTTTGGGCCAAGACCGTGAATTTGCTTTTCCGAATAAGTATCGGAATAGAGCAAATATTCTAATACCATACTCTTTATAGCTCCATCTCTTGATGGAAATTGAACAACCTAACGATATGTCGACCAAAGTGCGACACCCCCTCACCGAGTAGGTGGGACGGGGGAGGCAGACGGCCAACTCCATAAGATGCGGAATGGGACGGTAAAACACCGCATTGAAAGTCCTTGGACATCCCTTAACTTCATTGAAACGAATGTGATGAGGCATGGGAAACCAATGTTGGAAGATTCTGGGCCTAATAAGGCATTCATTCACATATCCGGGCGTGTATTGTCTCAGGAGATCAATGACTCATAAGAACACGGGTGTGAGGGCCAAAAATAAAAATCGTGATCAATAAGCATATAATGGAGGTTCTGAGAGTAATGAGTAGGAAAGGACAGCCAGAGGACTTTTAGGGAAAGAGTGAAGAGACGAGTGATAGGTGTAATGTTTATTTATTGGCTCTGTTGTAAGTACTGATACTTTGTTGTTACCTGCCCATGATCGTTCAAGTTATTTAGAAATTTTTGTCTAACTTCTATCAATATGTGTTTCAGTACTGCAGTACCTTACATTTAAAATCTTGTAAACCCTTGTTGTAACGCAATGAAAGAACTTCCTTGTATGTTACTTCTCGACCTCAGAAAGATACCCCTCGATTCCTCGATATTTAAATAATCACACATAAATATATATATATATACACACGCACACACTTATACGCATTCACACATAGAAATAGGTAGAAAGAAAGACTCACATAACGAAGAAATATTTCGGGGTTCTCTTGCCCCTTCGTCAGTCCAGAAACGTCTTGAATAAGAGAGCCCAGAATTATTTCTCCGTTATGTGAGTCTTTCTTTTACCTGTTTCTATATGTGAATGTGTATAAGTGTGTGCGAGTGTTCGTGTTTGGTGCTCGTCTGAGTTTTCCTGAACTATATATATATATATATTGTATCTATTTTGATCTAATTCTAATTTTAATCTGTAATTTTTTATTTCTAATTTCATTTCTAATCTAATGTTTTACCATTGCCGTTTTACCGGTGATTTCATATGTAATTTATATTTTATCGTATATCTTCTAACGATACATTGTTCAGTTGGCAGTAACTTCTATTTAAAATGCTATAAATGCTTACTTTCAACTTAATGAGAGGATTATAATGATATGGAGATGGCGATTTTCCACTGTTAAAAATAAACTTTATTTTGGCAGGTTTCGATGTCACTGCATCATCATCAGGTTTTGATATGGATGCAGTTATATCAACAGGCCTGATGATGATGTAGTGATATCGAAACCGGTCAAATAAACTTTATTTTTTAACAGTGGGGAATTGCCATCTCTTGATCATATAAAGTTCGAATTCCACAATATCACCCCTGAAAACAAGGAAGTTCCTTAATGAGAGGACTGTGTTGGAGTAAGAATGGGCAAATGTACCTAACCCAACCCAGTTTAACTAACATATCAAATATTAAAACTAAGTGATAAAATGAGATGAAGAAACGGGAATGTAATTACTTGTAGAGGTTAGGCCCCAGGAAGAAAGTGACACCACTTTCTACTGGAATTTCTTTAATTAGCCAACGAATTAGTTCAAAGAGCAAACGATCAGTTTGAATTACACATGGGACGCATGATCTCTCATTTCCGATCACGTTACCTATTTTGTCTCCCAAAAATCTATAATAATCTTCAGTTCTTGGAATCACGGCGCTGTCCACGAGTCGACACCCGGAATGTGATTGAAAAATTTTCGTCAAAACAGACAGTTTAATATTATCCAAAACCAATAGGGTATTTTTAGAAAGAAACTAGGAATCAGGAGCATGTCTTCTAAGATAAATCTCTTTTTTTCATGGTCATAACACGAGGCGCACAAAGTAAAATTGATGTGCATGGACCCAAATTTTAATTTAAGTTTTTCAAAAAAGACAATGTGTTTTTAAAAAGGCACAAGAAGATAACATAATTGTCATGTAGCAAATCCGTTACATACAACAGGTGTCGTAACGCCTTTATATCCACCTGCAGACTATATTTGCAGGGAAATTACTCTAAGGAATTAACTAATTAAATCATCGGAAATTCCTGAAATAAAATTAAACGAAGGAAGAGTTACATACTTCTACCACTTTTTATGGTTAATGGATTATGTAACACGAACAGCTTTATAGCATAATTATAGCCCATAAACTTAGTGAATTGTAGAACTGTTGAAATGCTACAAAGTTATTCATTTTTACCTAAGTTATTGGATATCCACAATTTTGGGTCTTCAGTTAGACTTTCATATCGCAATGCAACTAGGATTAGTCACAAGACGTGTGAATGACATTATTTGATATTAAGCAAAAGTTAGGTGAATGTGAGAGAGGATTCACGTGTTATGACCAAAAAAACATCCGTAAAATAGCAGGATTAAAAGTTTATTGAGCCAAGCTTTTCAAACTTCAAAAGTGTTCCTCGTCCACAGTGTGGCCTATTTAATATTTTGTCCAAACATTTGCTTTTAGTCAAGTAAAAACGCTGACAAATATACATATTTGCATTTAAAGATTTCAATTGCACAGCTCGGTACCGTCATTAGCCACATTGTTTTTACGAAGAGTCGAAGTTATTACGAATAAACGTCCTTTCAATTACCCGTGGAGGTGTTTTTACGAAGAGTCGAAGTTATTACGAATAAATGTCCTTTCAATTACCCGCGGAGGTGCTCCTTGCTCTCGAGACTGTCCGGTGCGGAGCTTCGGATGCCGCAATGGACGTCGGCCTCACATAAAGAGAACGACGAGGTTGATGCGGCCCCCTAGCACACGGGACGAAGACTCCAGTCTACATTCGCGAGGTTAACGGTAAAGGGACAGGTGTTGGCCGCCGCGATGATTGAGAGGGACTGGAAGAGGATGACTGCGAGGGAGGAGGGAGAGAATGGCGTGGAAACAGGGTCGGGAGAGAAAGGGGGAGGGAACGACGGAGTTTCGCGAAGAGATCTATAAACACATGCATGCAAACTCAACCCTCCTGGAAGTCCCCTCCCCCCCCGGGGGCAGGGAACAATGGACATGCTTGCTTTATTCGCAGAACTGGCGCACCTTCACCCCTTCTTCCAAGGTCGCTCCCTCCCCTCAAACTCCTTTACCCTCTGCCACATCCCTACTTCATTTCCCTCCTCTCTCATTACCCCTTCGATGAATCGACTCTTGGCCATTCGTATCTCAGAATGACGGAGTCTGCGAAATACATCGACGTACTCGTATGCGTATAATTTTATTACTCTGGGAGAGGGATGGCGAACCTTTTGGAGTGCCCAAGTTGGAGAGTAAAGGGTAAACTAACCTTGCCTACCGTGCCAACCCATTGACTGAGATGGAGGTAATGATTATTTTTGTGTGTCTAAGAGGGAAAGAATGTTTTTATTATATTATTTTTAGAATATTTCTTAAGAAGTTTAAATATTCTACTAGAGTGCATAAAAATATAATGCGCTATCATAGAAAATCTCTCAGTCGTCAATTTCATTTTGCAACGGTGCTCAATAACATGAAATAACAATAAAATTATAATATACTTGAAAAAGAGGAAATATATCAGTGAAGCCGTGAAAATATGATAATAAAAAATAGTCGCCAAATCTGCAACTCGGTCAGATCAATTTTCAGTTGTCATTTTCGACCTTGTGATCTAAACTCCACTGGAATTTCCTTTAGAGCCATGCCAAAATAACTGACCCTCTTGCCACTATGGGCACACGTGCATAAGGTTCGCAACACCCGCTCTAGCTAGAAAAACATTATTTTGTTACCCACTTGTTCCGCTACCCATTTCATTTTCAACGCAAACATTAAATGTAGTACGCATGGAACCGCAACGGGTTAGTATTGGTTCTAAATCTGAATTGGCCAATTTTCGCGAATTAAACGATAATTTGATTAGAATTAGTTTTCATCAACAGTTACTTTTACTGTTTCAGACAAGCCTTGGTTCTTTATAAACGAAAACCATTGTTACAAAAATCTAACAACCCGTACTCGTAAGCCTTACTTGATTGTATCGTAAAACCTACTTGTATAGTATCTCCTTTCTGCTGGAAATTGATAAAAATCATTCATTCTTATTAATGTATTTATTCATGAAAACCGTAACTTGTCCATTTATGCCAACTTTAATGCTCATTAAGTAATCCTTCATGATATTATCCGTTTTGGACGAATTTTTCCTCAACTCCATCCACCCTATTCCTCACAATGCGCAATTCCTCGTAAATCCTTCCGAGTGTCAGACGATCAGCGTTTGGGTGAGTGACATATTCAACAAATATGCCTATCTTACCCATGAACTAGTCACGCTCCCACCAAAGCCTCCAAGCTATGGGGGCAGCTTAAGAATTTTTAGAGCTTAGAGGGAAAGAAGAAAAACATAATGGACTTAGAAACATTTATATCGATAAGAAAATAATTAGTATTTAATGAATTATGTGTGTGTTAACAAGATTTGTAAATGCCTTTTAATACGATAAAAAAAAGATTTTTTGTTATGAGCTTTTTCCTTAAGGTCTCCATTTTTGTGTTTTTCCTTTTTTATTTTTCATCATTCATTTCTCTAGGGGAAGGGCAACCCGCTCCCTGACGACGCCATTGAATGCGCCACCTAGGGTTTCTCAAGGAGCTCCTGCATTCAACAAATCCCTGCGTGACCAAAATCCCTGAATAAGAACGAATGGCATAATCTCAGGCGTGATATGGTGGAACTGGAACATATTAATGACAAAGAAACGACACTTTTCAACTTTTCAAAGCCGTTGCGTAAAAGCAAAACCATTGGTAAAAATAGAAAGAATGGTGTTTACGAAATTTCGTGGGAATGTAAAGCCATGGTACTAATATATTAGCACTATATTACAAGTTATATACGTCGCGTCGGACGGGTAGGGATTATTTTAATGGAATCAAAGAACAAGAGAAGTGGAAGATTCTTGGGAACACTAATTCAACGATAGAAAAACACATTTTAGAGACTAACTATACCTGTGACTTTGGATTGAAAGTTCGGAATGTGCTGAATAAATGCAAAATATTATAAGAGCAGGAACAATTGGGAATTGTCCAACAAGTGAAGAGGAACATACCCCTCCTCAGATATGTGCAATTCATCTCCAGCTCCCCCCTTCTCTTTTAATTAATTTTCCATAATGCTTGTTAATTCTCGGTTCATTATCTACTCCATTTTAGTGAAGCTATCTTGTGCCGCCTGACCCTTCCCCCTCCGGTGTGTGCAATATAGTGATTACTGCCACCCTTATGTGCTAAGTGCATGAATGCCTCCTCCCGCCCCTCCAAATTGACCTCTAGATTCAAGCATGAAGGATCCAAACAACCTCTCCTCCCTGTGACTTTGCTCTGGCTCCGAATGGGCGACAACTTGACGACAAAATTCTTACATGTGTGCCCTGTTACGGAACTCTATACCACCAGACATCGGATACCTTGTAATTTTGGAAATCTATCGTTTAACGTGGAATTTTATGTCTCAACCCCGCCCCCTTCACTCTTCCCCCACTTAAACCTTCTTCTCCCCCCCTCTTGACCCACCCTACTTCCTTCCTACCGAATATAAATTCGGTAATAGGTCTAATTCTCTGCCTGAAGATGACGTAATACATAGAGGCCGGTCGAGACAATAGACTAGTGGACAAGTACCATCCCTTTGTCATTAATATCCTTGAATACGGTTTTCCAAAAACATCGACTCCAGAGGCTTCGTTACGGGACTTTTCGGTTAATATTCTAGCGCTCTGTTTACTGGGTTGGTCAAGATCACGTGACGTGTGCTTAATATTCCATTTCCCACTCTATCACTCGAACAATGCAGTAGGTCACGTATGCGATGGAAGGAAAAAAGAAGAGTTCAAGCAAATATACTTTCCAGTAGGATAATGCAAATATCCAGTTACCGTATGAAATCTTCCAGTTGGAAGTTAGAATGACAGAAAGATTCCCTATTGATTCCCTAAACAGTACAATTCCCTATTGATATCTCAAAATGACGGAGACACAACACAGAGAGGCATCATACATAACAGCCGTTTTCAATGGGATAACTGATGTTTTAATGACAATGAGGACAAAATAAAATTTCACAGACATGGACGTCTAGCGGGTAGGTAAAGATTTGGGATACAAAGTTTAAATCCTGGCTAATCCCTTATAGGTGACCTCTGGCTATTACAAGTCTGTTGCAGGACGCTAAGGCTGAATAATTAAGGCCAGTTTCACTGGCATACACTTAGGGACCTACCTTAATACTGAGGTATTTTAGCTCACTTTGTAAATTATGAGAAGAAAAAACTTGACTCTGCGTCAAAACATTCCAGTTTAACGCTTTAAAAGAGTAATAAAATACCGTATCTTGTCTTCCTCAAAACATTTTCGTACCTTAAATTCGTCTTGTTAGCTTCGCGGGTAAAGCGCTCGGTTACGGAACGGGGATAATCTGAGTGACATCTGCCGGAAAACCCTGCGTTATCCAATCTGTGTGATTTCCTTGCATGAAACGAAATGCTATGTGAAATACGTTGAAATACAACCGTGTATTTCCACGCTGTTATCAATGCAATGCAGATGTATTCGCTCTGATATGAACGTTTGATTGGATTCTGGTTTCTAATAAACAAATACTTCGAACATATCCCATTGTTGAAAAAAATCTCTTCGACCATCCTAATAATTGTAATTTGTCGTTATCAATAAATTTGCCTTTTTTAAACTACCTGTATTTAACTTATAGAAGTACTACAGTTATTACAGTCGTAATTCCACACATGATCTTTGTTCTCATGTAACCTGTGTATATATAAAACTTCTATAACTCCTTTTTTTTAAGGTATTCCGCATTAGCTACTTAGATATTTTAGAATGTCCTCCAATGACTATTTAAAAATATGACATCTTTAAATACAATGTAACTACAGATAGCAACAAATAGGGAAAATGCCTAAAAGAGACAATATGAGTAATACTTTTATTCCCTATTGTGATTATAGGAGGCCCTTTTTTTACCGATTTCGGGGTTTGCTTGCCCCTTCGTCGGTAAATATATGCACATATATAATACATTTAAATTTTACTTAAATTTGGTAACAAGATGTGAGTTTTTGTGATATTTAGAAACGTAGTCATGTAAAACCTGTAAAGAGGTGCATAAGCACTTAGGAATTTTAATTAAGCAAAAAATTCATTCCTTTATGGACGTTTTCTCTTGAAATCCTTTACTGGACTTACTTCTTGGCCATTTCCACCAATGATTCGAGTAGTCTTGGTGTTTATTGTTTGCTATCGTTCCCAGGGATGGCTGCAAAATTACGCCCAAACGAACTGCTCTTTCCTTCATTCACGAGAGTCCTTAGACTTCTTGTTTCATCTGCACTCCGAAGTACCTCTCTGTTTTTTCCGTATTATTTTTGGCATTCTATAATAACACTAAGTGTTTCCATCACCCCTAATTTTTTCCTCCCCGTCCTCTCGTTCACGATCCGTATCTGTAGAGTCCAATCCGTATTTTATATTTGATGAATCGCTACCTTCAAGATAAAGCCATTAATATGACCCATTAGCCGATGCTTCTCATACTAGAAGGCCTATTCAGCTTCGGACACTCCGCTTGATACCCATCTCCCCCTCTTCTTCCTCCCATCCTTGGCTGTTTCTCCTCTTCTCCCGCTCGCTCAAGCGTGTCGTTTCCTGTTCTCGTTTGAAAAGAATGCACATTCTTAAGTTCGACTTCAGGATGAAAACCATAGACTAAAGAATACTATAGTTTGCTCACTGCATATGCCGAATTCGTTCCAGATTTTACTTAGTTCCGAGCTTTCCGAGAGATGTCTCTGCCGTCGTGGAACTTTTTTTTGTAATAATTTTCAGACCTGCAAGGGTTATAACGCTTGCAAGGCAGTACACCTCTCGAAAATTCAGCCCATAGAGAGGGGAAGGAATGGTTGGTTGAAGGAAGCTTCCAATATAAGCTGCTACGTATATGCTTACGGCGCAATACACTAGGGAAAGAAATTTTGTGATGGTAGCCGACCGAGTTAGCCAGGTTCTTGTTCGTGGTTAGCATATATTCTATAGTATTCTTTAGTCTATGATGAAAACTGAGTCGAAATGAAGCATCCATTGAAACTTCCGAGAAAAAGAGCGAGGTTATAATCTAAAACGTGTAAGAGGAAGTTTAAATGGGTCTCGAGAATGGATGGGGATGCCCGAAGAAGATAAGATATCTTCGGGAATAAGTCTATTGGGCCCGGTGACAGATCTGAAGAAGGGAAGGGAGTCTATCAATCGATGAAAGGAACAGAGGTTGGAAAAGCCCGGTACGAGGAAGTGGGAAATGGATTCGATATCGAGCCGAGGATAGGCGCACCGTGAGGTGCACGTTTTCTGCGTCAGTGTATCTAGTAGGAGGGACGCCACAGAGGACGAAGATGGCTTAGCTACGACCTCTACGTCCTTTGAATCCAAACGACGGAAATATTAATTAATATTTAATAGTTTAGGAAACGGACAAACAAGTCAACTAAGTAAAAGAATCCATTGCCACTGGCACGCTTCTTCGATAAAATCGATCACAACTCCTCTCTCTCTTAGCAGTAGTAATTTTGTTTATAGGGTGCGTCGACGGCTATGGTCATTTCGTACCTCTTCGGTGCGAACGTAAAACACATTCGGACAACAAAACAACCATGCCCTAAGCAGGACTCGAACCCGCGACCTTTGGGTTAGCCGGCGAGCGGTCTACCCACCAGGCTAACCAGGTCGGCCTCTCTCTTGTTCCATGTTTTCTTTACGAGATATGACACACAACAGTAGTGTACGCATTAGTATACGATATATATAGTTGACTTGCGGTAGATACAGAAAAAGTGCTGTAACTTTTTAATTGACATAACTACGTACTAAAGGGTCACACACACACGCTCAGTTCAACTGCGCCGTTTATCGAAAGCGGAAAACTGTGCAGTTTATCGGAACTGTATGTGTGTAGTCTGAACTGAAAGTCCTGTTTTTGTGGAGTTTTTTCGTCAGTTCTGCTTTTAATTTCAGCGAGCGAAGTCCCCTAGGAACATCCAGTACTTGAAGTATCAAAGTGAAGGGGTGCACACATCATCACCAGAAGCTCCTGACATTTTTTAAACTTTGACTTTTTTATTTTCCTTATGATAACGAGAACCAAAGATGTTTATTTTTTCACAACTGAATCACATGTACCATTGGGTTTTAGAACTTTTAGTTTGGCAATTAGCAGATCGTAGGCAAAAGGGAACTTCGTTCTGTGGCTTCTATCCTCTCACTCTACGTCCCAAAGTTCGGACAACCTTGGATGTGAATCGATAAATGCAATAAGGGCACAATTTTTGGCGCTCATCACATCACAGCACGAACCCACCAGGGTGTATAGAGAGAGTGTATATGTCTCTCTCTATACACCTTGCGAACACACCACGTGAACTGAACGATTATTGAAGTGAACTGCGCAGTTTATCGTTGCAAAAAACGACTTAGAAGTATAAGTCCATGGCCTGCGTTAAAAACTGAGTAAACTGCACAGTATGATTCGATAATCGTTCAGACATGACGTCACACATGATAAACTGCACAGTTAAACTGAGCGTGTGTGAGCCCAGAAAATTCAATGTAAATTTTGTGTTGCTGTTTAGGAAGTTGATGAGCTTACGGAAGAATAATCTTAGCGATCCTTGGCGTTATGTATTTATCGATCTTGGGATGCGACTAGGACCTTATTTAACGAAGAGGTGACATAGGAAATGAACAACGGGATAGAATGTTACCCCTTTGAAAAGTTAAGACTGCCCTTTGGGAGGCTGCGATCGTTTGGAGGTCATCTATGGCAACCAGGTCTTTCAACAAACTTCCTCTTAAGGAAGATGAGTCTACCAGGACCAAATGCATATAGATAGAGAAGGAAACGGGATGCCACCCCATCAAGAGACCACAGAACATTCCAGGAAAGGTGCGGGAACGGGAAAAACTTTGAAGGATACTTAGAAAACTAGATTTATTTTCTGATGCAAAAATAGTCTTCCAGTCGGGGGAGTCAGTGGGCGAAAACGACGAAAGAGGGGGAAAGACTAATAGAGTAGGAGCGTAAGAGTCCTTCGAAAGAAGAGAAGTTAGAATAGATGAGAAGAAAGAGAATAAAAAAACGGCTTGGATGAGATATGAGTATCTGAAGTTAGATGTGAGGACTCTGGATAGATGTGAAGACGATATCTTGTAATCCAGTGATAGAACCAACTAGGGGACATTTTTTTCAACGGAAAATAATACTCTTGAAAAAGTGGCCGGCAGAGGGTCACGAAAGTTCGAGAACTTTCTCCACTCCAAGAGACAAATAACCCGCAAAGCTTATTCGATGGTTAGTTGAGATAGCTCTATTCATAGAATGAACCAGGAAAATATGATGGTTTCTGTGAAATTCTAGGAAAGAAGGGAAGGAAGAGTGTGAAAAATATGTCGATTTCCCAAATTATGGTTGATAAAATGGAGGAAAGAAAGTTCAAAATAAAAAACACTGAAGAGAGCAGGAGAGGACACACTGAGGCTGAGTCAAGAGTTAACCATAACAATGGATAAGGCCAGAAAGGGTGGTTAAGATAAAATGTAAGGAGATAGAACAATAAGCTATGCATAGTATTGTGTTCATAAAAGTAAGAAATGCCAATGTGATCAGAGAAAACATGAAGGTAGAACTAGAGAAATACTAACAATACAGAGTAAATAATCAGAAGCATTAAGGAGACGGAAGTAGTAGACAGAAGGGCTCGATGAAGAAAAGAAGCCGGAATAGCTATAGTGGTGTTATCGGCCGTGACTTGGGCGGAAACGATTCATCATAAGATAAACACACAAACTTGTTTTTCCACAATTTATTTTCTAGCACACCTGGTGATTAAACAGTCGAAAGGTAAAAATACTCATCGGACAGATCAGCCTGAGAAAGGCGAGGATAATGGAGGAGAGAGGCAGAAAAGCAGTTTGATTTCAGGAAGGTCTGAGAAACTTGGGATGCAGTTGGAGTAGTGAGATCTATTCTTCAAAGATATTTGGAAAAAGTTAGAGGTCTAAGGTTAACATTTATGAGATCGAGGATATGCAAAGACCTTCAAAGTGTGTCTTACGAGAATGAATGCTGTAAAAAAATTGCATTTATGGAAGAGAATGTGAAACAAAAGGATTTACAACTAATGTATATAAAATTCATCACATAAGGTTTGCTGATGACGGTGTAATAGTTACAGAAAAAGAAATCAAATGAACGCTAGAAGTTTTGTGAGACTCATTAAAGAAATTTATATTGAACAGTAGCATTAGGAATACTAAAATGATGGTTGTGGATAAAAATGGGGAAACTATTGCCATAAATAAAAATAATCAATCAGAAAATTAAACAGATAAAACAATTTTCCTTCTTAGGTTGTGTACTAATCACGGTAACAGATTTTTACCAGAAGTAAAAAGAAGAATTTCTCCAAAAAAAGTTTTTCAAGGCTAGAAAAATCTTCAAGAGTACAAACCATACTACCAATAAGGAAACCATTTGCATACACCCTTCTTTTGAGCACCTTTCTCTATGGCAATGAAGATTGTTCTCTAGTGAAAACTAAGAGGGCCCGACAGGAAGTGGATGCAACACAAAACGTAATTATCTCGGGGATGGGGATAGTAATTACAAAAACTCGAAATGGAACCTGTAAACCTGAATCCGAGGTGTAAACGAGCCAAATAAACGCAGCATCCCCGCCAAGATTTCAATTACAACTTACATCATCCAATCTTAAAACCATTACAATAGACATTACCAGCAACTTTAAAACTGGTTCCGCCGATCGGGTTAGACTGATGGGTAGCGTACTCGCCGGCTATTTTTTTTTAAAGGAAGTGGTGCGGAAAATGCATTTATGTACTCCCAGGGAAAGGTCGCGGGTTCGAATCCCGCCGAGGGCATGGTTGTTGTGTTTGTCCAGATGCGTTTTTCTATGACGTGAAGAGGTGCGAAATGACCATAGTTGTCGAAGCACCCTATAAACGAAAATACTACTACTAAAACGGGTTCCTTTAGAAGTGATAATAGTATCCTAGAGTTAAAATCACGGGGAAAAATCCTATTAATTCTCTATATTATAAACTATTTTAAATTCGTTGTAGAAATAAACCAATAAAAGCGATAAAAATTTAAGATTTTGGATAAAAATTGAAACAAATTTAATTTTTGTATTTACTTAGAGGCTATCCCCCAAATATTCCTTCTCTTTGGGACACCAATCTTTCTCCGACATTGATTCGGCAATCTTTAGTGGAATTTGCATCGTAAAGGAGATTTTTCGCACGTTGAGGAATAATCTTGTTTTGGTATCCCGACCTTTACAGAACTCATTGTTCTGATTCGGAATTACAGATTTTAATAGAATTTGTTCTGGTTTTCCGTTTTGGCGCTGTCTTGAGAGGAGGTTGGAATATTTTTTACGATATTTTCAAGTACTTTTTTCTGTAGAAAGGATATAAATGAAAAAATATAGACTGTTTTTGGCTCTACTTTGTGGAACTCCATATTGTGAATTTCACTAAGTGGAAATGTTGAAAAAACACTTCCCTTTCCAAATAAATATTTATTGCGCGATGGGTTTCATGACATAAGTAACATCATCAGGTCTTGTTACTTATGTAAAGATATCATGTAGTAGATGTTACTTATGTGATGAAACCGGCCGTGCAATAAATATTTATGTGGAAAAGGCAATGCTTTTCAACCTTTAAAAAAAGTGATATAAAAAGTTTTTCCGTGAATTAAATGACACTTTTCCTGCTTGGTCTTCGACTTGTATCCATTTTAATTGTATAATCTTGGTATTACTGATATCTACCATAAGAATACCTCCAATGTAATCATTCTTACGTAATAATGTGTCGCTAATTGCCGGACGGGTTAGCCGAGTGGGCGCTTGCTAGGTGACCCAAAGGTCCCGGGTTCGAATTTCACCCAGGGCATCAATATTGAGTTTGTGTAGAACTAATTTTCCGGGTTAATTTACTTTTGGTTGGCACCCCTAACAGCGGCAAGAGGCCGTAAAATTATATGCCAAAACCAAATAACAAAGCGACAAAGAGAAATTAAGGGAAAAAGCCTAAGAAGAAAAAAATGAGTGTAATTTATTCATCACAGCGTTAGGAATGTTGGAGAATGAGGCACTCTAGGGGTTGTTTCATCTTTTGCAATCAAAAGGTAATCAACAAGCGTCAACTTTAACGAATACGAGGAGTGATTGTGCACAGTAATATACTTTTTCGCATGAAACTCCTCGACGACTGTCACTTTGCTAGAAGGGGAAATGGCGTGCAGAAGTTTTGCTAGCGGCATATATCTCCGGTAAAACATTAAGAATAATATTTAGGAGGGTTTCCATCATAACTCTGTAATCACGGTTTGTCCCTCAGGAACTAATTCCAAATAGTCATAAAACTTACACTATAACTCCACAGTAAATTCACTGTGGGATAGTGAGTGAAGTGGACAGCAGTTAATTACTTCACGCATATTAACACTAAAAATATGTTAACGACAAAAAAGAACAAAAAAAGAGAGAGGGAAATCCGAAACAACGAGTCAAAGACCACAAATACAAATCCGGAGGCTCACTGTCCACGCGTAGCCAGCTTCCGAGCTAATAGGGGAGCGGCAGCTAAAAATTTTAAGGAGTTTACGGGGAAGAAGCAGGTAAATTGAACTGGAAACACTTATATCGATAAGGAAATAAGTTTTATTTAATTTCGTATATTTTAAACAATATTTGTTAATATACTTTAACACGAAAACACTTTTTGTTATAGGCCCTTTTCTGAAATTTTCCATTATTGTTTTTATTTAAAACTATTCACAGTAGAAATATCAAACGAATTCCCGTTGAAATTCAACCACAGATCTGCTAATTTCTTATAAGAGAAATATCAATGTTTTTTCCTCGTGCCTGTTAAGTTTCATTATAGGCTCCTCCTCCGCCCCCAATTTTCCCTGAGCCAATCTCTTCGTATCCGCATACCTTCCACCTACTTTTATCTTATTCAGCATTTCCTTTCTTTTCCGTCCAATTCCCAGCTTTCCTTCCTCTTGCCTTAATTCCCATTCACCAACAAACTTCTCAGGAAATGTCCAATCTAGCTAATTAAAAAAAGAGGAAGAAATTAAACCTACGGCCAGCCAAACAATAATTGGAAAATTCCTAAGGTCGGATCTGTTCCAGTTCGATCCAGTTATTTTTTCTAATATTTTTTATTGGGGCCCCTTTTCCGCCTTCTGTTTTCAACACCACATAGTTCTTTAACTTTCCAGAGCTCAATCCCTCCATCCATCTCCATATCTCCAGGGTCTCCAGTCTTCATTTAACCTCCTTAATTGACGAAGTCTTTGGCCCATAGAGCACCGTACTCCACGTTTTCTCCACTCCATAGTCCCTTCCTCAGTTCTTTGTTTAACGCTCGACGGATTAGCTTTCTTTTCCTTTGAAATCCCTCTTTTGCCAGTGCAATTCTTCTTCTTATCTCCGTTGACCAAGACATAACCCTCGTTTTGTCATAACCCCTTAATGCCTTGACTTCTCCACTTACTCTGAGTTCCTTTTTCAGTTTGATCTAAATTATATCTCCATTTCCTTCGATAACCATGAATTTTATCTTCTTGTTCATTTTCATTCCATACGCTTGGTGTTAAGCCATTTATTACTTCTTTGGTTTCAGCTAAAACTGTCATTTCATCTACAAGTCTTTTACTGTCTTCTCTTTTCATCCCAAACATATGCCCCACTTACCACATAAATATTTGATTATTTTTTTTCAAATAGATGCTAAATAATGCAAGAACTAGTTGTTTGCCATAAATAAATATACACGACGTTAAAAAAATACTCCTTGGAAATCCTAAATTATTTTTATGGGTAAAAAGGGGTTCTGAGGCAAAACATTTTGAGAACAACTGCTGAAGATTATACATAGATTAATAAAGATCTCGATCAGCTGATAAATAAAGGCTCCATTAGGCTCAATCCATCCTGTACAATGAACAAATACTTTTCCACCACTACCCATTGATGCAAGTGATCCTGAAAAAACAACTCACCCTCCCCTTCCAGTCCTCTCAGCACTAATATCAGGCTCTTCAGATCGGGAGGAAAGGTATACACGGATAGGGATAGAAGCATAGTAGGAAGTTGAAGCTCGGAAGAGGCTCGAAAAATGGTTCCACAATGACTATAACATATCATTATTAGTTGCGAATATACCCTGCCGGACCAGGCAAAGCAAATGACTCATTCCTCATCTTCCAAACCTCTCTCATTCTCTCTCCGTGGACTCTCTTTCAGTCTTCCGTCCACTTTGTCCCTGGTTTCTTTGGAACTTCGTTCTCTGACATCACGTTCCACTGGCGTATCTCATTTTTGTATGTGTTTCTGTTTGCAATGTCTATACGTATGTTCTATTTTGTCTTTTTGTAGATCATTTCGGACTTCCATGGTATTGTTGATTTGACACCTTGTAAATATTTGGTAACATTCTTTATAGGTCTTGTCGCTGGGAGTCTATTGATATGTCCGTAAAATTTCAGTCTTCTTTTTCTGATGTCCGCCGCTAGGTTGGACATAGTCTGTTGTTTTCCGGGAGTATAATCTGTATCCTTCTTCTGTTACTTTTTGGCCGAGAATTTTCCTAATGATTTTGCGTTCTTCTTTTAATATGTTTTCCAGGTCTCTTTTTATGTTTAGTATAAGAGATTCGCTTGCATATAGTACCTCTGGCTTGATTACTGTGTTTTAGTGTCTGATCTTTGTGTTTATGGAAATACATTTCTTGTTACTGTGTGTCTTGCCATATGTCCTCTTCATTTTCTGTAGTCGAGTCTTCTGTGCAATCTTCTCTCATTCTGTGTTCAAGGAACTCACCTAGGTATTTAAAGTGTATGACTGTTTATCCTGCCGTATTTTGTGTTCAGCCTTTGGATGTCTAGTTTTGAGCAAAAGAATCCAATCTTTTGGAAGGAGATTTGTACGCCGACTTTCTCTGCACATTCCTTGAGGACTTCTATCTGTTTGGTTGCTATTGTTTCATTGTCTGCGAGTATGGCTTTATAGTCTGCATAAGCTAGGCATGGAATTTCTATGCTGTCTTTAGGTCGTCCGAGTCGTGTTGGTTTCCAAAGTCATTGGTTTTTCAGTTCTTTTTCCCATTCCTTGATGACTTTCTCGTTCAAAACTAAATTAAAGAGGAGTGGAGATATCCTTGGCGTACTCCAGTTTTGAGTATAATTTATCTATATATGACTAAATTATTTCAGTAAACTGTAAATATATCGCTCACCGCTTCCGAGAGTTTTTATACATTCTGCATCTCCATTCCCCCACTTCCAACTAGTATCTCCACTATCGAAATAAAACACACTAGGTTTAATTCCACAGAAATGTATTGCACAACTCAACCGGTTTGAACCATTCCAGGTCATTATCAAGAGTAAAAGTAATACAAGATAAATAAGAGTAATATAAGAGACGGGAAAATAAAAGGAGGGAAGGAGAGTAGTTACATTATTCTATTAAGTAACCTCGCCGACAGTTGAATTTAGTATCTCCACGGTTACTGGTGTTTTCGAGTCTTTGTGTCATTTTGTTAAATCCCTGTTTTTCACACCTACTCTCCCAAAATATCCTCAAGAAAAGCGTTTTCAAATCTCATTGAACCATTCACGATAATGACGAATGTGAATTGCAACTCTGTAATTGGTTTTGTCAAATAACGTGCAGATAGCGCGTATAGCCGAATAACGTCGGGTGGGATGAAGAGTTTCGGAAAGTATAATTTTCCTTTATGATTGCGAACGTAACTACAAGCACATATTACATTTGCTGCTGAAAATACTTTCCTCGTAGATACACTACGAAGAATGCTTTCATCGACATTTTACAGAGGTAAAAATATTTCTTATTATGAATCGCCATTTTTCACGCCAATACATTAATTATTCTACTTTTATTTATAAGAATTCACCAACTACATTTTCAAATATCTAAAACAAAAATAAAAAAAACAACAATGCAACCTTGTCAATAGAAATAGGTACCAAAAAAGGTCCTCTCTTTGAGAAACCAAGTTATCGTGGAAGTGGTTACAGAAATAAAGCCAGAATATGGAAATAATTCAAGTTGTTATGGCAGTATGTGTACTTAATAATTTCATTTGCATTCAGGAAGGAAAAGTTTTACAAGACTTAACTGAATTCGATGTTTTGCCAGTATTTCCCTATAACATTCATTGAAAATACCAATTTCAGAGTTCCGAATGACTTACGAAAGAAATACTAGGTACATAAGTTAACAACACGCGAATTCCCTATAACATGAGAATATGTTGGTTTTCAAATAAGTAAGTTTTGCCCGAAAACATTAATGTTTCCAAGTTTCTCTAACGATGAAATAAAAATGTTAAAACACCATGTAAAATACATGATTAACGACAGTTAAATAATATTTAAAGCAATGAATAAATGTAGACAACGTTAAAACTAAGGAAACTTTAAAATAAAACTACATTTACCTGTGTAGTTCGTTTCTTCCGCGATCTCTCCATTATGCTCTTGTCGATCACGTTTTGCGTGCGCTGTACGATTCTACATTACTGTTTCATTAAAACCGGTATTTTTCCAGCGATAGTTTCAGGCTTAAATATGTGAAGTTCTTTCATCTTGAATAATATTAAAAATACACTGAAATTTCACAATTAGCTCTAGTTGTGAAATTGCAGTGGGTTTTTAACGGTATTTTTCCACTATATTTATCTAGAGAATCAGCAAATTCACATTTTCTCTTCCACAAAACGTTCAAATCAGGCTGGTTGACCATTCTCTCCTGTGATTTGTGCATTCAGAAACTGTAATGAGATGACCAAGGGAATACCTTTAAACAGGAAATAAAGTGGTAGGGGAGAAAATTAATTCTGATTTGGCAAATACGGAACTATAGGTTAAACCATAGTCTAGACCAGTAGTCGACAACGTTTTTTTCAAGTGGGTCATTTTTCAATTTTTTTCACAAAAATATTATCTGGTGGGTCACATTCGTCATATCACTTTATTTTAGATTAAGCATTATCTTAGAATACAGAAAATAAAAACATTATACAGATGGGGTAAATAATAAACATACCGCCGGCTATCGCCTTGAATCGAAAGCACCCTCTTCCGAAAGAATTCGTAGGTAAGAATACCTACCTACCGATCGTCATAATTTAAAATTGTTTACTGGGTCACTAGGTGACCGTTGGTCGCCTAGTGCCTAATAGATTGCCGACCTCTGGTCTAGAGAGACTGACTGAAAACCGTAATCCAGTCATTCAAAGGGCTTGCTGAATACATTGCAGAATCAGTGAGGGAAGAGATGATAATAAGTTTTAATTAACGAAATCAATCAGTTGTCGATACTTGAAAGGGTTGAGATAAGTATAAAGGGAGAGCATGTAAGTTAGAATAAGTGGAAAGCATCACATAATCAGATATTATTTTAGTGAGAAACATATTAAGGTTTAGGTTCAATAGTGCCACTGCAAAGTAAATATTTAAGACGAGAAGGTAACAGAAAATGAGGGAAGAGGATATAAGTTCAGGTTGGAAACTTTAGACACGATGTACGTAGGTTCATCTTTTCCATAGTTCGTCAACTGATGAAGGATGAATAATGTTTAGTAGACGCAGAGGAAAAGATGGTGAGGTTTAGGTTCGATAATAGGGGAAGTCGTTTGTAGAAACACAGTCTAGATTATAGTTTAAACTGTGGTAAAACAAGAAGGTAGGAAAAGTGAATGGAATAACAAGTCGGTAGGAGGAGAGAGATTGTTAGGTAAGAGAGGTAAAGGTAGAAAAAGAAGAGTAAATTCGGGCAGAATGATTGCGAGTAAAAATTACATATACGCATAGGTACCTTATAATGTTTTTAAATGAAGAAAATAATATTTCTATGCCCCATCAAAAACCTCCCGCGCATTTTGATCCTTTTTTCTTCATTCGAAATGTGGACTTACAAATGAAATTGTGAAAATATGATAACTTATTTCTCTAATTTACGATCTCTAATGGAATCATGTACTTTTGAAAGATTAGTCAGTAATCAAGGTAAAGACGGTTTTCTTGAATTGAACTTACCTTAGTCTATGAGTATGACACTAAAGAAGAAATTTCTTCCAAAATGTTAACATTTTGTAGCAATCAACACGATGGCCGACTTGCAGAATTTGAAATAGTTAAAAAATAATGCTCTAGCTTTAGTCTAATCTTTTCAAAATTTCACACCGACAGGAAAAGAACACCAACCCAATAATTGTGAACATGACCACAATTAAAAACTAGCACCGTGTAAACATAATACGCAGCTAAAATAAAAGTAATGCGAATGAATGTGAACGGTGCATATAAGCGCGTCTTTTCTTTATCAGAGAAATGTTGGCAACCCTGTAGGCTAGTAAAATAAACATTTGACTAACGTTTTACGAAAACCCGCTTTCCACCCGTTGTTATTAAATGGGTCACATGTCAATTCATTTTCAAATAAGCTAATATTACTCCGATGTTTTTCAATTGAACTTGGTAATTGTTGAGTTCACTGTATGAGTTCTCAGCTTAACATTTTAAGTTCATTTTCAGTGAACGTGTTCAGTTAATGCTCTCTAAAGTACAATTCTCGTTTAGTGATGAATGATATTTTTAATTAAATGACGGATTCTGTGAGCAAAGAGAATATGCAGGCGAAAGTGATGGACACCAATGTTAAAGACGTAAGGTATGATTCGTGTATACTTTGCAAATGAATAATTTCTACGCTAGTTGCAAGCATTTATGTAAAATTGAATTTCAGAGATATCAATCGGAAGCGAGAGGATTACTTAAGCTGGGCCGACTACTTTATGTCAATGGCTTTCCTCGCCGCAAAGAGAAGTAAAGATCCTGTCACACAAGTTGGAGCATGTGTAGTCAATGATGAAAATAAAATTGTAGGTATAGGATACAATGGGATGCCTATTGGATGTAGCGATGACGAATTCCCGTGGTCGAAGGGCTCCCGGCAGGATCTAGACAATAAATATTTATACGGTGTGTATTGGTTTTTTAACAATGTAACTAGTTTGTGGGTAGAGCACTTGGCTACTGAACTAGGTTCTGATACATCACCTGTCCTTAACCTAGGGAGACTAGTTTAAGGGCCGTTGACATCAAGAATCCAAGCAGTGTTTTTTCTGGGTAGCAGTTCTTCCTGGGAAATCACAACCCACTCTACCCTGATAAGCGAATTTACACATGCTGGTGGGCGAAGTGCCATGTAAGCTATACCCTCACCTGCCAGACGGACCTTGGGTGTGAATACTGGTTTGCTTTGATAACTAGTTGGTAATTTCTGTATATTTATTGGCATATTTCTTTCAGTTTGTCATGCCGAAATGAACGCCATCCTAAACAAGAACACAAAGGACGTAAAAAACTGTACAATGTATGTGGCCTTATTTCCCTGCAATGAGTGTGCAAAAATAATCACACAATCTGGTATAAAAGAGGTGGTGTTTTTGTCGGATAAATATGCGCACAAGGTGGAAACCATTGCCTCTAAAAGAATGTTTGATGCTGCTGGCATAAAGTATCGGTGAGCACAATCTTATATAACGGTTAACTTCATTCATATTTCCCCCTGGGCAGGTTCTGTGATTTATATATTACATTTAAGAGATATTCGTTTTTTTTACTTTTCCAGGCAACACATTCCTCAGAACAAGCAAATTGTGATAGACTTTTCAGAAATCAACTGGAATCAACAACCACAAACTCCAAAAAAATGAAATCAAATGTTTTCATAATTCTCAGTTGTAACAATGGAAAGACATGTAAAGGTCTCAAATATTAAAACTGCCCCAAATCTTATTTTTTTAAAAACATTTTGTACCAGAATATTGGAAGAATATGAGTACAAGGTGGCAGTTAGCTTTGATCCTGGTAAAAGTATGTTATTTTTTAATCCATGTGATGTTCGAGAACAATTCTTTGTGATATACAAGCCAAATTTATGACATATACTATTTGTACCATGGACAGTAAGATTAATAAATACATTATTTCTTCTTTTAATCATTATTGCCACATGATCACTATTGTAGCAATATGTTGAACATAGATTCCAAACAAGTCCTAGCATCAATTACTGAAACAAAATCCTTCAGCTTATTATCTTCTCAATGATCGTATAAGTTATTTCATATGAATAGTCTTATAAAAGAATAAAGCAAATTATAATACAGGTACAATGTGTTGTTACTAAAAAAAACTCCATTGGTATTGAAAATTAACCATAAGAGAGTAATCTTAATTCAAGGAATCAAAGACTTAGTTATTTCCAGGAAAAACTATAATCCTCGCATGCTTATTATTCTTGTAGTTACATAACCGAAATACAAAAATAAATTGGCGAAGTGACAAAATAACAGAGTTGTTAAATAATTAGTGGTGACAAAATATGGTTTCAAAACTGTGGTTACTAAATTAAAGTACAAAATGTTGAACCTGTTGTCAATTTATTAATTTAGAGTTGGAATCAGTTTTGTTGATATAAATGTAAAAGTTTCCATCTATGTTAATACTTTCTTTAGTTCATTTTCTTTTCTGCTAGTATGGCTATAAAATATGCAAAATAGATCATGGTAATCACTTCTCCCTGTATCCTCTCTTACACCTGAACTTGTACATTGACAAAGTAGGTAAGGGGAAGGATGGTTATTTGGAAACTCTTGCAGTGACACAGGTAAAAGAAAACATCCTATTTTGGGCGTGCTTGTTTCTTCTCTCTTTGTAAGTCAGGTTGGACTGGAGGTTGTCTCTCCACCTGCCATCCCAAAGGTTTCACCTTTTAGGCCTGAGTGATTATTATCAGTTCAGTTTTCCCTGCCCTCTTTTTGCAGGTTGTCTCATGGGTTCCTTCTCCCTTGTATACTCTTTGAACCTCTCTCTATATATATATTCATACCTTCCTCCTGCCTTGATGTAATCCAGCATTTATTTCCTTTTCTTCCCCACTCCTCCTAATCAGTTACCAGCAATTAAACGCATCTCAGTCAATGTCCAATCCAGTTCTTTCTTCTTATCTTTGCTCTTAAGGCCCTTTCTTCACCTGCCCTCCTCATTCCTCACTTTGTCCCTCAGGCTCACCCCGCCCATCCTCCATACCCACGTCTCCAGGCTTCTTTCATCCTCACTGCTCAAGTCTCTAGACCATACAGTGCCACAATCCATATATAGCACTTTGATAGTTTCTCCCTCCGTTCCTTCTTTAAGGGCCCGCAAAATAGCATTCTTTTCTTTTGGAATACTTATTACTATTCTAAGTTTTTTTATCTCCATTGAACAAGACATCCTCCCTAGATTCTTGAATCTCTACACTTACCCTATGCCTTTCTCTTCCAGTTTGATGTTAATTTTCTCTCCTTTTCCTCCAATGAGCTTACACTTAATCTTCTTGTTAATCTCTGTAATTGTTAGAAATTATTAAATATTAGAGGGGACCTCATGGTTCTAATTTCATTGTAATAAACAACTATTATTGTCCTCCTTCCTTCCCACATGCTTCAATGGGTTCAGTTTCCCTTACTGGCTAAGTGACTACTAACCAAGTCACCCATGTAGCCAATAAGGGTGCCAACACATACCCATCCAATAACCCAAGTTAATCGTTAATTCATTAATGAGAAAATTGCTCTTGGCAATGGCCTCCATATTCATCCCACTCAACCCATACCACCACTCTCATGGAAAGTCCTAACCAGGCATGAGACATAGGGAAGACCATCTCTTCCTTGCATGGGTGCAAAAAAAATCCCTTTTCATTTCTATGTAGCTGCCAACATTCTTCTTCTTAGAAAAAAAAATATATATATATATACTTAAAGTGAATGTCAAGTGACTAAATCCTAATGAAAATAAATATTATTGTTAATGAAAAAAGGCATTTATTACAAACTGGTATAATATATATGTTCATCTAAAAATGTTAATTCATTAAATGCTGAAACTTGCAAAAATACCAAGTACAAACAGCTGTGCGTATGTGAATTGACTAAAGGAGATTTGGAGTTAAGTTTGACCCTCTTCTTCACTTGGCTGCTGCCACTGCTGTCTCAGCCAAATCACCTCTCTGCTCCACACGTACTATGATAACAAGTGTCTCATTGAGAAGAAAGCCTCCGGGCACCAAGTCTGCTAGTGCCACAAACTCCATATATCCAAAACCCCGGGGGTTGATGGTTGACCGCTGCCCATCATGCGGTGGGCGGAAGAAGGCTCTGGGGGTGCCCTCACCCCCGACGCTCACCGTCTCTCTGAGATTCTCACCAACTGGGAAGTCCCGCTGGTTGACCAGCTCAAGGGTGATGCGCCCTTGGGGTGAAAGATGGAAGGGGGGTAAGAGAATTGAGATAGTTAGGTGTCATGCAAGCAATTCCAATTATTCATGCTGTTGACATGTCACAGATTCAAAATTTCACCAAGAATAATGTTTTCAACACAAGATGCAGAATAATAAGGTAATGAAGGTAGCAAAGAAAATTTAATTTTCCAAGGATGCTACGGTGTAGAGATATATGCGAGAAAAAATAAATTTCTAGTGAAATGCAAGCCTTTTCTTGGCTACCTTTGTAACCTTATTATGATACAGACTTCCACGAAGTATGTATAGGCATCGACCATCTTGCACAATACACACAGGAATTCTTGCATGAAAGTTGTACCCCATATGCTACACCGGAAAATTTACAAAATTGTCTGCAAGGGAAATGAAAGAAGAAATCAAACACTGCACATACTTAATTCTTGAAAGCTCTGAACATAGTCCTGCATTTACTGCAATTCTTTGTCGTGATAACAAATGAACATTTGAAAAATAGAAAGAGTAGAAGAATTGACCAATGACAGGCCACAAACTGTTCAAAACTGACAGATTCTCTTGTTAGTTAGCTTATGCTGAGACAAGTGACAAATGGAATGGCACTGCTGCTATACCCCCAATGACGTTGTTCACAAATATGGTTACTATATATAATGCTGCAATATTACGGACTGAGTCACTTATACAAATTCCTGGGTACTTCTACTCAAGCTAGTGGCCTGAACTTTTTAGCAGACATCCCTATTTATCCAATGAGTATGAAAAAAATCGATAATAAAAAGAAAATGACCTGGGTAGGGAATTTAGAAGAATTAACTTTGCTATTTCCACATAAAGATTTATTTAGTCCGACCATGGTTTCATTTCATAGTAACATTATCAAGGCTAATGTGATAATGTTTCATCATGGTCGGACCAAATGTCTCTATGTGGAAATAGCAAAATTAATTCTTCTGTATTCCCTACGATGGATGACTTCCACAAAGTTACACCCACAACTGTATTCTATAAAATGGTCTGGGTTTAAGTCCAGAGACATTAATTTTTTTATATGTAAAGTAATGGGGAAATGAGAAATTTACTGTGAGATGCAAGGTTATCTCTTTAAAAATTGAAAAAATTAAGATTAAGCTTCGAACTTGGACTAAAACTTGACTTAAGTAATGACGTTTTATTCATATTTACCTGTATCATGGTCTAAAAAAGTATAAATGCTGTTTATACTTGAAATTTTTATCATGTTTTAATACTTTATTGCTTTGAATGCCCCATTGTTGCTCCTCGATGATTAAGTCACTTATATCTAATCTATATATCATCATTTTATTCCCTTTCCCTTGCTAAATGCAAACAACATTGACTAAAATACCTATATAAAGCTGCGATTTCACTCATTGACACTAATTCCTTAAGTACTTTTATTAAAGCTATGGGTCTGACATTTCAGGGAGGTTACCTATTCATCTGGTAAGGAAAAGATTGAAAATATAAAGAAAATGGTCCAGAGATGTTAAGTTTTTTTTAGCTAAAGTAATGGGAAAATGATAATTTTACTGTGTACTGCAAGTTTCATTTATGCTTTAAAATATGAAAAAAATGAAATAGGAGCTTCAGGCTTGGAGAGTCTTGAATGAAACATTATAATTTTTTATTCTATCCATGTTTATTTGTTTCTCGATATAAAAATGAAGAAATTTCATTTAAACACAAAATTTCTAAGTTTTTATTGGGTCTTTATACTTGTTTCTTGTTGATACCCTATTGTTACTCCCAATGGTTTAAGCTGCTTAAGCACGAGCAAATCAACCTCCATTATCGTTACAGTCCATTATTATTGTATATTTGAATGCAACAAAAAATGTTATTTCCTTCCTGGCAAAACCATTATAACTTATGGCTATTAATGTCTTTTACTACTTATAACACTGTATTCTATCATGCAATTTCCATACTGGCTTATTGCAGTAATAGATGGCTCCTTCATTTTTCATATAGTAATAATTTTGAGAGTTGAAAAAATTTGGTTTAGAGCTAAAATTAGGAGTGTAAAAGAACATTTTTTAAAAATATTCCTAATGAGATCTCTGAACGAACAAACAGATGAACCAGATAAACATTGTAAATCATAGTTCAGCTAAAGGGTATGGAAGTCATTTCATCTCACATTACCAGTCAAGTATCAAGCAGAGAAATGGATTGTTGAGTACCATTTATCCCAGCTAATAAGATGCATTTTTTTCACACTAAAATTTTCATTGAAATCCACAGGCATCTTAAGGGTGAATATTTTTTCCTTTGTCAGGAATAGCAATAAAGGTATTTAAATAACTTCATAGTACATAATAAGAAAAATTTTTTAAATAAATGATCTGACTTATTCTATGATGAATAACCTTTAATATATTTGGAATAAAGTCTTCCATGTAGAGTATCATTTTCTTTTGTCCAATTTCTCAAACTATTTGTCCAAGAAAATGGACACACGCAGCATACTATCTAGAAGACCTTCCAAATCATTTTGCAATGGAATCCTTTATATGGATAACCTGTAATATAGTTGATATATATTCAAATGCTTTCCTGGTGAATCTTTTTGATGAAAACTTCCCTTGTATGCACTGGATCAGATTTTTTAAATTCTCGTTTTCAGGCCATAAAGTTTCAATGGCTGACTCTGCCATTGTTCTCAAGGATATAATAGTCAAAATGCCAAACTGTTTGAATTTGGGTGATAATATACTGTGATATTCCAGGGAATTCATTTTGCTGGTTTCTCACTAAGAGCATTGTCGCCCCTGAATCTCCTAAGTGGTTGCTCTTTCCCTTTGATGTTAATAAGAATAATTATTTTGGGATATTTTCATTAAAATCAAAGGCAAAGAGTGGCAAATTAGGACACGCCAGGATGGCAATACTCTTACTGACCAATCAGCAACCTGATTTCCCTGGAAAACCACAGTATATAATCAGCCAAATTCCAACTCATTGTATCCCTGAGGACGATGGTGGAGTCAGCCATTAAAACTTTGAGGGAGAATTTTAAAAACCTAACCTGGTGCCTGTAACAACTTAAACAAGTTAAACTTTAACAATGGTTAAACTTAAAAAATTGTTAAACGTTCATAATGCCCTGGTGATTCTCCAGCCCGTGATTCGAACTGCCGTGTTCCAACTGCGTTTGGAACGTTTCGAAAAAACATCGCATGAACAGCTGACGTGTGTTCATCGTCGACCGGACTTTTAAAGGCAGTCCGCGTAGTGAAGAGTCCTATTGACCCTGGACTATATATCGGGAAAGGTGGAGTGGCTTTTGATAACCAGAACGGCTCCCATTGGGTGTGTTTAAAATCAAAACTCCACGGGTTGGTGACGGGCAGCGCCGTAGGTGGTGAATTTGTGAAAATCAGACGAATGCTTGGCGAAGGGCAGAGACGAGACAGGTCTTGAAGAGAGAGCACATTTCTTTGTGGTGGGCGTATTTTCGCAAAAAAGTGAAGACAGACGGGTATATTGTGTTAATTAGTTACAAAGGTTGTATGGTTAAGTTATACTACTGATATTAATTGTTCATTTTTGTTGATCAAAAGAGTAGTAAATGGAATTTTGCCTTTTGTTGAAAGTTTAGAAACCCTTTGACAATTTCTCGGCGACCACGTTTTTGAAAGACGAGCTACTCTTCAACTGGTATCATCGTTTCGATAATATGTTTCGAGTGTAATACGGTGAAATATCTTGCAGCTTTCGCAAATAAGTGCTACACATGGCGATGGGTGATAGAAGAGTGAAGGTTGCTAATAATGTGGAAATCTCATGTGAGTGACATAACATTTTACATCAACATTTGGAAAAACACGTGAACATCAAGATTTATCACAGTGCATAATCACAGTATCAAAAACGAATTCAAGTGAATGTTCTAAGGAATGTTTATGTTTATTTTAACGGAATCCAAAAGAATTTTAGGAGTTAATATGACACAGTGGACTGAACGTGGATTCATCACTGGATGCCTGAGATTAGCTGGGAAAGTTATGGACACTGTTTTTTTGAGATTTGCAAGGGATTCTCTGTATTGACTTTTGGAAAAAGGTAAAACTATTCAAGGAGCATATTATGCATCCTTATTATACCATTTGAAAACCTGCTGCAAGAAAATAGTCACCGATAGGCCCACAAAAAAGTATTCTTCCATCACAACAATACACCAGCTCACTCCTCCATGGATGTTGCCCCAAAATTGACATTTACGGTTCCAACTCATTTTGCACCTCCCCTATTCTCCAGATTTGGCTCCCTCAAGACTACTATCTGTTCCCCAATATGTCTAAAAAAATGACTAGTGGGAAAGGGATTGCATTCAAACAAAGATCATGGAAATAAATGCCTATATTTCTGAATTGGACCTGTTATTTAGAAGGGATTGATAAATTGAAGTAGCATTGGACAAAGAGCATAAGCCTAAAGGGAGACTACATTGAAAAATAAAAGAGGTTCATCCCAAAAATTAAAGTAATTTCATTTTTACAAAAACTTTTCAAACCACCCTTGTAGGTTGTACTTTGGCTGGAAAACTAATGACAAAATAAATACTAAATCTGCCCAAAAACAAATTGAATATTTTGATTTTCATTAACCTCACCATATGGTGAATAATTTATGGTGGTGATACATAAATGATAGTGGATTCTATCAGTAGTTAGCTTTAAAGGGTTAATATTTGTTTTTCGTGTAATATACCTTAATATACATTCATACTTCCCTGGTATAATTTTACATTTCTTTAATTTTTTCCATTTCATCTTATCACACCTCATGTTTAATTTGTTTTGTAATTATTTTTATAAATTTATACTATAGAAACCCTTGACTCATTTTGTCCCTAGCTTTTGAGAATAAATTCATTTTCTATGGTTTTAGAGGTATTTCAGTATAAGGCTCTTATTGATTTTTCACAATTATGGACACTCATAATGCTACTTCAGCATTAACATTTTCTGTCTCTAGATGTCACTGACATAAAAGAAAATATGGTAAGGGTTTAATCACTAAGGTTGAAAATGTCATTTAGGATAAGGAAATAGAATATTACAAATAAGTTGTAATGGTAATAATGTAATGTAATAAAATAAATGTAATGCTGGAGAGGAGAAAAAATGCTTGTTTACTTCCCTTTTGGAGATGCTGATGAAGAGACAAGTATTATGTAATTTGTTGTGGTGTAAATGTTACAATGTCACTAAATTTAAAAATAATTCTTGATATGATACAATTCTAATAAGAGAAAATTTCTATTAGTAGATGCATTTTCCAACATTTGCATAGTACTTTTATTTCTGTGGAAATGCACTGTATGCCCACTTCCAAAAAATTGTTATCTTACAGTAAAATAATAAATAATATATTGCATAGAAACTATATTTTATGTGACACACAAAATTTACACAGGGAAAAAATACCTGAGAGTTCTTGTATTCCATTTCACCTCCAAACAAAACCCTGCCATTCAATCATTTAAGACTTTGCAAAAATATAAGATGCTGTGTGCTCATTACTGGACATTAAAATTCATAAAATGTGATGTAGGAAAATATGTAAATAATCAACAGGATAATGGAAGAAATATTATCATCAGTGATGCCAGTGCGTGATATAAGCATTTCTTTATATGGATTCTTATGGTGAAAAGAAAAATAAAAAAAAAACATTTATACCTAATGTCAATTCATATTTACATATACAATGCTGATAACTTTTCAGCACACCTTTTATAGCAGTCCATGTCGTACTGGATATAACTCCACTTGTCTCCCTTACTTTATCTGGAAACATTTCTGTCAATCCCCAAAGGCGCTCAGAAAGTGTCTCATCCAAATCCTGATAAAAATGATAATAATAATATTAAGTTAGAGAACTATAAAAGTTTAAAAAAATACTAATCCATCATCCTACATGACTAAGTTACTACAATCGACTCTTAACCTTAAAATGAACACGAAAACAAAATAGTGTTTAACTATTATGCCAAATTTAAATCGAAAGAGGTGTTTAAAAATATATGGTTATAATAGGCAAATTTCCGTGCTAGGATATAACTTATGCCAGTCACTTATGTTTATGCTTTTTAAATTTTTTTTCTATAAGTGCTGAATTAATTTGGTTAAAATCTCTGCACGAAAACATTCTTATTGACAAAAACTATTTGTCTGAGGCATGCACTGGGTGCGATATGTTCATGAATGATTTCAATTTGAACCAGGGGCGTAAACATTTCAGGGTTATACCTATTGATTACAGCAAAAATATATTCCTTGGACATTGATAAATAACCGTCCGGTACTACTCTATGTACACAAGAGCTGCCTAATACAAAAAGACCAACACCTTCACGTGAATCCTTCGTTCGATAGCGCATAGACCTACCGTTTGTTCGTACGATATACTTCATAAGTTGCAGATCACAGTACACGATATTCTTGTCCGATAATAGGCATAAAATTAATAATACTATGGCTGCTAATCAAGGACAGGGTTACATTGACAATGCTAGGACCACACTGAAGCTAAAGTCATAACGACCACTGATGAGAGACGAAGCTTGTAAACTGACAAAGTTATTATTAATTCAGGGAAAGAAGGATATCGTGGAGATTAGGGAACCAACTTAGTAAAAAGAACGTTCCAGGATAACGCATATCATAGTTTCTTCACAATACTTAATACTTCTCACCTCATCGTCGGAGTCTTCGTCTGTTTCCCCAATTTCCTTAACTTTCTCTGGTGTTATATCTTTACTACTTGTGGTCAATGACTCCATACCACTATCTCCTTCCTCAGCAGGAGCCATAAGAACAACAGATTATTAAAAATTGTAGATAAACCCCAAGTACTTTTAATTGAATATAGAGAAACCTGGTACGACCGAAGACCCTCGTGTAGTAGGGCGCAGGAAACTGCTGAAGTCAAGTAGTAATCTTTCAGAGTTGTAGCCAGTTTCCAGTAATCTAATTACTCAAGTCCAAAATATTTGTATATTTTTTTATTAAAATAAATCTGTAAAAAACTTGTTCCGTCAATACAACTTTTCGCTAAAAAAATGTTTGTTAGGCCACGCGGGCTATTTAAAAGTTTGGACAAAACAAGCACAATTTTTTATTAAAAATTTACCGTTAACTATTAGATGTATTTATTTTCCTAGTTTTATCATTTACGTTAGTGAATTGTAGCTATGGCAGCGCTTGTGATTACAACAATGTAGAAAAATAACCGAGAAATGCCATACTTACTGAAAATGTGGTCTCATCCATAGTTATAACTATAATCTCATCAGCTGTCTTTTTGGAGTATAGTTTGAACCTTTTATAAAAAAAAGTCGAATGCAATTACGTTTCTTTAAATTTTATTAATTGGCTCTAGTATTGGTATTTTCCCCGATGGTGCACATTAAATACCTATTCAATTTTGATCCCTAAGTTTGGTTTGACAGGTGAGCATTGTGGAATAAGCAATCCTAATTTAATAATAACCAGATGGTGGTGAAATCCTCTCCGTAATGCATGGAGTTATAACTCTATGAGTTAAGTAGGTACTGTAGATGCACCCCAAATTACCCTAAAACAACTAATTGGATTCATATGGTCCCCAGAGGTGCAACTGTGAATTGTATCATCCATAATTTAGTACTGAAGCATTAACTAGTTTAATATACTAGAAAATATGTAAAGCTAATAAATAGATCACTCAATTCTTAAGTAATTTATTGTGATTTTATATAATTTAACATTAACCTACAAAAATATTGCACATACAATGAAAATATGGCACCATAGAAGAAAAACAACTTTATTTTGAATTTAAGTATATTACAATGCCTACAGCTGTGCAATCCATTAGTTGACAATTGCCTTCTTTTAATACACTACAGAAAACATTTTCATACAAATAGACCCCAGTCAAGGAACTTCTTCACAATGAATTGCAAGAATGTTCTTAATTTCTTGTTTTTATTTTCCATTTACACATTTAAACTATTTAAAAAAAAAAGAAATTTTGATCCTTGAACTTGTCTCTCGATGATGTATCATACACTTGATTCCTAATTACATAAGGCCATTTGCACCAACCGCATCATATTCTAAAAATACAACATGATGTTTCCAGCAGTCTCTCAAGTAACAACCTTATAACTGCCCATGTAATGTTCTCTTGGGAATGGGTGGGCATAGTAGAAAACTGAATTACTATGAATACCTAAAATATTTCACTGACTAATTGCTTATTCCTAACAGGGGTTTGTTGCATGTCAGGATAACTGTAGCCAAAAGATAAGTCAAACACAGCAACCTCTATTTGGATATATTTCTGATATTATCTTCATTCATACACATCTTCTTTGTCTGCTACATATCTTACGATGTCACCAGGCTTGAATAACTTCTCAGCATCAGAATCAGGAATTTCAAAGCCTGAAAATAGAGAATTTCATTAACTTTTCATTAATTTCAATGTGCAGCCATTTTTAATAACCATATTGCACAGGAGCTGATGAAATGAACCTTAGTCCAGGTAATACAAAATTATCAGAGATTCAGAAATATTTGACAGTTAGAAAATCCAATACCATATTGACCACACAATCATTGAAATGTGTCATTTATTATTAGTTGCATGTAGTTTTGGATAAATATGTACTGACAATATTACCATAGTTTGACTTCAACTTGTTAGTCATCTGAAGAACGCACAAAATATTATGGCTCAATTAATGAGATTTCAAATATCAATTTTTAAAATGTATTAGAAACCTTTCTTGATTAACAGGGACACAAGGTGTTGCTACCATAAACGGGAAAACTTCTCCTGTTTTGTTCCTTCATATCTAGGTGACTTGCATCTCCTAAAACTCCCAACAGCCATTGGATATTTACGATCACAAACTCATTTGTAGCCAATTTTTCAATAGGAGATTTACCCCATAAAATCTCATAATTTCTGGTACTTACTGAGATGAATATCCCACTATTTTTTTTATTTTTAGTTTCCTGCTATTGACTTTTGACAGTTTTCAGGCAAGTGACAATTAGGGATACATGAAATCTTAAAAACCATGCAATCATTTGTTATAATAATAATCATTTATTATAAAAAAATACTTCAATTACTTGTAGGGATTAAATATTTAAGTTAAAACTTAAAATAAATTGTGAAATAATCAAGGTAAGCACTACCACATGACATTTCCTAATAATAAAACCACTTGGGTAAGTCTCTACGTTGGATACCATGCTTGAACATGAAAATATTACACACACACTCAAGAGATGAATAATAATGAAATGATTATGGCAGTCAGGTTAGCAGTGTCTGTAGTTTGCTTTCTTGATGACCAAAAGCCCATGGGTTCCAATCCTGCACATGGTATGGATGTTGTATTTGTCTATAACAAGTTTCCTAAATGGTTTGCTGCAGCCATAAAAAAAAAATTTCCTAGACCAATAAAGTGAGCCTTGGATTATAGGAAAAGCAAATGAAAAAAATACTAACAATCAACCTATGATTATTTTCTCATATTTCAATAGAATTGAAGAATTTTTAGCACAGAATTTAATCTTCTTGAAAAGTTTGTCTTAATCAATGACAAACGTGTGTGATATTAACACAAATTGTGTATGTTTTACTTTGTTTTATTCCCACAGAATATATATCAAGTAGATCAGTTTCAATGTATGATCGTCTCATATTAATTATGCTGTACTAATTAATTGCACTATTCAAATTGACAGGTAATATTATTAAATTGCATAGCATTATGGCATTAGTTAAGATAATTTCCTGTTATAGTCACAAATGTTATAATGACCTAGTTAGCATAATTACTGTTGTTAAATATGTTCCTATTGTTGAATATTCTATGGAAGTACGTAAACCTTAAAATGAGTTTAAGGCAGAATAATATTTTAAGTAACAGTAGAGGCTATAATGATAAAATATATTAGTTTCAATATTCTCTTATAATATTTCACTTGATACTACTATAAATATATCCAAATATTCTGAAGATAAAGCTGCATTTATTACTGGGTTATATGAATTGCATCATTATAAACACTAGAAATAACATCACCTTGTCATCATTCACTACAGAGAAAAAAATTAGATGATTTATTTATTTTTATTTATAATTATATTGCAAGTAGACATGAAGTCTGGTGGTGTAACCATCCAATTACATATAATTTATATTAACATAGATCTACATAAATTTAGATCACTAATATAGATCATCCAAATCACATTTGTCCTACAACTCAGAAAAAGCTATCACTAATAGAGTATTATTAGAATAAAGTATCAAAACAACGTTATGTATATACATAAAATATTAGAATTTTGCAATTTAAGCGCATGCTTCCAAACTACTCTCCATTAGTTAAGAGTAATAAACATTCCAAAATCAACGTCAAAAACATTGTTAATACCCATAATGTTAATACCCATAATTGCAAATACTTAATATGTTAGACCAAATTCAGCAATCTAAAATTCAAACTTTTCTTTTAGAAAATTCTAAATGGGATGTAATATTTAATCTGTAATATAAAATATGGATATAGCTCAAACAAATAACATTATATTACAATATTAAAGTTCTGCAGTTTCCAAATAAAACAGTTCTTGTGTTGCAATGGAGAAAAAATAATAAATAATTGAGGGACAAAGGGTATAAGGTGTAACTTCTTAATTTAAATACACCAGGAAAAACCTCATGCTTTTGTTAAAACTAAACTAGAATAATATTTACCAAATTCATCTTCTATTGCCATGATAACTTCTACATGGTCCAAAGAATCAAGGCCAAGATCATTCATGAAGTGGGAATCTAAAGTGAGCTAAGATAAAAGGAAGAAATGATTAAATTCACAAATAAATATCCATTCATCAATGATCAGTTAGATACTGAGGCCCTGTCACTACTGTCTGCATCCAATATTTAAAAGGTGAATAATTTCTTCCACATGGTGAACTCCAGACAGTGAACTATTATGGTAAATAGCAGTGATTGACCATATGAAAGCCTGATGCTTTAATTTCGACCATGAACCATTTGAGTAGATACAGTTCACGTTCCCTTCAGCCGGTTAGCTTCAGTAGACACGTTATTCCATAAAACTAGATATGTACTAACTTTATTAATAAATTAAAATATGCAATCTCCAATGTGTTAGGCCATGTCGAAAGTTTTATAAATTTCACCAACTGACATAAATTTGGTGGAAATCGTGGTCCTTTCACTAGTCCTTATATTTTACAATTCAACGGATCAACTCAATGGGAATATTGGATGATGATCTATATGATACCACTAGTATCATCGCTATGAAGAAATAATGACCCGTTTCATGCAGGTCTGCCATCTCGGGCAGTTTCACAAACTGCTCTAGTTAGCCACCGAAGCGCGTGCCGATGCTGCGGATACCGTCTAAGACACCAGCGTTCAATAATTGACTGAATTTACTCGTTTTCAAGAATCCATTAGAAATTCTGTCTAATTTTTTCACTATTACGATTTCTAATGTGTTTCCGCTGGTCTTGGGTGTTCATTTGGTTGGATAGTAGATATGTTCATTTACAAAAAATTACGTACCAACGTCATGCCACACTAACTTGAATTCCAATTTAATATGTTGGCGGAAATTCAACAGTAGAAGTATCCGCATTTAGAGGGGCAGATTAAAACAAAAAATGGTGAAGCACGTTTAAAACAATGAAGTAATAAGAGACCGACAGATTACATGGTAGTCAGAATCGATTACGGCGATGAAAATATAATGGAAAATGAACTCGATCTGAGAGTTTCTCGCATAACGAGGAAGATATCTAGAAACAATGTTCGTTAAACTTGTTTTTAATTATCCTAACTGTCCCGCTATAGTTAAAAATATTTATGAAATAAATTTATGGGAACGGGGTGAGTTTTCGTGGAATAGTTTAAACAATATTTGCCGAATATTATTGTCACCTCCAGGGGCATATTTGCTTCTTGAAACATGATGGAAAATTTTCAATCTCATTAGGGGAGAAAAAATTTTTATTGTGAAAAAAGTTTTTTCCTGTAACAATTTTTAGGTTATTTAAAGAAATAATTTAAATCAATAAAAGGTCAATACTCGTTCAATTACTATCTTAATTCGATATTACCCAGACTATTCTGTCGTGGCTTAATAAATTATAAATTGATCGTTTTAACCCAGTATAAGGAAAAGAATTTCTTTAAGTTTCTACTACCAAGATACGTGGTACTTCCCCGCTCGGAATCCATGGAAAATTAATATAAATAAAGAGCCTTAAATTAATCCATAATGAAATGATCCGTCACTCATCGAATTACATACGTTAGATGACATTGTATATAAAATACAATAACTTTAAGTTTTGCAATTTGGTGACAAAACTGGATAACCAATATTTATACAGCATCGTTTCTTCCAATTCCCGATTCAAATTCGAGCCAAGTGCTAGTTCACTACGAAATGCCTAGTAACACAAGGTCTTCAATTTATGGCCAATGTGTGCCTACGTTTTATCAGAAAAACTTCCACGTAAAATATAAATTTCTACCCATAATTTCCAATAGTATATGCTAAAAGTTACAGCCTTCCTATGAACCAGTAGGAATCCTCCACAGCTTTCCAAATGGAAAAGACGGTCAGTAGATGAAACATTGAATCTGAAGACTTCCAACTGAAAACCAGTGTTTGACCTTGTTTTAAAAATTATTCTTCATGGTGGATATTGGCAATCCAGTGTTTTACGGTAAACTAACCTTGTACATATATTTACATGAATCACAAACCATATATCTTATTAGGTGGACAGGGTCATGGTGCACAATAACATTTACACCCTTAGCCACAATGGCATATCGAAGCTGATAAGTACCTTGTTGGGGTCGATTTTATCGTACAGTTTGAGGACTAATAACACTCGGTCCCGAATCAGTTCAAGGGTCATGGGATCCTTGGCGCTGTAAAGTCTTTTCGGTTGCAGTGTCCTCTGAAAAGATGGGAAAAGAAACACTTGAAAGTTAAAAGGGTACCTTGTCGGGTTTAACTTTTTCATATTCCTTGATAGCTTTCAAAACTCGCTCTTCAATTTCTTTTTTACTCCCAGGTTTTGTGCGGAGATATCGTCGGAAACGGAGATTCTGCATGCACAGAAAATGTCCATGTTAATAAAACACTTTACAACGTAACTGTACACTTTTGTAAAATAGTCGAATATAAAACTACATACTTCTAAAGCAATTATTCGCATTAACTAGATATATTAAGGCGAAGAGAACTTGTAGAGAGCACCGGTTATGCACATACCACATTTACAGAAAGGAGATTATTTAAATTGTGTGCTGGATTATACTGTTTTGTATGCATTGCTTTTCCATGCACTCCAATTAATGAAGCTCGTTGCGCACAAACTCGCAACGCACATGAACTTCTCACTATAGAACAACGAATTCCTTGAACTAACGCTGCCATGTTTGTTCTTCGACAGAGGCTGAAGGATTCCCATAATTCATTGCGTCATATTTATAAAAAATGACATTCAAAATTCCCAATTGCTAGCGGGTTTCTTCAAAGCGAAATGGAAAAGAACAAATTCTTAAAGATAAATTTTGTAGAAAAATATGAAAGTAAAACAACACAGACGGTTTATCAAATATAAATTTAATGATTCATTTATTACATCACTTCAATCTAACTTAGTTTGTCGAGATAACGGGAAAGGAGCAAATAGTTTATTTTCCACTATCAACAAACCAATATTACATCATTTACCCCTCCTTTCTTTTCATCGGCTTTAAATTGAAATAACAAATTTTAATTTTCCTAATCAAAGAGAGAACATCATGTATGGATAAAAAATTCAAAACAAGAAAAACTGGAATTTATATGAAATTCTTTTGGAATTTCAATGACATTTCTTGAAAATCTAAAGGTTATTCCTAATGTGATTGTTTGTGTTGACTTCATTTCAAATTATCTTAATAATTGTATAAATCTGTTTGCTCATTTCTTCTCCAGTATTTTCAGTGATCCAAAAAATATTAAAAAGAGATTTTTATTATGATCAAGGCATTAATGAAGATAATATTATTTTTTTCCAATTATACTCAAACTTTACTAAGTGAATATTCCCAAAGGTATCGGTCCTTATAATATTCTCACTATCCTAATAAAAAATAGGCAATCAATCTCTTTTTTATTCTTCAACCATCTTGTCTAATACCTCATTTCATTCTGGAACCGTTTCCAAAATTTGGAAAGAAAGTTCCTTCACACCAATTTATAAATCTGAAGAGAAATCATATGTCCGTAATTAAGACCAATATGCATTCTCTTACATTCCTAAATACCTTACAGGTATTATTTGTGATGCAATAATTCTGTGTTTAAATCTATTATCATACCAAATGAGCATTAGTTTACTATTGGCAGGAATGTGACCAACAATTTATTATGCTATGTCAATGACTAAGTCAAATCTAAGGATTATGGTTACCAAACTGATGCAGTATACTTCAACTTAACT
This sequence comes from Rhinocypha anisoptera, assembly GCA_011762765.2. Taxonomy (NCBI): domain Eukaryota; kingdom Metazoa; phylum Arthropoda; class Insecta; order Odonata; family Chlorocyphidae; genus Rhinocypha; species Rhinocypha anisoptera. Next base: position 2,134,049 of record WURS02000004.1, on the reverse strand, counting down.
ATAGTTAAGTTAAAGCTTAAAAAGCATAAGCATATGTCAAATTTTATAAAGGATAACCATGCTTTCCTTGTATCAAATTTAAATTGAGCTTATGTTATACATTGTTGCCTTCTTGAGCACATAAGAAGAATACTATTATTTAAGGAGAATTATCTAAACTTACATTAATGAGATGACTTCATTAGTGATGCTAAATTCTTTTGTCTTTTTGTTTATGATTTAAAAATCTGCCAAAGTACTCACATACTACATGACTCCTGCACTTTAGAAAATACTATAAACTCCCTTGCAATTCTGGTAGAAGATTCTCACCAGCAGGTACCTTCAGGCCTCTTCCCACCACCACCTACTACCCACATAGCATGGTTACATCTCAGAGATGTCTCAGATATGTAACATATAGCTCATTATATGTCTCAGAGACATTCCGTATCCTCTATGAGACCTCACAGAGATGTCTCTGAGACATCACTATGTCCTCTGTGGATAGGCTCAGATATGTAACATAGACATATATTGTAATGTCTCAGATAGGTAACATAAGTCTCAGAGATGTCTCAGATAAGTAACATATGTCTCAGATAGGTAACATGTCTCATGATACATCTCACCGATGATGTTTGTGGTAAAAGAATGAACATCGCAATATCTGATCCTTGTTTCGTAGAGCACACGCTCCTCACAGAATTCCTCTCTTTCAACCGAGTCGTTGAATTTTGGAAGGGAATTTCTTATGAGTATGTACTAGTTGTATTCAGCCTCATTGATTCAAAAAGGTTTCAGTTCATTGACGCAATCAGATAAAATATTGATTTTCTTGTCAGATTTTCCTATCTTATTTCACTTTTTATAGACAAATCTACTACTCCATGACGGTAACTCATTCTATCCACGCATTAATCATGCTTCGTAGTCCAAAAAAAATCTTTTGGGCCCTATTTCGTTGTTTGGACTATCCATTATCTAGCTCTCACGATTTTCCCATACCTGCTTTGAAAAATTTACAATTCTGACAGACGAAAATCGTATTGGCATTTTTGATGTTATGAATTCCTTGAAAAACACTCTTATCGGAAAACCAAACTATTATATAATCCATGTTTTCGTAAAATATGTGTCCACTTGGTCACCACTTTACTACAGGATTTGGAAAAATATTTATAACCGTATTCAAAGGCTGGTATTACAAGTTCGCATATACGCATGCTATATACGTACAGATTTCATGGCTACTATTTGAGACTTTTAGAATTACGAAATGAGGTCACCGACTCGAAATGGAACGCAAAAGATTTTTTAGACTGCGAATCATGATAAATGTTTGGATAAAATGATTCATAGTCATGGGAGTAGTAGCTTGGTCTCATAAAAGGCACAGAAAATAGGGAAAACTTCTAATTCCCTGGCCAATACGTCCGTTTTCCTCTATTTTGCTACCCAAATAAGTAAAATATTCTATTTGTTGCAACGTATGCCTTTTCAGTTCTGATATTCAGGTAACCTTCATACACATCTCAAATTAATTACTTTAGTTTTCTTGATGAATTATTCTAACAATGATTTGAGATTAACTTTACAAATTCAACTCTCTGGTTTTCATTATTTACGCTATAAGACAAATATGAACTCTTTTTAAAGTCATTTTTACTTCTGCCAAATGTCCAAGTTCTAAAACTATTTTTTTAACTATAGTAACTGTCATGGCATTGCGTTCCTTTTCTAAAAGTGTTTTAAGAGGACAAGAAAAAAGTTCTCGCTCAATGAGCTATTTGAAAATATCCCCTCTGCTGCAATTCGATGTCAATCCCGTGGATTCAAATCCCTTCGGCAAAAAGATGAAGTTGTGTTTTTCATAAGTGAAGTAATTTAAATATTGTGAAGAAATTGGGGTGGTTGTAATCTTCATATATCTTTACTGGTTCAAGGAGAGCTGCTGCATTTAAAAGTAAACTTAAATGTTAATTATCCATACATGAGGATCAAGCTCGTCTGGTTGGACATTCTCCAGAAATTTAAAAAATGAATTTCTGATGCTGCCACTATTTTGGATTTTTGCCATTGCATTGAGTTTTGGTGGGATCGACCTCATTAGGTCGTAGTGTCCAAAACGTAAATCCCTCCAGTCCACTAGAGAAAAATATGTTTTAAAATTCATATCGCGTCCATTGCTCAATTGAGAAATATAATTCCATCAAGATCTGTTTTAAATGACACATCATTCTCGTATAATCTAAGCCTCAGTCCATTGGCTCTTATAGAAACAAGAAATGAAAATAATCCTTTTGGTTCGACTGAACTTCTAAGGTCACCTCAAGTAAACAATCATCTTTGGTGCTTTCGAAATATATGTTGGATTATAAGTTGTTTCTTCGGTCGTGAATTGACGGTGATATACGCATTCGTCAAAGGGCAGCATCCTTTCATTCGGAGCGGAAAACAACACTGGAGGAAATTGCGAAATACTCGGAAATCCTCTCGGCGCCGTAGGTCGCCACTCCTCCGCAAGACCGTAAATGACTTTGTGTGCACACACGAAGCATGTTGAAACAAGGCGCGAGAGAGGGGCCTCGGGATCCGCGGATGCCAGGAGGCAGGAGGGGAAGCGGCGGGAGAACTACGTTTAGAAACCTCTTCGCCAGACGGCAAAGCCTCTCCGACTTGCCTCGAGAAATAGAGAGAGAAGGAGACCTCCCGAGAGCATTTTAAGCGGTGAATGACCAAGGCAAAGGACACAGCAGTAACCTTCCTCGTAACTTTGTTGAAGTTCGTGGAGTTCGAGTACATAATTACGTCCCAAACGAGGAGAGGGCGGAGGATGAACAAGGAAAACGGAATCTCAGCCCTTCGTCGGGTTATGCGTGCTTCAAAGGCAGTCAATCAAGTTTCAACATACTCTTACTTTACAAAAACTCGTTATGTTGGACTTCATTAGGTGACCTGTGATTCATTATCAATTGAACTTCATTAGCCGACAGTTAGGGCGAATACGTGGGGTAATCTTCCTCCGCTGAACTTTTTAAAACCCTTAAATCTTCCTTCCCACCCAGCACGGAGCTTTTAGGGTAGTCATTCTGTGCCAGTGTTTAATTTTTTATAAGGCCACACACTAATTTCCAATTACGATACCCTTTCGCACGTCCCATCATTATCTTGTAACTGTTTTCAGGCATATATATTATCATTTATTCTGTTACACGTACTTGGCGATTCTGTTCTGAGTGGATGAATGCTGCCGTATTTACAGCATTTGGACATGATTAACAAGGAACAACTAGAGTACGTAGTTTTCAAATAGTTTACGATGAAACTTCGGGTAATGATTTTTATAGCGAGTATACTTTAGCATCTTTTTTCAACAAATCCCTTACACACTTCGGCTGAATAGCTGAATTAGAATGTTCGACTTGGATCATGTCGAAAACGAGTGTCTGTTCACACGCAGTTAACACAGATTTATCCTGGACTATATTTCAGCGACATTCTTCGAGGTCCCTTATCAAGCCATCACAAGTGGAAGAAACACACGGGGGGGAGGGGGGTGGGAAATCTAGCGATAAGAATTTTCCCCAGGACCCCTTGTCATGCAAGACCGGTCCCGGTAAAAATACCTCTCGAGACACATTGTGGGATGCAGATACCATTGTGTGTGTGGTGAGAGAAAGAGAAAGAGAGAGAGAGAGAGAGAGAGAGAGAGAGAGAGATGTACTTGAAAGGGTACCATGTGTACCATGTATATTTTAAGT